>QEPC01006686.1:1053165-1070463 GCA_003113815.1 Sphenodon punctatus | reverse complement strand
TACTTGGAAATGCACGCTGCAGTTATTTTGTTGTGGCCCTGAGGTTTTGTATATGTTAAATATTTGATCAGGTTTTGGAATAATTTTGCAGACACTTGCACTAGTTAGTACAAGCTCAGCCTACAATGGACAAGCCCCACCCTAGAACTCTGCCAGGAATAAGGTTGCGCCAGCCTTACTGCCCCACCAAGCTCAAAACCCACCAGCCGCCACTGCCAGGCCCAAGTTCACTGCCGCTGCAGCTTGGAGCAAGTGAGTGAGGTCTGAAAGACCCCACCCACAAATTTCCCGCCTTGCACAGCCGCAGCAAGGCGGGAGCTTCAGAGAGGCGACTTGCAAGTTGCCCCTCCTGAGTTGCAATGGCCTGGGAAATAGGTTCCATTGGAACCTATTGCCCAGACTGGGCACGCCCCCCCAATCAATGTTAGCTAGTAGGGCGGCACTGGTGCCGCCCTACGAGAATCCGCGGCTGTGCCTGAGTGCTACAGGCAGCCACGGGCAAATTGATAGTCCCGTCCTGAGGCCGGCCTGCTGGCGTGCGCATGCGCAGCCTGGGGAATGCTGCTCTGCCCTGCCTGCAGAGCACCGACGTGCTCCCCGGGCTGCCGCGCATGTGCGCGATACACTCTCAAGAAGTTCAAACTAAAGGAGTGTATCGCGCGCATGCGCGGCAGACCGGGAAGTACATCGACTTTCCATTGAGTGAAACTGAGTGACAGGACCTTTTTAAAAGGTCCCGTCCTGAGTGTTGTGTGCGTGGCTTACAGCCCCGGCCCCCGCATCATGCTGGAGAGAGGGAGGCTGAGTCACTCAGCCTCCCTCTCTCCAGCATGATATGGGGGCCGGGGCTGCAAGCCTCAAGTGAGGCAGCGCTGGGGGCTTGTAGGGCACCGCCCCCAGTGCCAATGCAAGGGGCTGCCGCTGTGGCAAACACCCACGTCCAATCTGACTGAGCTAGGGGAAGTTTCCAAAATGATGGGGTAGAAGGCAGGGGGAGAACGGAAGCAACAATAGGTTGGGAGATGGAACTCCAGTACCATGGACAAGAAGAAGTGGGGACATGGCTTAAAAGAAATGGAGAGCAGCTGGAATAATGGTAGTCTTGGGTCTCCCTGCCACCACCACAATAATTCCATCCAGGGTAAGGGCCTCCTTCCTCATTTGTTGGGAAAGGTAGGTACTTCCACCCACATTACCCTTGCTTTAACCTGCTCATGAGAGCACAGAGGTGAGGGGGATTACCTTCAAAGGAGAGCCTGTGAGAACAAGCCCTGAAGGTGGGAGTCAGTTCCCCAGGTCAAATTATCTAATTCATGACTGAGAAAGAAAGAAAGAAAGAAAGAAAGAAAGAAAAAGGGGGAGGACATTATAAAATGGCAGGTACATCCTACATGATAATCCAGCCCCCAACCAGGATAGAGGAGCAGAGTCAAACCACACACAGGGTAATTTCAGACGTGACGATACCACGGTCAACCACAGTGAACCACAGTCAATCGTGCGGTGCGGCCAAAGAGCTATGAACGTCTGATCAGCGGCATCCAGATGTTCACAGTCAATTACCCACAGGGGTCAAAGCCAACCACGCTTCCGGAGGTCAGGATGGGACCATCCCTGGAAGTATGGTGAAAGTGATTCCCACTGGGAAACCGCCAAAAGTGACAGTTTCCAGTTTCACTCAATGGAAAGCCGACGTGTTCCCCGGTCTGCCGCGCATGCGTGCGATACACTCCTTTAGTTTGAACTTCTTGAGAGTGTATCATGCGCATGCGCAGCAGCCCGGGGAGCACGTCGGCACTCTGCAGGCAGGGCAACTGAACGCCAGCCACCAGGCGGAATCATAATGAATGATTCCCAACAGTGGCGAGAGCATGCAACGTCACTGCCAGGCAACGTGCAACACACAGACCAGGGAGGGAGATTTAAAGGGCACACAGCACAGCAGCAGGGGAACGTGGCAGAACCAAGAAAGATGGAAGGGAGAGGAGAGTGGAGGGCGAGTGAGGCAGAGGGGGGAAGGGGGAGGGGAAGAGGGCACAAGGGGGCACTGTATGGACAATAAACACGAGGTGTAGCTACAACAACAGCTTTATTGTTTGCTTCACGATAACAGGAAGGGGACAGCGGATTGGCTCACCTGCCGGCCAGTGTGTACCTACAAAAAAGACCCCTCCCCTGGGTGCACCTGCACTCCCGTTCTGGGGGCTCATGCCCCAAGCCCACATGCGCCCATCAGTGCAGTCCGCAGCTGGTTGCCTGTTGTCATCACCTCCCTGCTATCAGTGCTTGCTGGGCATTCTATGTGCTCAGTTTCTGCAGCTGTGCTGGGTCCACTCCCCATGCATCGCTTGCTAGCCGTGTCTTGTTGAGGCCTTATCACATGTCTTGGAGATCCCCTGCTACCCTGCCCAGCCCACATGGCATTGTGGGGACCCTCTTTCCTTGCTGCTCAGACCCTCTGCCCGCTGGACCATGGCCGGCAGTGCTGCCCCTGAGCTCCTGTGCCCCGGATTGCCTGGCGCCCCCCAAAGCTGGACCTTTCGGGAGACCATGACCCTATGTGACCTGTGGCATTCCCCGGCTGGNTTATGTTAACTACCTACAAAACGACTGGGTAACCTACCTTGCCCTTGCAGAATTCGCTTTTAATAATGCTCCGCATGCAGCTTTAGGTACGTATCATATGGGTTCCATCTGAGGCTCACGTTCCCAGAGGAACTGACCACAGACGTACCTGCAGCAGGGGCTATGATTCAAACCCTCTACCGTTGTCACACTCATGCCCGACAGATGTTGCAAGAGGCCCGTCAGCGTTATAAAAAGGCGGCTGACCGTCATCGACAGGCTGCTCCACCATACCAGGTGGGGGATATGGTCTGGGTCGACCAGCGTCATTATCGATCCCTACATCCTTCGGCTAAATTAGATAATCACTATATGGGACCCTTCCCCATCGAACGACAGATTAACCCTGTGGTGTACTGTGTGACTCTTCCCCCATCATTTCGAATCCACCCTGTATTTCATGTGTCCCTACTTAAATCGTACCACGCTCCTCTATTTCCCGTAGCTACGCTGCCAGGACCTGTCTGTGAGATACAAGGAGAACCGGAGTACGAAGTCCGTGCTCTTCTGAACTCTAAACATACACACGGTAAATTATTTTATCTAGTAGATTGGAAAGGGTACAGTGTCTCAGACCACTCCTGGGAGCCTGCCACCTCCATTCATGCCCCTCGATTGGTTCCACTCTCAGCACCCTTCTAAACCTGGACCTTGTTGCAGCCTTCGTTACCAATGAAGGCCCTGGAGGGGGGGTGCTGTCAGGGCTAAGGCCCTTCCCCGGCGGGTGAGGCACCCCCGTAGGGGTTTGGGAGGATGGGGGACTCAGGTCCCTGAGCAGCGGAGAACCCCAGCAACAAAAACCCCAACCCTCACCGTGGATCCCATAGAGTTAAGAGGAGACGACGTGGGGGTACAACAAGCCCCTGAGGCTCCGTCAGACCTGGAGGTGGGGCTGGGGCGAGGTGCTGAAGCCGCGGCCAAGCAAACAGCAGAAAAGGCGGGGCTAGCTGTAGCGGCACGGCGTTCAGCGCGCATACAGGCGCAACGTGAGGGGCGGAGCCAAGCCCATTTAAGCTAGGAGCGGCGATACAGCGTTGCTGGTGATCAGTTTACTGTGAGGCTGGCCCCTGGACGGTTGTGCGAGACTTGAAGAGCAGGCTATTGCTGTGTTGTGTGTGAGAAGCGGAAGGCGTGTGCACGGAGAGTGAGTGGTGAGTGTGTGGCGGTAGAGGGGTGGGTGATTGAGCGGTGGAGGGGAGAGCGAGAGTGTTTCAGGTGGAGTGCACCCCCTTTACTATTCCCAGGTATCCTGATTCCCCTCCCAGCGTGACTGTAACTGTCCCTATCCGTTCCTGTAACCGTGGTGCTTCCCTCTACCTTCACTTGGATCACTCTAGGAGCATCCCCTTTTTCTAGCATGGTGTGTGGGGTGATTGTTTTGGGGCAGGGATTTATTCCCCCTGCACAAAGACCAGAGGTCTGCTCCCACACTCCACTGATCGTACCCCTATGATGATACAGCCTCAGCTCTCTTGAGAGCTATTGGGCCAACTACTAACCTGAGGGGATTATTTTCTCAGAGGAACTGTGAGCATCCCCCTGCGCAGGAGTCCCCTTGGGGGGAAGGTTGAGAGTGTAGTGCCAGGTCTGTGGGTCTCCTACAATCTATCCCCTTCCTTAAACCCCCAACAGTATTGCCGGCACCTAACCATGGATTTGGCACAGCAATTTGCCGACATGGAGCGTGCTATCCAGGCCCTAGCCCTGGAGTTTAAAGACCTTAAAGAACAAGGGGCGGTCGGAGGGGCGGGAGCCCAAGGCGGGGTGGCAGCCCCTGAACCCCCAGTCGGAGAACAACCTCCGCCACCCATGGCTGCAGATATGGAGCCACGGGGAGAGAACCACGACATTCCCCCATTCAGAAGTTTGGAGGGGACTGGAGACAATTCCAAGGGTTCTTAGCCCTGTGCAAATTGGCTTTTCAAGTCCAACCCCGCACATACGCTTCGGATGCGGCAAAAGTGGCCTTTATTATTGGACACCTAGAGGGTCTTGCATTGGACTGGGTGACCCCCCTCCTCCTTAAAGGTAGCCCGCTCTTGCAGGACATAGAAGTGTTCCTACACGAATTCCAGTTCTTGTTCGACTACCCCCACCGTAAACGAGATGCGGAGGCAGCCATAATGACCCTGAAGCAAGGAAAAGGGCCCCTTCTGGAATATGTAACACGATTTCAACAACTGGCAGTGGAATTGGGATGGGCCGACGAAGTCCTGAAGGTTCTGTTTCGTAAAGGCCTCCACGATGATATAAAGGATCAGCTGACCTTAATGGGAACCCTGGTGAAGTGGGGAGAGCTTGTCAATCTAGCCTGCCAGATTGATGAAAGGCTTACAGAGCGCCGGCGAGAGCGACGACAAGAGGCAGGTCGAAGTTAGACTCCACAAAGCCCCGTGTTCAGTGTGGGAACTGCAAAAGTGGAAGAGGCTGAACCTATGCAAATTGGGGCATCTCGAGGGCCCCTAGATCCCCAAGAGAAGGAATGTCGACGGGTAGGGCGGCTTTGCTTTTATTGTGGTCTCGCTGGACACTTCACCAGCTCCTGTCCGCAACTACCCCTTAGCCACCGTGGACCGGGAAACGATCAGGGCCGGGGTGGGCTGGGGGTATCCCAGTAACATGTAATAACAGCCCCCTCTCAGTACGACATCAGATTGCCACTACGTTTCGACAGGGTGACCAAGTGCAGATCCCTGTGATGTTGAAGTTTCTTAGCTCTAAGGCCATAGTTCTACCGGCCCTTGTAGATTCAGGGGCATCAGGAAACTTTATTGATTTACAAGTGGCACAGAAGTACGGAATTCCTCTGATATCAAAACCCAACCCTGAGCCGTGTTCGCCACTGACGGGTCCCCGTTAGTTTCGGGACCCATTACACATTGTACCCCAGCACTTGAGGGGTGGATAGGGAACCATCAGGAACAATTAACCCTGGATGCCGTCAGCACCCCAGCCTTTCCGGTGGTGCTGGGGATCCTGTGGTTGAAAAAACATAACCCTTTAATCAATTGGGAACACAAGAAGATGTCCTTTTTGTCTTCATTTTGTAAGTCATGTTGTCAGCAACCCCCACCAGGAAGCTGGGCCAGAGGCAATGTAAATGCAACGGTCGGTGGCTCCACCCTCCCGGCCAAGTATGCTGATATGAAGGACGTGTTCCGGAAGCAAGAAGCGTTAGAACTTCCCCCGCATCATCCCTACGATTGTGCCATTACGTTGCTACCCGATACAATTCCCCACTATGGACGGATTTATGCACTTTCCGAACCTGAACTAAAGTCGCTAAAGGAATATATTGATGAAAACTTGGAGAAAGGTTTCATCCGTCCCTCCACCTCTCCCGGAGGAACGCTGCTTTTTTTTGTGCCTAAAAAGGACGGGGGCCTGAGGCCGTGTATTGACTACAGAGGGCTTAACGCTATCACAGTGAAGAACCGGTACCCCCTTCCTCTCATTCCAGAGTTGCTCAACAGGCTCCAAGGAGCCACGATCTTTACAAAGCTGGATCTTCGTGGTGCATATAACCTTCTCCTGGTGAAGGAAGGGAACGAATGGAAGACCGCCTTCCGCACCAGGTACGGACATTTTGAGTATCTCGTCATGCCCTACGGCCTCGCCAATGCACCGGCAGCCTTCCAACACTTGATCAATGATATCTTTAGAGATATCTTAGATCAGTTTGTTGTTGCTTACCTGGATGATATTCTTATTTTCTCTCAAGAACCACTGCAGCATATTCAGCATGTACGCACAGTCCTCCGTTGGTTATGACAGTACTGCTTATACTGCAAAATGGAAAAATGCACATTTCACCAAACAGAAGTTCCATTTTGGGGATTTATAGTTTCAGCAAAGGGGATAACCATGGACCCCTCCAAGATAGATGCAATCCAAGCCTGGCCTGCTCCACAGGCGGTTAAACCTCTGCAACGTTTCCTAGGAAGCACGAACTATTATAGGCAATACATTCCCCAATATGCTGACCTCATGACACCTCTGACCACTCTCTTGAAAAAGGGTCAGCCCTACATATGGGGACCACCCCAGCAAGAAGCTTTTGAATGGCTGAAGGCCGCCTTTACCGTTGCTCCCATTCTTCAACACCCCGATTTCACAAAACCTTTTATCGTGGAGATGGACGCGTCAAGTGTAGCACTAGGAGCAGTTCTCTCACAGCCCATGGAATTAGGTCAAAACCCCCGGCCATGTGCCTTTTACTCCTGCCAATTGACATCCACAGAGAGAAACTACACAATTCTAGATCGAGAGCTACTAGCCATACGCGCTGCCTTTGAAGTTTGGCGACATTTTTTGGAAGGCGCCCAACATCCTATACAGGCGATTACAGATCATAAAAATTTAGTATTCCTCCAAACCGCGAGAATCCAAAATGCACGCCATGCGAGATGGGCCCTCTTCTTCACCCATTTTGACTTTCGAATTGTCTATCGTCCAGGAAAGTTAAATACTGTGGCGGATGCCCTTTCATGCTGCCAAGAGATCCCTAGCGAGCTCGACTCCTGGGGAGAACCTATCCTAGAGCAACGAGCCTTTATAGCAGGGGGACTTACAGTCCAACAATTGCGAACCTGGGCCGCCCAGGACCCACTTACACAAGGACTAGCGAGGTCCCCATCCACTGGGTTACCAATGTACCAGGACCACATTGCTGTGCCCCATGCCGCACGCCATAAGATCCTGTGGGCCCATCATGATGCCCCCCTGGCCGGCCACCCGGGGCAGAGCCATACCTTTCGACTTTTACAAAGTCATTTTTGGTGGTCCACCATGAGTCAAGACACAAGGAATTATGTTCGCAGATGCTCTATTTGTTGTCGTACGAAGATTCCCCGACAAAGACCAGTTGGGTTATTACAGCTAAGCCCATTACCCCAAGGACCTTGGCAATGGATAAATTTAGACTTTATTGTAAAGTTACCCCCGTCTCAGGGATATACAATGATCCTTGTGGTCATAGACCAGTTTACAAAAATGGGGCATTTTGTTCCCTGTAAGGGACTCCCCACCGCAAGCCAAACAGCTCAACTCTTTCTACAGAACATAGTTAAACACCATGGTCTCCCCTGTACTATTGTATCCGATTTAGGTTCCCAGTTCACATCCCGCTTCTGGAAGGCCCTATTTTGTGCCATAGGATCCCAGCTCGCCCCTACCACAGCCTACCGACCTCAAGCCAACAGACAGGTAGAGAGAGCCAATCAGATGCTTGAACAGTACCTTCGTTGTTATGTTAACTACCTACAAAACGACTGGGTAACCTACCTTGCCCTTGCAGAATTCGCTTTTAATAATGCTCCGCATGCAGCTTTAGGTACGTATCATATGGGTTCCATCTGAGGCTCACGTTCCCAGAGGAACTGACCACAGACGTACCTGCAGCAGGGGCTATGATTCAAACCCTCTACCGTTGTCACACTCATGCCCGACAGATGTTGCAAGAGGCCCGTCAGCGTTATAAAAAGGCGGCTGACCGTCATCGACAGGCTGCTCCACCATACCAGGTGGGGGATATGGTCTGGGTCGACCAGCGTCATTATCGATCCCTACATCCTTCGGCTAAATTAGATAATCACTATATGGGACCCTTCCCCATCGAACGACAGATTAACCCTGTGGTGTACTGTGTGACTCTTCCCCCATCATTTCGAATCCACCCTGTATTTCATGTGTCCCTACTTAAATCGTACCACGCTCCTCTATTTCCCGTAGCTACGCTGCCAGGACCTGTCTGTGAGATACAAGGAGAACCGGAGTACGAAGTCCGTGCTCTTCTGAACTCTAAACATACACACGGTAAATTATTTTATCTAGTAGATTGGAAAGGGTACAGTGTCTCAGACCACTCCTGGGAGCCTGCCACCTCCATTCATGCCCCTCGATTGGTTCCACTCTCAGCACCCTTCTAAACCTGGACCTTGTTGCAGCCTTCGTTACCAATGAAGGCCCTGGAGGGGGGGTGCTGTCAGGGCTAAGGCCCTTCCCCGGCGGGTGAGGCACCCCCGTAGGGGTTTGGGAGGACGGGGGACTCAGGTCCCTGAGCAGCGGAGAACCCCAGCAACAAAAACCCCAACCCTCACCGTGGATCCCATAGAGTTAAGAGGAGACTACGTGGGGGTACAACAAGCCCCTGAGGCTCCGTCAGACCTGGAGGTGGGGCTGGGGCGAGGTGCTGAAGCCGCGGCCAAGCAAACAGCAGAAAAGGCGGGGCTAGCTGTAGCGGCACGGCGTTCAGCGCGCATACAGGCGCAACGTGAGGGGCGGAGCCAAGCCCATTTAAGCTAGGAGCGGCGATACAGCGTTGCTGGTGATCAGTTTACTGTGAGGCTGGCCCCTGGACGGTTGTGCGAGACTTGAAGAGCAGGCTATTGCTGTGTTGTGTGTGAGAAGCGGAAGGCGTGTGCACGGAGAGTGAGTGGTGAGTGTGTGGCGGTAGAGGGGTGGGTGATTGAGCGGTGGAGGGGAGAGCGAGAGTGTTTCAGGTGGAGTGCACCCCCTTTACTATTCCCAGGTATCCTGATTCCCCTCCCAGCGTGACTGTAACTGTCCCTATCCGTTCCTGTAACCGTGGTGCTTCCCTCTACCTTCACTTGGATCACTCTAGGAGCATCCCCTTTTTCTAGCATGGTGTGTGGGGTGATTGTTTTGGGGCAGGGATTTATTCCCCCTGCACAAAGACCAGAGGTCTGCTCCCACACTCCACTGATCGTACCCCTATGATGATACAGCCTCAGCTCTCTTGAGAGCTATTGGGCCAACTACTAACCTGAGGGGATTATTTTCTCAGAGGAACTGTGAGCATCCCCCTGCGCAGGAGTCCCCTTGGGGGGAAGGTTGAGAGTGTAGTGCCAGGTCTGTGGGTCTCCTACAATTTATCCCCTTCCTTAAACCCCCAACATTGTGGCACTGGCTGCTCACTCCATGCCATTCCGGCCTCGTGGCTGTTCTGGCTGGTTCGCTTCCCTCCGTTCTGCTCGCCTGTGTCACTGTTCCCCCTCCCTGGTTAGCTCCTGTCCTTCTCTGCCTGTGGTGTTCCTCTCCGTGCCTGGCTCCCCCTTTGGCTGGTTCCTGCTGTCTGACACAACTACCGGCTCTCCCAGTGGTGTATTCCTCCCTTGCACAGCCGCCCGGTCACCTGTGTCCGTGTCCTGGCCTGTTTCTGGCTGTGTCCCCTCCACGTCCTTGGCCAGTGCCCCCCCCCCCCCGGTGTGTGGGGTGCTGTGTGTGTTGACCTTTCCAGTGTGCTCCCTCCTTCCTGTCCCGTTCAGGTATGTTTGCGCCCGGGCGTGTGTGTGCTTTGTGTTCTGTGGTGTCCTTGGCTTCCCTGTGCGTTATGTGTGCCGCCTCTGCAGCTCTTCTCCCTCCTCCCCCTCTCTTCCCGTTTCCCTTGTGTGGGCGTTGCCTTTTGGCGCTTTTGGCTTCGTTTGCCCTCAGTACGTCTGTTGCGCTGCCCCAAGCGATGGTCCATCCATCCGTTTCCTTGCCGTGGTCCTGCTCCCGTCACGTCTGTTCAGGGCTTTCCTGGACCACAGGAGGGGGTTAGCTGGTTCACCATGGTTAGAATCCACTGTGGTGACCCGGGACCGCGTAACGTCTGAATTTACCCACATGCTCCTTGCCTTTTCCAAATGGGTGTCAGGCTGGCAGCAGTGCAGAACAGCCAGTGTTGATGGAAGGAGATTCTGTGGCCGGTTTGGCCTCTTTGGCAGAAGTAGCTGCTTTTCATGGATCTGTTAGCAACATGGGGGGTTATTACAGTCATAAGCAAGGGCTGCCAAATTAGGGAGAGGGGAAGAGGCTAGAAGTCTTTAAGCCCACTTGCTTGGAGAGGTTAAGTTCCTCCTTTTCAACCTTTTTTACATAGGCCACGAGGGGTATTTGCACCAGAACGTGTGCAATGGGGGGGAGGTTTAGATGGGTGCATATGCATCTCCCCCCAACACTCACAAAGCAACTGCCATTTTTGGAGCATTTTGGTCAATCTGTCATTTTTGGCAGTTGCTCTGTGCCAAAAATGGGTGGGTGGGGATGCGTTTTCAGCAGGAGCACACACGCACTTGCTGCGTCTTTTACACAAAATTCACCCACGTATGAACACCTAGATTTCTGGGTGTTCATGCGTGGGTGCATCTCGTGTAAAAAGAGCCTTCATCTTTGCATTAACCCCATGCTTGTGGGAACCCAGCAGAGGCTACAGTGAGCTAGAAGGTTCTTACCACCCAAAGATTGTTCATGTGAACAAGTCCTTAGTGGGGATTGAAGTGCAAAATTTCTGCTCCTCTGCATTCCAGAGCAAGCATACAATTGCAGGGTGAAAGCAGGGTCAGTCATCGTACCACTGCAAAAAGGAGCATTTTCCACCCCCTGACCATGCACTTACCGGGGGTGCCTGCAACCCATGCAGGTGTCTTGACCCAAAACGGTATGGATTGGAGGGCCAGGACAAGAGAAGTTTTCATCCACCCCACCCAGGAGCGTAGCTAGGTTAGAATAAACCCTGATACAGAAGATGGAATGGGCTCCCCACTCCCGGTGGCAGGGGACTCAGTTGCACTAGCTGCGCTGCCCCACCTGTCTCTGTAATTGCTTTGTTCTTTACACCCGCTCCTCCACCAACAACAGGGTGACATTCTGGTGGGTGTGAATTCTGAGGGAAATGAACAGCACAATCCTCTGCCATTAAAATCAGCAGGAGTTTTCCCACTTTAATGGAGGATTAAGCCTTAGATTTCAAAATGGGATCACACAAGCAACATTTTGGAATTCATTGCCCTAGGTCATCTTGCCACTTCTAACTAGTAATTTTCTCCCCCTGACCAGGCAGCCCAGCCTGCATAAGGTCTCCAAGTGTCAGGCTGTTGTCACAAGTTTCACAATTTTATACGGCTTCTTAAAGCCTAAAATCACCAGATTTGTGATAGAAAGGTAAGAATCTCAGCTTATATTTTAATTTTATTTAAACAAACAAAACACCTCATCTTTGCAGAGAAAAGTTTGAAAATGTGTCAAAGTGCAGGCTTCATTTATGGGAGAAATTTTGGAACCCAGGGAAGTTCTGTTGGATCCCAAGAAAGGGACCCGTGGACCCTTCCACCTCTTTGAGCATCTGGATCCTGGGCAAGATTCTGAGGACTTTACCTGGCTACTGCTACCGCCTCCATGTTAAGACCCTCAGTGGCTATGGCTTTCCCAGAGAATTGAAGCTTTCTGGTTCAATATGGAGGCAGGGAACAAGGAAGGGGTCACATCTGACATGTGAAAGAAGGGTGTGGCATTTGGGTGGTTGTTGATGCTGGTCTTAGGGGATTTATCATTTATCCCACTCCTGTAGTGTCTCAGAAACTAAAAGATAAACAAAAAGAACCCTAAACTGCACTATTTGAAGAAAGAAAACATTCTCACGATTTCTAAACCAGATTGGTGCTTTTAAAAAAAAAAAAACAACACTCCACCTTGGAGCTGGTAGTTCTGCTGTACAAAGATGTGTGCCAGCAAAGAGAAGCTAGTCTGCTGCTCTCATTAGTCTTTCCCCCTCCCTAGTTAATAGGAGCATATGAGAACAAACTAAAAGCAAACATCTGGATCAGGAGAGGAACAGCCAATTCTGCTTTTTCATCCTGGGCAAAGAAAGGAAGTTGGGGGAGGGAAGATCCTCCATAATGTGCTGATCTCATAATCCTCCCTCTGGCTCTGAGACTGGGGGATACCCAGCAGCTCTCGGGCAGCGTTGCTGAGCCAGATAACTACGTTTCCCAGGGTGCTGCGTGCTAGCTGGAGAGCACGTGATGTCAATCTGATGCCTGGGGCTCTGGAGCTGGTGCACAGAGGTAGGAGGCTGGGGATATTTCCTCCTTTCCCGGCGCCCGGGGGTCGGTAGTGAATGGGAGAGGGTGGAAACCGGTCAGGTTTTATATTTGTGAAGTGGAGGTAGATTAGGTGCTAGCCCCCAGCCCGATAGGGCCTGGCTTCTGGTCAGTATCTTTCTCACCGCCTACCTTGTCATGGGATGCGCCCCCACCCCACCCCCCGTGCTTGCCAAAACATGATTTGGGAGAGCGCCCAGCCTGCCGTTCTCCCTCCCCTGATCCATCCCAGGACCCCCTACTCAGGGACATTTCCTCCTTCTGACCCCGTAGGAATTCAGACTCCAAGAAATGGATGCCCCCAAACCTCTCTTCGTTGTGGGTCTGTGCGCCTGGTAGGGATGGGGATGGTTCTTCTTAATACTGCAGCAGTGCTGTTCCTGTTAGTAAAAATATCTATGAATTGAAACGCCAATGCTGTAATGTAGCTCTGGTGTCCACCCCCCACCCGCAGTCCATGCCACTCCCTCCTGAGAAGTTGGGTGCTGACCTGATACCCTTTATTCCCAGTTTTTTAGGTTTTTTAGTTAAGCTGTATGTTTGTGACACAGCCCTCCTGGAGCAAGTATCCCATTCTCTGTAGCAACAGAGAACCTTGCAGTCACAGTATGTATAATCATTGTGCCTTGGAGTAATTTGGTAGTTGCCCCAGAGCAAATAACTACTGTTATTCAGACATTAATTGCCCTGGGGAAAATGTTTGTGTGAATAAGACAATCATAGAACTTTAGGGCTGAAAGGAACTTTTAAATGCTATAGTTCAGTGGGCTTTTTTTTTTTTTTTTTTTTTTTGCCTTTTAGAGTTTGCAGCCTACTTGTAAACTTCGTTGGCCTGTTGTGATCCCCAGGATGCATGCGGTGTAGCACTATAGCATTTACTTTGCAACTCTGCAGCATATTTGGGTCACAACAACCCATGAGAAACAAACAATCCTTTACCCTGCACTTGGGCCAGACCAATTAGTAGTTTGTGCAATGGCCAGACTATTCTTAGGGTTGTGAAATCCTTCCTTATGTTTAGCCTAAATCTTCCCTCCTGCTTAAGTCCATCCCCTCTTGCCAAGCCCCACCCCACAGTGGCCGTGGAGTGAAGTCCGTTCCTGTCCTGTCCTGTCCTGTTTGTGGCAGCCTTTTACACATTTGCACAGGCCTATTATTTACACCCACACCCACCCACCGCCCCCACGGTTCCGCTCATATGGTATTCTTTGCTCCAGAAAGCTGAAGGCTGCAGGAACGCTCTGCTCCAGGCCAAACCCTCCAATTTTTTGAAATGGTCTGATTATTAAAAAAAGAACAAGAAAAACCTTCCAGTGGGAAACCTTTCGGGTTTTTTGCAGCCCTTTGGGTTTTTACTTGAAATGATAATGTAGGAGGGGCCTTGCAGGCTTTATTTTTAACACAAAAACCCCTAGTCTTGGGTCTTTCTTTGCAGGGGACCCCTGTGCACTGATAGTGTAGCACTGGTGCATAGTCTGTGGGGTGAGGTGTGAACAAGTTTTTTCCACATGTAATCCATACCCTTCCTACGGTTGTGGAGAGCAACACACAGGAACTGTGGGTGCACCCGTCACCCCTCTGGCTATGGTCCTGTGTTCTTCCTCATTCATGCAGTTGTCAGTAGAGCTTCTGACCCACCAGCCGCACCCCTAACTGGGAAAAGATTGCGGATGCTGCCAGGAGACTGGAACAACCCCTGTGTTCACAGTGCTTTTGGTGTGTATAGAGCCATGTGATGTCAGTCAGCTACCCGGGGAGCTGGAGCAGAGGTAGGAGACTGGGGGGATTGTTCTCTTTCCTGGTGCTTCCCTACCAAGCAGCTGATGGGCAGGAAGCAGGGCAGCCCCTTCCTCCATATCTCCTGTAGCAGCCCTAGGACCAGCCTCGCTTATGTTGCTCCACATGAAGCCAGTTACATAGCAAGGCTCAGGCAGGCCCCAGTTATGGACCCCCACCCCGTAAGGGCAAGTGAGTGGGGTCGCCCTAAGTAGCAGCCCTCCAAAGGGGGCTCCTGGCCAACCTCAGACTCATCCTGCAAAGGTTCCCAGCAAGCCCCGTCCCCCAGAGCAGTAGTAAACCCACCCCAAAGGAAACCTTAAGAGGGGATGGAGCAAGCACTTCACCACTTCCGACTCTGAAAACTTTCTTCTTGGTGGGGCCCTCTGCAAGTGGCCTGAGTGCTGGTAGGAAATTTTCAGAGTGGGCATTAGCAGGGTGTTGGCCCTGCTCCCTACCCCACCCACTCTGAACCTGTCCTAGTGGTACTCGGGCCATTTGCAGAGGACCCCCCTAGAGTCCAAGGCCCAGACTCAAGTGAGCTCCCTTGCTCCAAAGTAGCTATGTCTCTGCATGGAGGTTGGAACTGCTGCTGCTGCCTCGGTTATTTCTGGAGCAACAGACCTGGGTTTGACACGTAGCCGCTAGCATGTTTGTATGTATGAATGTGCATACAAAACAAGGGAATATGAGTGGCTAGCATAATGTTGGGAAACACCCTAATATTTCAGTGTGTTGGATTAATATGACTGAGGATTTTATACTAGACTGGGGATCCCTGCCTGCTCCTTCCAGGGATTCTATCAGTGCTTTCAGGTGCCCAGAAAAGCACCTTGTGGTAACCATGGAGGAGGGGATTCAATGAGATTATGTCTGAACCATGTGGAGTGAAAGAGCTTCTCGGTAGCTGTGCTGCTAGGTTACTGCCACTGATTTCTGGTTCACACCAGAGATGCACTTTTATCAGCTCCTATGCATTTGTAAAGACAGTTCATTTCAGAATATATTTTTTTTAAATTGCTAACGCTTCCTGTGTTAGTCTGCTCCCAATGTAGCTTCATTTAAAAGCTCTTCAGTGTGCTTGTGCTTTGGGAGAAGTTGGAGGCAGGGGAAGAGAAGCCATGATTTGGCTCAGTTAGGAAATTCTCCAACCACTCCCCTGTGCTCATAGTGTCTCTTCAGATTCACCCTGACCTTTGTCCTGGGTGAGCACACTGGCTTCTGCTGTGTGTGCAGCAATGTGGGTTAGAAATCAGGAAGCCCTCTGAAATGCAGTCATGTGGCTGGGGGTGACTTAGTACTGAGGGGAAGGCAACAGATCTCCTGCTCAGCAGAATGACCCTGCTATCAGCAGCCAACACAAGTCCAGTAGCAATGCAGACTTCTCTCTCAAATAAAGTACATTATCCTGGATTAACTCTGTAACTTGACCACTCCCATGTATTAACAAGAAGAAGTGAATAATTCATAGAACGTTAAGAGTTGGAAAGGATTTCTAGTGTCATCCCGTCCAATTCCCTGCTTGGATGCAGGATGACTAGCTACAACATCCCCCCCAACAGATGGCTGTCCAGCTTCCTTTTGAAAGCTTCCAGTGATGGAGATCCCACAATCTCCAAGGGCAATTTGTTCCATTACCGCACAGCTTTTACTGTTAGGAAGTTTTTTCTGATATTATTTAACTAAAATCTACCTCCTTGTAATTTGAGCCAATTATTTCTAGTTCAGCCCTCTATAGCAATGAAGAACAGTTTCTTCTCATCTTCTTTGTAGCAGCCCTTTAGGCATTTAAAGATTGCTAAATCAGAAGTCTTGCTTTTCAGGCCTTTTATCATCTTTGTCGCTCTCCTCTGAACCAGCTCTAATTCTTAAATGTCCTTCTTAAAACGAGGCACCCAAATTGAACGTGCTACTCCAGGTGAGGCCTGACCAGTTCTGAATAGTGGAATTATTACTTCTGTTGACTTGGAAATAATGCTTCTGTTAATGCATCCTAAAAGTCCCTCTCCTAAAGGCCAGGTATAGCTGTGCCCCCACTTCCTCAGGAGTTGTGCTGGTGGCAAGTGAAAGAGGCCAGGTGAACAACAGCTATGCTGCTCTCTACGGCTCCAGCACAGGGGAGAGGGGCCTTGGGCAGCCGGACAGGTGAAAGGAGTGTTTACCAAATGGTCAGGCTGTCCCACAGGGTATGTCAGTATATGACCTGGCTCACTGAAACAGTAAGATCATAAGTGCCATACTGGGTCAGACCAATGGTCCATCTAGCTCAGCATCCTGTCTTCGACAGTGGCCAATCACAGTAACTTGGAAGAAGCACCCAACAGGTCACAATGGAGGATCCATTCCTTGTTGTTCTCCCCAAGCTCCCGTCATGTTCCCTGATCCTGTCTGGCTAATAGCTGCTAATGGACCTATCTTCCAGAAACTTGTCCAAACCTCTTCTAAACTCATCTATAGTACTGACCCTTACCACAGCCTCTGGCAGTAGATTCCACAACCCAATTATACGCTGAGTGAAAAAATATTTTCTTTTATTTGTTTTAAACTTGCCACCCATACGTTTCATGGAGTATCCCCTAGTTCTAGTACTGGCTGAGAGAGTAAATAACTGCACCTTGTTTATTAGTTCCACACCACTCATGATTTTATAGACCTCTGTCATATCTCCTCTCAGTTGTCTCTTCTCCAAACTGAAGAGCCCCAACCTACCAAGCCTCCTCATACGGGAGCCCTTCCATGCCCTTGATCATTTTTGTTGCCCTTCTCTTTACTTTTTCCAGTTCAACTGTGTCTTTTTTGAGATGGGGCAACCAGAACGGCACACAATATTCGAGGTGCAGTCACACCATTGATTTGTATAGAGGCATTATGACATACTCAGTTTTATTCTCTATCCCCTTCCGAATAATTCCTAACATTCTGTTTGCTTTTTTGACTGCTGCTGTGCACTGCGATGTGGATTTCATTGTATTGTCCACAACCACCCCCAGATCCTTTTCCTGAGTGGTAACTCCTA
>QEPC01006686.1:1030088-1051725 GCA_003113815.1 Sphenodon punctatus | reverse complement strand
CCTCTTGCAAACTTGTAGCCCTTGCAACTGGGCTTTTTAGTTTCTTTTTAACTAATTTCCTCATTTTGTCATAGTCTCCCTTTTTAAAGTTAAATGCTACTGCTGTACTTTTCTTTATCTTTCTCCCTACAGAAATTATGTCAAATGTGATCATATTATGATCGCTATTGCCTAGTGGCTCTGCCACAGTTACTCCTTGCACCAGGTCCTGCGTGCCACTCAGGACTAGATCTAGAATAGCTCCTCCTCCTCGTTAGTTCCAGAACCAGCTGTTCTAGGAAGCAGTTATTTAGGGCATCCAGAAAATTGACCTCCATGTCCCGCCCCGAGGAAACATTTCCCCAATCAATATTAGGGTAATTGAAGTCACCCATTATTATTATTATGTTGTCGACTTTAGTAGCCTGTCTAATCTCTTTTAGCATTGCTTTATCAGTCTCTCCGTCATGGTCAGGGGGACGATAGTATAGCCCTCCTGCGATACTCTTCCCCTTTATACCTGGAATTTCTATCCATAGAGATTCTAGGGAACAGTTTGCATCCTTTAAAATTTTAATTGTACTTGACTCAATGTTGCCTCTTACATATAGAGCCACCCTACCACCAACTCTATCTACTCTTGTCATTCCAATATATTTTGTACCCTGGTATTATAGTGTCCCATTGGTTATCCTCATTCCACCATGTCTCTGTGATGCCTATAATGTCTAGATCTTCATTCAGCGCCATACACTCTAATTTTCCCATCTTACTTTTTAGACTTCTAGCATTTGCATATAGACATTTATGTGTATTCTTTTTATTATTCTTACTGTGCACATTATAGGGGACTGTATCAGGCACCCTGGAATTGTTATTTATCTGTTCTCCAGCCAATTCCACCCGAAGTTCCTTAATTTTTATTCCTTCCTCAGTTTTAAGCAACTCTAAATCCCTAAGTTAACATAATCCTGCATAGATGCCCACACCCTGCCCTCAGTTCTTGAAAGGGGAATTTAATGAGCTACTATTGAGATCTGTTAACATGGGAGAGACCAATACCCACAAAGGTGCTCTCTAGCAGGGGTGGGGAACTTCTGGTCCATGGGCCAAATCCAGCCTGTAGCTCTTTTTTTATTTGCCCCTTTTACAATTCCTGGATCTGGCCTGTGTATCCAGTCTTTATCCTCGATCCTTGAAAGAACAAACCTAGGGAAAAGGAGCAGAGATGAAGGCCATGCATTCAAGGGTACAGCATGGATCCATGATATGGATTCTCTATCCCGAGCACACCCGTATGGATTTCCAACCCCAACTCCAGTATGGTCCCTGGAGCTTGTACTAATCTTTGAAGTGACCCATGGGAGAGGAAAGGTTCCCCACTCCTGGTCTGAGGCTCAGTTCACAAGAACATGGGACAGAGTGCAGCATGGGATGAAATGGCTTCTCTTGGTTGGTAGGTGCTACAGAGACCTATTTATTTATTTAAAATTTATATCCCACCCCTCCTGCCCTCAGGGCAGCCCAGGGTGGCGAACAGCACTCAATAAAAACAATACCAAAATTTGAAAACAATTTAAAAATACAATATGTGGGGAAAACCCCACCCCACCCCTACCCCTCACCAAAAGCCTGACGGAACAGCCAGGTCTTACATACACGCCGAAACAGCAGGAGAGTGGGAGCCAACCGAGCTATGATTTTGTTACTTTCAGGAACAGTTCAGTTGTGAGGCAAGAGCTATGGAAACTAGCAGCCTCTGTGTTACAGCTCCCCCTGGCCAGAGACAGAGATTCGGGGGGGAGGCGGGGGCGTGTTCCGGACTGGTTAAGAGCAGCTGTATTTTCAGACTCTGAAGCAAAGAAATTGCCTCCTCTGCATCCTGCTGTAACTTGCAAAACAGGACTTGGGTGGATTACTTGGAGGGTGGGGAGGGGAGCAACTTAGCACCTAGGTTACCTGGCCCTGCCTTCATTTCTGCCACATATAGAAATAGTCCTACTCAGACAAAAGGGGCAACGGCCAACAGGGAAATTCAGTGTTGAGGCTTCAGTGGCCACCATTAGATTTCAGAGTCCACATCCAATTAAGCTAAATGTGGAAGTGACCCATGTTGCCTAAGAGAGAGGCTTCCAAACTGGGGGTCAGGACCCTCAAGTAGGATGACACCATCTGTGGGTGGGGTCACAGTCTCAATCAGGGTTCAGTATATGTGCGGCTGTCGAGGCTCAGAGGGTCCCGTCTCCTGCCCTAAGAGCTCCTGTCCAGGCTTGCCTGTCTGTGGGCTTCCTTGGGGAGCAATTCATGGTGGGACGCTGGGAGCCTGTAATGGGTTTTGTCAGTTGCTGATATAAGAATAAAGATTTTTAAAGGAGCAGCTAGATCATGCTCCAGGTGATGTGGCTGCTAGAGGAATCTGGGCTTGGCCTGGCTTCATCTTCTTGGTGCTCATCTTGTTCTTTTTGTCTCTTCAATGGGCAGTGAAATAGCCTGAGCTCTGGATCCAGTGCTGCCCAGTCACACACCCCCAGCAGGAGAATGAGTGTGGCTGTTCTGTGATCAATCAGGTGCTGGGGTTCTAAGGGAGAAGCTGACCTCCGCCCAGTGATGATGCGGTAACAGAAAGATAGTGGAAAAGATGTCTCAGTGTCATGTGGGGATCAACAGCGAGTATGGAGACTGGGAGTGGAGCACAGATGCCGGGGAGCGGGCCAGGTTGCTGCAGAGCCCTAGCGTGGAGACGGGGCCCAAGGCTGATGAAGAACAAAGGCCAGGTGCCACCTCCACCATGGGAGCCATCTTCATTGTGGTGAATGCTGCTCTTGGGGCAGGACTGCTCAACTTTCCGGCAGCTTTCAGCATGGCAGGTGGCGTGACGGCAGGGATCACGCTGCAGATGGTGAGATGGGGTAGGGGGGCGGAATCCTGTGGATGTACAGTACAACCCCTTTGATCTGGATCTCCTGTGTCTGGAACCTTCGCTAATCCAGGCATGCTATGTGCCTGGCTGCTTTCAGGAGGCATAAAGTACACAGAGAATAGAAAAATACTGATAACATCCAGCATCACTGATCATCTGCTGGACACCATTGCCACAGAACCTCTGCATACCCTTACACCTCTCCTATCAGGATCTTGTTCCCTGAGGTGTCCAGACCTGGGAGGTTCTCCTGCATTCTACGTTATCCGAGTGCAGGGGGGCCTAGAGATGGATCATGATCTATGGGTGGTTTACAAGTTAGTCTCCGGTAAATCATGGCGTGGGATCAGCCTCTCGGAGATCATCTCTGGAGAGGAGAGCAGGACCAGCACCCCAGAATGTGTTGCTGGGGAGGAGATGGGCCAGGAGAGCTCCTCCAGTGCGGCAGGGAAGGCCGTCTCTAAAGGAGTATGCTCCTCGCCACTCTTGAGGCCAGTTGCTGGGGTGCCCTAGAGTTGAGAGCCAGTGGGAGAGGTCCTGGTAGATCCACTTGACCTAGGTATCAGCCTTTGGTTATCACAGGCACTATGTCTGGCCATCTGTGCTCTAGTGCATGATCCCGCTTCTCCTTGAAGCACGATGGTCACTACAGGCTTTGCCTGTAGCGCTTCTCTCTAGGAGGACAGGAAAGAAGTTGGATGGCTTCTGGGGGGCCGTGTATCCTAAACACTTTAACACCTTCTCCCAGGCTGCCCCTTTATCCATGGGAGAAGCTTGTAAGGAATAAGGTGGAGAGGCGTAGTGTAGGTCAGGCCAGGTAGTCTGTTAGTATAGTCAGTAACAAGCCAAGGGTTGGGGCAAGGCAACAGACAAGGAGAAGACGAAAGGTAGGAAGGAACATGCAGCAGGTAGGAGTACAGGGAGGTTTCACCAGGGTAGTACGTTAATTATTATTTATTTTGGAATATTTTATCCCACACCCTCCTGCACAATTTCAGCTCGGGGCAGCGTACAACAATACTCATAATTCACAATAAGTCAGTGACGACTTGCTGGGTTTGCTTATATGGGGGAAAAGACATAGTGCTAGGTTTCCTGTCCTGCCCCCATGGATCTTGGAGCTAGCCCTGACTGGCTGTGGTTGTAACAGTCTCTGAGGAAAGGGGGCAGGCACTACCTGTGAGTCAGTGCTATTATGATAAAGGATGCCTTCTCTGGAGTGGCAAGTGCTACCTGTGGTCTGGTGCTGGTACTCGGCTTGTGGCTGGCGAAGCTCTCTGTAATATTAGCAAAGCTACCTCCTTGTTCTCCTTAAAGCTTCCCATTGCCTTCCGATTTCCTGAATGGCTAGGCAGCCAGGGTACAGAGACTGCTACTATTGTGCTTGCCCGGTGCTATCTGACCATTTCCTTGTGTTCCCCCTGTCTGTGGAGGGTGTGTGTGTGTGTGTGGGAAGGGGTGCTAGTGCCATGGGGCCCTGCTCTGCCACTGGGGCTTCTTGGCACTAGTACAGTAATTAATCCCATACTCTGCTCTGCCCCTCTGCTGCAGTGCATGCTGGTCTTCATCATTGGTGGCCTGGTCATCCTGGCCTACTGCTCTCAGGCCAGCAACGAGCGTACTTACCAGGAGGTGGTGTGGGCCGTGTGCGGTAAGGTCACTGGTGTGGTGTGCGAGGTGGCCATCGCCGTCTACACCTTTGGCACCTGCATTGCCTTCCTCATCATCATCGGAGACCAGCAGGACAAGAGTGAGTACTCAAGACACAGCTTCTTCCATCCTTGGGGATGACTATTGCCCATACTCTTTGTTGGGTCACTGCTGTGCCCCCTGCCATCCTGCAGTCTGGTGCCCCTAACCTGCTGCTCTTGTTTAACCAACTTCTCCCATGGACCAAGGATTGGAATGCCAGTGCTGGACCTGTGTTTCAAAGCACTTTCCCCCTGCTTTCCCAAAAGCTCCCTTCTCTTCTAGCAGGAAGGAGGCTTCCCAAGTTAAGTTGATGCAGTGCTTGATTTTGCCCTTGATCCTGCTCTTCTCTCCTTGGCTAGTCATTATTGCACTAATGAAGGATCCCCAGGGAGCTGATGACAGTCACTGGTACACGGACCGGAAGTTCACCATCAGCATCACTGCCTTCCTGCTGATCCTGCCCCTCTCCATCCCCAAGGAGATCGGCTTCCAGAAATATGCCAGGTAGGAGAGGCCGGGGAGCAATTTCTAGAGGACAGTCCACTAATGGGGTAGGATAGAAACTTGTGCCTGACCTTGATCATGTGGCCAGTAGTTTTTCATGGAGGCAGCATGACTTCACTGGGCTGGCTCCGCTGGATGTTGGGAGACCTGGGATCTGACCTAATTCTGCCACTGACTTTGTATAGCAGTTCATGAGTAGTTTCCCCTCTCTGTGCCTCCTCTTCTTCAGATACAGAATGGAGATAATGCTCCTTGCTTTGAGAATATTACAGAATGCTGATACTATAGCAAGAACTAAGGGATAACAGTGGGGCTCTTGCTCCAGGGAGATTGGAAAGAGGTTTGCAGTTGACTCTTCTATTTTGAGATGATGAAGAGAGACAGGGTTCAGTTGAGGAGGAGGAAAGATGGCACGCGTAGGCTGTGCTAATGCTGGCATTTTCCATTGTGATTAATGCAGTCTTGCTGGAGCTAACACTGGAAATGATGGTATGAGTGGGTGCTATTAGAGCATGTTGTCTAGCTCTTCTTAGACCTTGACAGCCAAACCATGCTACTGCTTGTAATGACAGAGTCAATTGGTAAGAGAAGTGGAAATGTTTGTGTGGACATGGCCGCAAAGAGGAGCACTGGGTGGGGCACTGCTCTTGTCCTACCACTAGATCCTTGTGGCACCATCTTAGACAGGGGAATTCAGTCAATAAATGTCTTTCTGCATCCCCATTGGTCAGAACCTCCTCCAGGGGAACCAATGAGTATTGGAAGGTTGATGAGAGAGGGTAGCCCCATAACCTGGCCCTTTCCTTTCCTGCAGCGCTCTGAGTGTGGTCGGCACCTGGTATGTCACTGCTGTCATCATCATCAAATACATCTGGCCTGACAAGGAAACCAGCCCAGTGGAGATCCCCACCAGGTACATGTGCAGGCAATCTTCACCTACCAGACCAGACTAGATGGATGGTTCTGATCCTGACATAAAAATGGCTGCCACAGAGCTCAGAATTGCTGTTCTGGTTTAGTGAGTAAGCTTGGATGCCATGCCTCTGAGAGCTCTCACTCTCATCTGTTAGCAGATGGCAGCAGGGCACCTTTCAGAAGGGCTTGCTTTTGGGGTTTGCCACCTCCCTCCATGAGGAAACCTGGAGGGGACAGGACCGTTGCAGAAAAGGCAGGAAAAAGGGTTTGTGTCAACCCTTTCAGACATAACATCACCCGTTACAGAGTGACACTCTGCAGGGGATGGGACCAAATGAGAAAGGGGTGGGACAAAGGGGCTGTCATAGCCCCACCCTTGCAGAGCATAGGGACATCACAGTGCTCCATAGGGGCAGAGAGCTGTAAAGGGGGTGGGAAAGTCCCTATGGCGTGCCCCTTTCTGACATGGCTGCTCCCAGAAGCCCCAGTTATCCGGGTCAGCAATGGGTGCCCCTGGCTAACTCAGAAATTGGAGCTTCCTCTGGAACTTGGAGTCTCTGGGTCAACCGTATATGCTTTCAGGGTGGGATAAACTAAAAGCTGAATTTCTTTTTACTTACAGCTTTTTCATTGAAATACCAAGACACCCCATAAAAAAATAAACTACTTAAGCACTTGCCAAGCAGACTCATTCTTTGCCCCAGTGTTTTAGAAGAAGGGGCAGTATGAAATTCTGTGCAAGTGACCCCTTTCCCCCCAATAGAACAGTATGACAATGCCGAGAAGCTGCTAATGCATGAGAAGAGTTCTGTCCTTCGTACCATGCTGTGCCTTACCTTGTACAGACTCCGATATAGGAGATATTATTTTATTTATACAATGATAGCAATGTGCCTACTGTAGGAGGACTTCCTTTTATTTTTATATATATATAGATATATATAATATATATAAAAAATAGTGACAGTTCAGTCAATAAATGTTTTACTTTTTAAAAAATAAATAAATCCCAGCCTGCTACAATTTTAGCCTTTAATGTGCTTGGTTATTCATTGTGAAGCAGCTTTCAACATCTTCCTAGGAGTGCCAGAGATTTCTGGAGGAATCTTGGCTCAGTGGAAGTACAATGGCAAATCTCCCATCAGTTCAGCAAAGCCAGAATGGCACCATTAGCTCAGGTGGTTTGCTTTGAAAATAGATTTGTCTTGCTAATGTACCTCTTGATGGCTTATGAACCAGAGCCGCCTTTAGAAGGAAGTGTGTTAGAGTGCACTCTTACTAGTGCTGCCATCTACTGGATGAGACAGGAAGCTGTGCTTCTGACCACTCTTCAGTCACGCCATCAACTCTCTTTTTAGCCTGATTTCCTATGGGAAGAAACTTGTGCTGAGGAAG
The DNA here is from genome assembly GCA_003113815.1 of Sphenodon punctatus. Lineage (NCBI taxonomy): Eukaryota > Metazoa > Chordata > Lepidosauria > Sphenodontia > Sphenodontidae > Sphenodon > Sphenodon punctatus. The sequence goes on along the minus strand of QEPC01006686.1, from coordinate 1,044,320 downwards.
GGCCCTCTGTCAAAACCCTGCAGGGGGTCAAAAATCTATCTGTCTGGAGCCCAACTAAGGCAGGAGTGACCCAAGCCCAGGCCTGATGCAGCTGGGCTCTTCCAGGCTGAATGTACTGGGGGTGGCCCCAGTCCCATAGAGTACTGTGACATCATGGGGCTCTGCAGAGCTAGGGCCACCTCAGGAAAGGGGTGGGGAAATACCTTAACCCTCCCCTCCTTCACCCTTCCCTCTCCCTGGAGCACTGACACCATAGTGCTCCATGGGGGCATGTCTGGTAAAGAGTGGTATTATGGTGACTCCTCACTCCTTATCTAATGTGGCTCTACCTCCAGCGGAGCACTGTGACATCATAGTGCTCTGGGGGCATGGCCTCATGCCCACAGGAGGCTTGGCCTGTGGGACCCTCTGGTCCATTTGGGCTTAGTCTGGTATGCAGAAGTAGGCTCCAGATTACATAACGGGTGCATCTTGAGGGAAGATATAGCCCCTGTTGTGGCCAAAGAAATCTCCCTAACGTACCCTTGGCCATTGTGACACCAGGCTGTTCAGGTTCCTGCCATCTTGAGCTGCTCCCCCAACCACAAGACAGAGGTATTGACTAGCTTAGGTGATTAAATGATGCCATTCTTAACTCTCCCTTCAGTGCTGTCCTTAATACGCTCTTTCTTCCTATTATGTGTTCTAACTGTAATGTGATCATTGTAACTGCAAGCTGGCTCTCTGCAGCTTTGCATGCATTGCCTATGGCTGCTCAATGCAGATTCTGCCTCTAGTCTGATATGGCAGCACAGGAGAGTCTCTTAGTACTTTGCAGCACTTGAGAATATGATTGCACATTAAGGAGACAATTGTATGGCAAAGGATTTCCAAAGAAACTAGAAATTGCAGCCTTGTGAGGAGGCCAAATGCTCAGTAGTTACTGCAAATCAGGCCCAGCTGAGAACCCATTGAATTTCTAATCTCTTCTCACACAGTGGCCAAGATTTTAGAATGAGAAGTCCTTGGTCACTGAGCAAAGTTAACACAGAGCTGTGCTGAAGGAGCATGTTTGGTCTCTGCAGATCCCTTCTAAAGGGAAACTGCATGGAGATTTTTGCTTGCTTTGGGGCTTGTCTGCACAGGAAAGGGAAGCTGCAATGAATTCTGTCTCAGGAGGATAGGCTCATCAATTAGCCATGTTTCTTAGGAGGTTGTAATTTGTTTGCCCTGGAGATGGGTGAGTCTCTGCAGGTTATTCTGCCAGTTGCTGATTCAAAGGCTCCAGATGTCAGGCTCCCTTTACCGTGGGGCTTCGTTATGTTGATATGTTTGTTCACCATGCCTGAGCTGAGACCTCTCAGCACACGCAGTACAATGTACAATCCCTTCACCCAACTCCCAGGGGTTAGGAGACACCTTCCTCTTTGGAGGCAGCTTCAGGCAGTCTCCAACCCTCCTGGGCTTCTGCCCTTTCTTTCTCAGCCCCTCCCCTTCCCAGTAGCTTCCAGATCTTTATACAGCCCAGATTGGGTTTACCTGGGCTAATGCCTGCTTTAGCCAGACCTGGGTTAGTGGCTGGGTCCTGCCTAACCTAGGAGTTAATCCTAGGAGAATTTACACCTGTCTAATATCCTGGTTCACAACTCTTATATTTTACTGGATTAAATCCCTTGTAGACATCCTTATTGCCTTAGTTCAGAGGTGGGCATGCAATCTTCCCTCCCATGGGCCATTCTGAAAATTGGTACAAGATCCAGGAAGATCCAGATCATGGATCTGTGCTATGGATCCATCCCCTATCCTTGTGTACGTCCTCTCTTTGCTCCCTTCCCCAGACCTCACTGTCAGTGCTTGAGGGTAGGGACTGGATCCAGGTACTGGTAAGGGGCTAAATAAAAACTAGCAATGCACTACCTTTGGCCCCTGGGGTGGAGGTTCCCTATGCCTCCAGAGTCACTCAGTCCATACTCGATGTAGCTGCACAAAGTTTTCCTGTCCCAGGAAATCCACCCCCATATAGACATACTCTCCATTAGCCATGCAGCAGCCTCTGACCTGGTTATGTATGTGTGTCCCCACTCTGCAGCCCCACCTCCTGGATGGCTGTGTTCAACGCCATGCCCACCATCTGCTTTGGATTCCAGGTAATGCTACTCTGAGGAGCTGGGGGATACACAGGACCCATCTGGAGCAGGAAATGGCCATCTCATCTGGACTTGCTAGCTGGCTCTTCCTTCTCTTCCTTTGATTTGGGGCTTGTTCTGACAAGCAAGCGGGCTGGTTACTCCAGTAACTACCTCCCTCTGCTTTTGCTCCAGTGAACAGGGATTAAATAACTCTTCTCTTCCTAACCCCTGCTTGGAAACTTGCAGGGAGCTGAGGTAACAAGTAGCCAGTGAGGCAGGAATGCTGTGATTCCCTGAGATTGGGCACTTAACCCAGGTCTGCTGTTGCCCACATGAGCCTCTTGCTCTGGTATGTACAGCATGGAGAGAAGTCAGTCCATACTCTTTCACCCCTACGAACTGCAGGCTGACTTCTAGCTTCGTCTCCTCAGCTTCATGGCTGTGTATGTGGCTTGACTTGCCCATGCTCCGATTGTCTCTCTTAACTGACTCCTCTGCCCTACTTCATTCTCCTTCCTTGAGAACTGATTTCAACAGTTGGAGTGAATGTGTTGGGTTGGGCAGGGTGTGCTGCGGTGTAGAAGAGGAATGGGGGTGGGTTGGAATAGGCTTCTAGCTGCATCATTCAGGGGTGCAGTGGGGAACTCTAATGTGCAGGAGGGGTGCATGGGCCCCCAGTCTGCTGGGCCCTGGTGCAGCTCCACACCCACACCCCCTGCACATATGATAGCTGCATCCTTGCTGCCTTGGTCTCTCTCCTCCCCCAGTTCTCTCTACCCTTGTCAGTCTGGCATATCTGGCCCTAGCTAGGGCTCAGAATGCTCACATCAGTGGCCCACCTCTCTCTGGCAGTGTCACGTGAGCAGTGTACCCGTCTTCAACAGTATGAAGCGGCCTGAGGTGAAGCCCTGGGGAGCAGTCGTGACAGCAGCCATGATCATCGCTCTCTTTGTCTACACAGGGACAGGTAAGGAAAATGGCCTCTCCTCTGTGTTGCTCCTCCCCAGAAGCAGCTGCATTGTACAAAGTCCCTGGCAGGAAAAGCAGTGAGGTTCTGTACATTCAGAGCTGCTGTGCTGCTCCCTTTTGAGGAGGCCAGAAGCCCCAAATGTCTGGTGTACCAGCACTAAGTTACCATCCCCTTGCTCCCACTCTTCTGGATTTGCTTCGGGGTCTCAGCTTTTTGAACTTCCTGGAGGTCCCCTACCCTGTCCTTCCCTGTTGCCTGTTGATTAGACATCTGCTTGGGCTGGAAAATCTGGGCCAAGCCAGAGCCCGATTCAGCCACTGTGGTCCTGCCCCCTGTAAATGCTGTGACATCACAGAACTCTATAGGGGGCAGAGCTACATCAAAAGACATGGGGCTAAGTATTCTCCCACCCCTTCTGATGTGCCCCTCCCCACAGTATTTTATCATGTTATGGCTCGCTGTAGAGGGTTGAGTCTGCTCTGGCTGTAGACCCAGCTTGAACCCAGGGGGCAGCATACACAACCTGACCTGGGGCTCATGAGACCAACTGGATCCCTTTGGGTTAGGTTGGGCCCCATGTCTCTCTTGCTGATGCTCTTGGCTTGTTTTCCGTTCCCCTGCAGGTGTCTGTGGCTTCCTGACTTTTGGCTCCAGCGTTGACCAGGACGTGCTCTTGTCCTATCCCTCCAATGACATCCCAGTCGCCATTGCACGGGCCTTCATCATCCTCTGCGTCCTGACGTCTTACCCCATCCTGCACTTCTGTGGCAGGTGAGGGGGGGACAGGAGAGAGGAAGTTGGATGTGCTCCAGATGTAAATGGAACTGGGATGTCTTCCTTGCCTGTGACACTGGTGTTGGGCGGAGCTCGTAGGCTGCCAAGGAGCTCTTGCTGTGTTATGACCACTAAACCATGGTAGGGGCTTGGGGTTGCAGGAGAAAGCCCTTATAGCCCCCATCTCTCTGCAGGGCTGTGCTGGAAGGCCTGTGGCTGCGCTACAAGGGGGAGACAGTGGAAGAGGATGTGGTGCGCGAGAGACGCCGCCGTGTGCTACAGACTGTGTGTTGGTTTTTCCTCACTCTGGTCCTGGCCTTGTTTATCCCGGATATTGGTAAAGTTATCTCCCTCATCGGGGGCCTGGCTGCCTGCTTCATATTCGTCTTCCCAGGTATGCTGCCCCACCCTCCTGTTTGTCCCAGTTACGCTGCAGCCAATCAGAAAGCACCCTGCTCATTAGCTTACTGCTATAAGTCCTTTGTTAATGCATTTGTATTCATCCATCTCCATGGTAATTGAGGTTCCCTGAACCAAAGCACTCGAGGGAGATAGCGGGAACTATGGCAATAAAGTAAAGCAAACCAGTTGTTGTCAGTGCAACTCAGAGTCGTTAACTGAAAGTACAATACTCAGAGTGTGCACAAGAATAGAAGAATTGCCAGACTGGGTCAGACCAATAGTCCATCCAACCCAGCATCCTGTCTCCAACAAGTATCTGCCTTTGGTTGTTTAGAAGTACCTCTGGAATCTTAGAAGGTCATAACCGAGTGATCCATTCCCTGCTCTTCACTCCTAGCTCCCAACAGTCAGAGGTTATGTCCTGCAACCAGCTTGACTAATAGTCATTTATGGACCTATCCACCAAGAACTTATCCAATCCTTGTTTAAACCTAGCTATGTTACTGGCCTTGACCATACACTGCCAACAAGTTCCACAAGTGAATTGTACATCCTTTTGTTAGTTTTAAATCTGTTGCCAGTTAGTTTCCACACACAAGGCAAGGATGGATTATCAGTGGAAACCTACATTCCATGCTGACCTCTGCCCCATGTAGCCCAGACAGAAGACCATATCAAGATACACACTTCCTTTGCTTGAGTTGATATGCCTCTAAAGCTGTGGTGTGAGGGCTACTCAGGGTATTGGTTAGAACAGCAGTGTCCCTCTTGAGGCTCTTTCATCCTTTTCCCTGGCCATGGAGCTGTGGTCTCAAGCCCACGTGTTTGTATGTGTGATTGGGTCATGGTACTTTCTTGCTGGACCAGACCCTTAGGGCTGGAGTAAGTGACTACAAGAGACGGCCCTTAGAGTTAAAATAGTGCTAGTAAGTGCCTGGCCCTTTAAAGCAGTGCTAGCTAGAAGAGGGCAGGTGCGTCATAAAGAAGAGGACAGCACTAACGCCATGAGGAAACGCCATGCAGCTGAGCAAGGCTAAGTGTCGTAAGTCAGCTGGGCTAGGCGTGGCCAAGCCAGCCCTGGAGACTTAAGATGGGAGGCTCTCAGTCAAACGGGAGATCACCAGGGAGGACTCTGCCTCAAACAAGACTAAGAAAAGAGATTACCGGGGAGAGGCAGGAGCCAGGAAGGGTTCTGCCTCACAAGGGCTGAGCCAGCCTGCTCCAGGGCTGCCCCTGGGAAAAACTTGGCTTCAGAAGGAATTGTGCCTGTCTAGAAGGAGCCTATGTGAGCAGGTACCTAAAGACTGTCAGACTGCATAGAACTGCTGGTGATGGGTATTGAGCATTGTCAATAAAGGGCACTTTTGGACAGAAGATCCCACATGGTCATCGGGGTGTGGGTCCTGACAGTACTCACCCTTGAGGGCCTAGCCTGTTACAGTACGTTGCGCGGGCTCCTTGGATAAATACAGGCAGTTGCTCCTCAAAAAACTGGCGCAACTGCCCCATGTGTGACTTGCCAAGTGTACACATAATATGTGAACATGCCTCCTGCAGTAGCTTTGGTCTTGCCTTTGTTGTAGATATGAAGGGTATGTAAAGACGCACGCTGAAAATTTCTTCCAAATCCTTGGACAATGGGAGAGGAGGGCAAGGAGGGAGGGTGCATTTGCCACCCAGGACCCGTGCCCCTTTGGTGCACTGATGTACCATGATGCTCCCAAGGGGCATGGCCATGTCAGGTGTGGGCTGAAGAGGATCCCCCTTTCCAACATGGGTCCACCCCCTACAGAATGTCTTGACATCACACAGCTCCCAAAATAAGATTGCAGGGTCACGTTGGAACAGAAGGGCTTCTTCACCCTACTCCTTTCTGACATGGCAATGCCCCATTCATTCTGGAGATGTCCTGTCCACCTTCTCTTATTACCAGCCTTGGCCCTAGCATGCATTGTGATGCTGAAGCAGCCTCTGTGCCAGAGGAGTGCCAGCTCTTCACTGTGGAGCAGGAATTTCTTATGAGCACAACAAGCAACAATAAGAAATTTGGGGAAATGTGCTAAGCGGCAAAACAAAATGCGTTCTTCCTTGTCTCCTGTGGGTCAGCTCCCTGCCCCAGCGGGGTCTGGTGATAAGTCAACAATGATCCATTCTGGAAAGCAATGAAGCAAGTGATTGTGGCAGCGTTGGTATCTAAGTGAGAGGGCAAGGGTTTCAGCTGTTCAGGTGCTGAACTTAATGGCTCTGCCCATTCGGTAAGCAGGCAGGGTGCTGATTGCCCTACTAGCCTTTGCAGCAAGGCACTTGGCACATATTGCTACAGGGGATGGACCTGCTCACTCTGTCCCCAGTATTTGGGGCTGGTGCGGGGACCTTGTGCTCTCAATTGTACCATGCAGGAGACTGGGTTTGAGTCCGATTCCTAACTAAATGGCAGAGATGGAGAATTCAGGCTTCAGAGAGGCATTTGCTCCTCTCAATCAGTGGCCATCCCTTAGCAGCATTTACTAGGAGTCATGTTAGACTGGGAGCTTCATGGCTGTTACATTCCGCTTTAAAGGCTCAGAATCCGTCTGGCTCAAACAGGACAAGAAAGGGTATAGCAGATGGTGTTGGGATTCTCCACACACACCCCAGCTCCCATTTCTCAACTCATAACAACTTGCCTCCTGATTGTGGATGATAATCTTTGCTCTGGGCTATTCTGACTTCGGTGGGATACTGTGTTTAACTAGCTATTCAATGCTACTTGCATTTCTTTTCTTCCTAGGACTCTGCCTGATTCAAGCCAAACTCTCTGAAATCCAGGAAACCAGACCAGCCAGGTAAAGAGAGTTCTCTGCTTTTTCCTCCCCAGTTTATTCAAGTCCCTATTTCTGCAGGGTTCAGCCACTGCTGCATAGAGATGGAGTCCTCTGTCTAACATTGCTTATGGGTCTGTGCTCTATTCACAGCCGGTGGATGATCGTCAGTTACGGAGTGTTCATGGTCACCCTGGGAGCCTTCATCTTTGGCCAGACCACTACCAATGCTATCTTTGTGGACCTGGCAGCGTGACCTCTTGCACTAAGCCATGCAGGGCTGCCTCTGTGGAAACCTTCTCCTTTGGGAACAAGATAACTCCAAGGGTAAAGCCTGGCCTGGCTATTGGTGTCTCCAACATGTCAGAGTAGGTGTAGTTTTCCCCTCCCATCTAGCTGTGGTATGTTAGTCTATCTGCTTTGGGAGGTTCAACGAAGTTGTATTTTCATTGTCATCTAATGCACCAACAAGTTGGATTCTTGCTTTAGTTTCTAGTGAAATCCATCAGGTTTGCAAAGACCACTACATTTACCCAAAGACAAGTAAGCCACTTTATTCCATAGAGGTGCAGTTGCCTGGAAATGCTGATGTCGCATGCAAAAACACTGCAGTTGCAGTTCTCGTGAAAGACATCTCTGCAGCTCTACACTACAAATTCAGGTCAAATGCTTTCTAATCTTTTTGGGGGACAGAAAGCACTAAAGAGTGAAAAACATCTGACCTCGCTGTGCAACATGCTATTTGGGGCAAGAGACCAGCTGGAAAGCAGAAGACTTGTCACCTAAGTAGCTACTAGTTTACATTTCTTTGGACAACACGTCTCATGCCCAAACAGTTGGATGAAGCTCATACTTTGTGGTGCTGATAGTGAGGGGGGGGTGGTGATTTATATTATGTAAAGGGAACTGGTTACCCTGCTTTATTACCTTAATTTCCCTTATCTTTAACACACACACACACCCTCAGAAGTGATTATGTGCAAATATTGGGCCACCCTGTGTATGAAAACAAAGCATTCTTTCATCATAAGAATTGATTTCTGGAATAGTAAGAGTACTTGAAAAAATGGGAGAATAAACGAATGAAGGGAATACTTTAATATAGGTAGGGAGCCATGTTCACTGTGTTTTCCCCATTGCCATCAATGGGGAAAATGCAGTGAACACGAGTCCCTGAATATAGGTGAGGCAGGCCTTTAGTTCACCAATGGAAAGCATGGGGGACTTTTTGCATGCCACATTTCAATTGCTTGCTAAAATTGCCATCTAGTACTTCCCCATAGATTTGTGTGTGAACTCTTCTACATGTGGTAAATCGGTGGAAGAAGTGTCTAAATATTCTCTAGGGCGCTTCTCCCATAGATTTACTGCATGATAGAAGTGCTCACGTAGAACAAATGTGTGTTGAATGACCATGCAATGGCTTCCTGTGACTTTGCCACTTGAAAACTGTACTATGGGAAGTGTCTTTGCTCCTGCATTTATCTTTTAACCAGTTGTGCCTCTTCTTCCTGGGGAATTATTTATACATCTGCCTCTGACTGCAACCAATCCCTGATTGGTTCATTAGAAGCTGCTGCTGATAATGATTGGCTTTTTTGTATGGAGCACGTTTCTCTCTTCCTTGAGTGAGAGAAGAGAGCCACAACAAATCTTGATCAAAGCCTATCTGTTCTGACATGCCCAGGGCAGCGACTAAGCAGTCTAATGTTTACAAAATTGATATTCCAGCCATCTCTCCTCCTGGGGGAGGTTGGCTGCAATTTCATTAAGGTGCTGAGACTGCATTGATGATTTATTGAATTTTAGGTATTTTGTGTTTCCTCCTTGCTCTTTAAATCCTGTTCTTCCAGGATGGGCTTTTTGCAGGTGAGGGAAGGAGCAGAATCTTGGGTTTAATGGGACAATGTCAGAGTCAAAATCATAATTTTTAAAAAATAAATAAAATAAATCCTACTCTGCAGATTATCAGACACCTACAGCTATTAAAATGTTGTTACCTTTGGTTAGTTTTACTTATTTACTTTTTGTAGCTGGGATAAGGGGAGAAATAAAAGGACTGGTTTTGCTTTCATTTCTGGTCATTTTCACTTTCAGTCCCTCCTCCTTGGCATCATGTTGTGGGTTGCAAACCTTGGTGGAAACCCCTTAGCAAAAAGTAGTAGCATGGGATTGTGTCAAGCTGGTGTGTGTCTTGGAGTTGTTTTTTTTTATATATATAAACCCTCTGTTGACTTGAGCACCCAAAGTGTTTTAGGAATCGGAGGATATTTTATTTCTTGCGCTTAGAGTGACCCGTTCTAGGGAATGCTGGACTTCAGCTACACGGGGTGACATCCTGATTCCTGATCCTACTAAAATCTATAGCAAAGGTCCTATTGATTTTTAGTGGGGTCCAGATTCCATGAATCATATATACCCAGGAGTCTTACATGAATTTATACAGGTCAGCTTGCGCCATAGACCCAAACATTTTACAAGTCAACACATTTAAATGACACAATGTCTACAGCATCATAAAAAAAACTTGAAAAAAAATTAAAATTAAAATTTCAAAACATTTTAAAACATAAATGCAATCCCTCTTAGCTCCTAAACATTAGATCTAAAACACTCAATTGGAGGGGATAGGGATCAGGTGGACTCTTTATTCCTTTTTGCGCTGACAAAAATATGCCTAGTCTTTTCTGCCCTATGTGCAAAAAGGGCCAATCTGTAAGAAAAGCTCATTATTTTAAAATATCCATATTTTTTCATAATTAGAATAAAATCTTAAACAATTTGGAAAAGGGGCAGTAACTGATTCCTTATATCTGTAAGTAAAGAACATTGCAGTACGTAATGAACAGTGTCCTCTATTAGGCCTGGGCAAAACTTTTCTTCTTTAGCCTAGTCTCTCTCTCTCACACACACACGCAGGCCTGGCTATCATAGCTGTAGGCATATATTCCAGTTTCAATCTAGTAAGGACCAAAACCAAAATTGATGTTAAACTCCAGACTTAGATGTTTCTCTAATATTGAATCAAATTTCCATATGACATACAGCGGAGCAATAGGGTAGAAACATATTGCTGAAAAACAGCTGCTCTCCGAGCAGGAGGGTGCGGGGTAAAAGAGCAGCAAAATAAATACATTAAAAATGTGTCTTGCAACATCATGTATTTTCTGAAAAAGTTGGGATTTATCCATTTGGGGGGGAAAAAACATACATCACAAGACAGAAAAAGGCTAACTCCCATCTCTGAAAGTACCTTAATCACAAAGCGAAACCATGGTGATTTGCTAAGAAAAGAAGACTTTTAGTCTTCTAAATCTCCTAGGAGAATGCAAAAGTAACTTAAACCAATAACCCAGAGTTATAATGGCCATCTTGGTGGTAAGAGATTCACGACCTGTTTTGAGCCTCAAAAAGGGAGCAGGAAAAGTTGGTGAAAGACTCAAGAGGGAACGCAAGAATTTTGCAGGACTTTGATTTCTGCCCCCACTGCATAGCCCCATATTTCAGAAGCATACATAAGTTGGGCATTACCTTTTGATTCATAGTCTTTCAAAGGAGCCTGGCTAGATCTATATGCAACTGCAACATGGAATTTCTTCATTGCCCTGGCAGAATGACAGACCTTGTCTTGAACAGCCTTTAAATGAGATTTCCAGGAAGGGGCCTCAGAGAGAGAGAGAGAGAATCCCAAATACTAATACTCCTTAGTTCTCTCTAACTTATTATTCCCCATCCTCCAAGGGCATCTACTTATACGTTTACCCCAGATCAATACTTTAGTTTTACTGTAATTAATCCGCAAGTTATCTACACATAATTGCTCAAATTTAGATATGGTGCGTTGTAATCCATACTATTACTAAGCAACTTTGGAGGATGGAAATCTCCATTTTGCATTTCAGTTATCATATCATTTGTGAATAAAATAACAAAGGGGCCAAGATACACACCTGTCTTACCCTTTCTCACTTGGTATGCCTGACATTCCTCACTTTAGGGGTCGTTCCCCTACTCCACCAGCAGGAGGCAGAAACATCTTTCTGGAGCATGCACATGGGCATGATCCCCCTACCCTCTCCAGTTTTGTTTCTGCGTCCGGAACAGCAGGAGCAGATTCTGCTAGCTCCCCAGAGAGGAGTTTTCTGAGCAGGGCAGCACTTTTCCTCAACAGAGGGTCACAAAATCAACAACGCAATCATAAGACAAACTGCATCTACTGGTGGGCCAGCCCCAGATGGCAATGTTCAGCAGCCTGCAGGCCCGACGGAACAGGGAGCATGCTGCAAGTGCCGGAGGCCACTAACCTGGCCTGCTCTACCCTCTTGCCTTCCATCGGAGCGTGTCTTGCAGCTCGAACACCAGGTCAGTGAGACTCCCCTCCCCCCACGCTATGGCCTGGGATGAGAGGACTTGAAATGGCGCCAGGTAAGTCGCACGCTCCCCCAGCCAACCAGCCCAAAGATCAGGCCAAGGATAAACCTAGGGAGCAGCCCAGCGAACAGGAGGAGGCAGCTAAGCAGGGCCAGCCTTACCCTAAGCAGGGTCCCAGGCAGGAAAGAAAGGCGGGGCCCCATATCTTCCACCAGTGGCAAAGCTGCCGGCAGGCCATGGGCCTGGGCTCGGGGATGGGTGGAGAGGCACTCCCCTTCGCTCATCCCCAGGCCTGAGCAGCCATTTGGATTCTGACCGAATCGGATCACTCGCCTAATCACTCACCCGGCTGCCGCCGCTGCCACCTCTGCGCTGGGCTCGCGCGCCCCTCCGCTGCCTGCAGTCTCGGCCAGGGGAAATGAGGGAGAGAGGCAGAGGTCCCGCCTCGCCCTCATTTCCCCTGGCTGAAATAGCCAGGCAGAGGGAGCCAGTGGCGTGAGGGAGAGGCGGGGCCTCTGCCTTCCTCACTTCTGGTGGAAGTGGGAAGAAGCAGAGGCCCCGCCTCTCCCTCATGCTGCTGGTCCCCTCTGCTGTCTGTCAATCTCAGCCAGAGGAAATGAGTGGGAGGCATGGCCTCTGCCTCTCCCTCACTTCCCCTGGCTGAGAGATTGACAGATAGCGGGTTGAGGGGCATGGAGTGTGGGAGAGAATAGGCCTCTCCCTCGTGCTGCCCCCCCCCGGCTTTTTTAAAAAAAAATCAAGCCCAAACCCACAGGGCCCCCAAGCGGCTGCCCCTACCCACCCCCGCGGTAAGGCCGTCCCTGCAGCTAGGGAGCAAGCCTCAGCCACTCCATGAGACAATCTCCATGGCCTAGGGGAGGTCTTAGGGAGAATATTGTCCTCACTGAACTATCTCTGAGAGGAAGGCAGGGGGCACCCAAGACCTAAGAGGAGGTGATCTCCCTCCGCTTTTAAGAGCTCTACTAAAAAAGCAGCAGGAAAAAAGGCAGAAAAAGGCAAACAGCCAGTAAAATCAAGAGCCGCTTTGCTGCTGGAGTCCCCAGAGGATGGATCCCAATCTGAGGTGGAGGATTCCTCAGATGGGGCAGGGGAGGAAGGGGTGGTGGGGGCTGAGCTATTCCTTGCTCCAAAAAACTTCTAGCCAGGCCCAAACCCAGCAAGAGGCCCCCCTAATTAGAGATTCCTCAGAAGAGAAAGATGGGCTGGGGGCATCAAGAAGACGACTCACACAGGCACTCTGACTCCACAATGGAGGAAGGACAGATCCCAGACAAGCAACCCTTCCAGCTAATTCCCTATACAATATAGGGATGAGTTAATGAAGCAAGTGATAAAAACTCTACAGCTAAAGGAAAAACTACAGAAGGAGGACTCCTCAGACTCTGAGGAGGAATCTCCCAGCACCCACATCCCTCAGGTCCACCGAAAGGACAAGGGGATTCCCCTAGACGGGGCATTTGAAAAATTAATAATTTCTGAATGGAAGCAGCCAGCGAAGGCATATAGGATGGCTAAAACACAAGAGGCATTATATATCTCTTAAGTGTGAGGATAGGCTATTACGCACACCCAAGGTAGATGCAGCAGCAGCCTCCCTGGCTAGGCAGGCAGTCTTCCCCACAGGGAGACTGTTTCCCAAAAGATGCCACAGACAAGGAAATTGAGTCCGCCCTGAGAAGGGAATTCGAGGCATCAGCAGCAGTGCTACGCATGGCCACAGTCACCTCCTACGTAGCCCAAGCCCTCATTAGTTGGTTCCAAGACATACAGGACCCTAACAGCACCCTAACCCCGCACGGGTGGCTGGGGAGGAGGTGTAGCGATTATTTTTAGAGAGGACTGGCCTGTTAGGAGATATCCAGTTCAGGAGATTTCAGGTATTGAGGCCCTTCATGTGGTGTTTGATTTGGCTGGGGGCAAGCTAGGGGTGCTGCTGGTATACTGGGCCCCTTCCTGTCCAGCAGCATCCCTTATCGCTCTAGCAGAGCTGGCCTTGGAGGTGACGTTGGGGTCCTCCAGGACCTTGGTCCTGGGGAACTTAAACATTCACACTGATGCAGCCCTTGTTGGTGCGGAGTGAGAATTCATGGCCGCCATGGCAACCATGGATTTGTCCCAGGAGGTTACCTGCCCGGCCCATGGGGGGTGGAAAGGGAATACCCTCGACCTGCTCTTCGGTTCTGGCCTTGAGGCGGGGGGGTCCACTTGTGGGGTAGGTTAGAGCTCTGCCCTTGTCATGAATGGACCATTATCTCCTTCAGACCAGCCTCTAAGCGCACCCTCTCCAGAGTGGGAAGGGACCAGTTAGGATGGTCCACCCTCAGAGGCATGGAACCTCAGTGGTTCCAAGAGGTCCTGAGGGAGTTAACCTGGGACCTGGACGGTCACTCTGTTGATGAGCTGGTCCAGCATCGGAACAGCTTGCTGGAGGAGGCCATTGACAGGGTGGCTCCAAGACGCCCTCTGCCTCTGTCTCGTCACCGCAGGGCCCCTTGGTTTGCTGCGGGGGATGAAGCAAGTAGGCAGGAGGCTGGACCGACGCTGGCGTCGGACTCAATCTGACTCTGACCGACTTCTCCATAGGGCCCATTTGCGGTCCTATGTTGAGGCTGTGAGGACAGCAAGGAAGGAATTTCTTGCTGTCCTCATAGCGTCTGTGAAGTCACGCCCGGCGGAGCTGTTTCGGGTGGTGCGGGGGCTGGTTAGTCCAGCCTCTCTCCGCCTGGATGGGGACATGTCCCAGGCCTGCTGTGAGGAGTTTGTCACCTACTTCGCATACAAGATC
>QEPC01006686.1:1011801-1029988 GCA_003113815.1 Sphenodon punctatus | reverse complement strand
CTTGGAGGTCCCCCGTGTTAAGTGGGGGGCTACAATGGAGAGGGCATTCTCGGTGGCCGGGCCGCGCCTTTGGAATTCCCTCCTGCAGGAAGCTCGCCTGGCCCCGAGCCTTTTAACATTCCGGCGAGTTTGTAAAACCTGGCTGTTCGCCCAGGCCTTTGGGGAGGGTGGGTTAATGGGTTTTTATCACCCTACCCTTCCTTATTATTTTTTGTAAATTTCTCTCCTCCCTGTTCTATTATACGATTTTTGTGATTGTTTTAATATTTTTTAAATTGTTTTAACTGAAATTTGTTAGCCGCCCTGAGCTGCTTGCAGGAGGGGCGGGATATAAATATATTAAATAAATAAACAAACATCTGTGTCAAGCGTTCAAAAGTAATGACATCCTGAATTTTACTGACCATTGCCTTTATTTTATTTATTTATTTATTTATTTCATGGAATTTTTATGCCGCCCCCTCATGCCCACGGCACCTCGGGGCGGCTAACAACACGATAAAACAATAAAATACATTAAAACCAACATCGCTTTTTTAAAATTTAAAACCTCCCCAACCCTAACCCTACCCTCAAATTCCCCAAATTCCCCACCCCACCAATCTCCCCAATTTACCTCTCCCTCCCCTTTAGGACAGACTCCTTGACTTGATACCCTTTCCTAGGCATCCAGAGCCATGGCAGCTAGCATAACGGATAGATGCCACCTGTGGCTCAGATTTTGGCACAGGGACTCAGTAGCAAATAACCTACTGATCTCAGGCCCCTACCTGGGATCAAAAGGCAGGTGCACAGGAAGTGGCTGCGGTTTGCCTATACCCAACACCACTGGCAATACAGGGCCCTCCCCTTTGGACTGGCATTATCCCCCCACATGTTTACGAAGACACTGATCCCATTAATAACAAACCTATGCCTCTAAGGCATTCATTTCCACCCCTTCCTGGATGACCTGCTCATCAGGTCCCCATCAAAGGAAAAGGTGGAGAGAGACATAATGAGAACAATACAGTATCAGGAACAGCACAGTTTCATAGTAAGCCATAGAAATAGTCTGTTAGTACCATTATAGCGCTTTGAACATTTAAGGGTCATTATAGATACCCTCGCAGATGCTGACTTTATTCCTCTCAGCAGACAAGAGAAGATCCAATCCATGGTGAGGAACCTACAGGCAAGCAATCTATTTTGTAGCCTGCTGAATCGTGGCTGAAGACCCTGGCCAGCCTCTTGGAACTGCTGGTTTCCTGCACCCAACAGGTACAGTGGGCCCAATTCCACCTCAGGCCTCTACAGCGGCTTTTGAGACCACTGTGGTTAGAGATGTTGAGGGGGCTGAACTCGTGGATAACAGTCACCCGAAGGGTAAAGAGAGCCATGACGTGGTTACAGCAACAGACGTTTGCGCAAGTACCACTCACAGAGCCAAGCATGGTGACCATTGTCATGGATGCCAGCCTGACAGGATGGGGGCCCACATGGGCATGGCAACAGTCTAGGGCCGGTGGTCAGAACAGGAAAGCGTACAGAGCATCAACTGGCTAGAGCTAAAGACAGTAACACTAGCTCTACAACACTTCGCCAATCAAATCCAGGGCCACCACATGTTGATCTTCACCAACAACACAACGCAAAGGCTTACATAAACAATCAAGGGGGGTCCAAGTCTCAAAAGTCCATGCCAAAGCATTGAGACTTTTCACATGGGATGAGCCACAGATAGCCTCCCTAAAAGCTTTACACATCTGGGGGACGGACAATGTAACAGCGGATTGGTTAAGCTGACGAAAAGTAGATCAGGGGGAATGGATGCTATATGAGGAAGCATTCCAGATGATAATTAACAAGCTTAGAGTGTCACAGATCGACCTGTTTGCAGCCCCCGGAAATGAAAAGGTGCCACAGTACATGTCAAGGTGCTGATACCACACCTCCATAGCCACGGACACCCTCTATCAGACCCAGCCATCAACTCCACTATATGCCTTCCTGCCATTCCCTCTAATGGACAGTACTCTAACAAAGGCCCACAGGGAACAAGCTCACTTAATCATAGTGACTCCGTTTTGGCCAAGGAGAGCTTGGTTCTCAGACCTGATAGATCGAAATGTTTCAGAGCCTCTGAGGCTTAAGTCAATCCTGTACAAGAGTTTGGACCTATTCAAACTGACTGTGTGGAAATTGAACGCCAGGCCCTGAAAGATTTGGGCTACTCTGAGGCAGTTCTCAACACCCTCCTCTCCTCTAGGCGAGGGTCCACACGCAGAGTATATCAATCCACATGGAGGATTTTCAGGGAATGGTGTGTTTCAAGATCTTTTGATCCTGGGGAAGTAGGGATTTCTGGTATTGGGTGCACTCTCTAGCGCTCCGTTTGAACCACTTAACGAAATTTCCCTGTACTTTTTATCCATTAAGGTGGCCTTTTTAGTGGCAGTCACATCCGCTAGACAGATGTCCTAGCTGGGAGACCTTTCCATTGAACCTAACTTCTGCATTTTTCAGAAAGAACCTGTGGTCCTTAGATTAGATCAGGCCTTTGTGCCAACGGTTAATTCGGCTTTTCACTGGTCACAGGAACTGGTTCTCGCCTCTTTCTGCCCTCACCCTAAACATCCTAAGGAAAAGTTGTGGCATTGCCTAGATGTACGCAGGGCCCTTAAAATTTACCTCAAGAGAACTGTAAACTTTAGGTGGTGCTCTTTGGCCTTGTTTGTAAATATCAAGGCTGGCCAGAAGGGTCTTAAGGCTTTTAAAGAGATAATCTCCAAGTAGGTCACCCAGTGCATAGTGGAAGCCTAGAGAGCCAGGGACAAAACCCCACCTGGGAATATTTGGGCACACTCGGTGCATGGAACGGTGACCTCGACCACTTTCCAGGGCGGAGCTTCTTACGAGGAAGTCTGCAAGGCGACCACGTGGACGTCCTTGCACACTTCTGTAAAACACTATGATACGCACTTTTCAGTCCGCTGAGGCGGCGTTTGGGACGAGAATGTTGCAGGCAGTATTAGACTAAGGCTGTTCTTAATGCTTTTTGCTCCCTCCCGCTGCCTGAAGTACTCTCACTGCTTTGGTACATTCCCAAAGTGAGGACTGTCAGGCATACCAGAATGAGACTAGAGAATTTGGCACTTATCCTGTGAGTTCTCTTTCTATCCAGGATGCCTGACAGTCCCTGACCCCCCCCTTTAGTAAACAGGAGTCAGTGAAATCCTGAGGAGGGTCTTGGGGACTGTATCTCAGAAATATAGTTACTTGTGTTTCCTCTGAATTGGGCTGTTTTTCCCTAACATTAAACTTGTTATGGTTGAATTTGGTTTAATTGGATTGTGTAGTTCGTTCTACAGAAGGTCTTTGGCTTTGGAACTTACTGGAGAGGCTAGGGGGATGCGCATTCTCCAGAAAGATGTTTCTGCCTCCTGCTGGTGGAGTAGGGGAATGACCCCCAAAGTGAGGACTGTCAGGCATCCTGGATAGAAAGAGAATACACAGGGTAAGTGCCAAATTCTCTATTCTGTGTGGGAAATTTACCTTTCAGTTCTCCTCGTATACCGCCTCTTACTTGCCCCCCAAGTATTATTATGGTACGCTATCAAAAGTCTTAGCAAAGGTGGATCAAGACCCAGCCGGAAAAGTGTACCCCCAAGTAGAGTCCGATCGACCAAATCAGATGCTCGTGCCACATTGACAAAAGCTATGTACAAAGCTGTTTTCTTCAAATGTTACATATGCATTAATTATTATAACCTTCTGTCACACAAATTGCCTACTGGAAAGGGATTTCATCACTTTATAACCCGGAATCTACCTCTATTGGAGAAAACACAGTGAGCATGGGTCCCCAGTTATAAGGCAAGCACGGTCTCTGATAAACACTATAGCATGTAATGTATAATTTCTTTGCTGTCTGTCCCTTCCTCCCACCCCACCATGTGCTAGAACACTACAACACAGCTCCTATCAGGGGTGTTGCTAGGAGAGTGTAGCCCAGGCTCTTAAGCAGAGGCAGGCTTGATTGCACTTCAACCTTGTTGTCCTGAAAAACATCTCCATTAGCTTAGTTCTAATGCACAGTCTTGATTCTTCTAGATGCCTACATTCCCCATTTTGTTCAAGCCTGGCAGCTGCCCCAATTGACACTAACAACTACCAAGGCCCAGCAGAGGGGCCAAGTGCTTTAAATGAGCCAGCTTTCAGCCTTTGCATAAAGCCTTTGCATGAATTTGAAGCCCAGCTGTGGGAAAAGCCTACCTTGCTGCTCCCTGTGCATGCTCACTCGCATGGTTAAGTAGAGTACAGGCAGGCAGACTGCTAGTCATATCAACCTGGTACTTTTTCCTGAGCACTAAATACATAAGCTGTGCTGATCCTGTGGGTCATTTAGTCACCAACAAGTGTTTGTTCTCTAAGGGCTCGTACATGCACACCATTTCCCTTTGTTTCTTCATCTGTGTTTGTCTTGTGCAATAGAAATACATTCACACAGCTGCTGATTCCACTGTATTTCCTCTTCCCCACTTTGGTATTTTCTACAATGCAAAGTGCAGGGAAGAATGCCCTTCTGATATCCTTGGAGACCAAACCAAATCCCAACAGAACGCAAGTGGACTTGGGCCAGGCTCCCTGTGGTTGAGAGGCCTTGTCCTCACAGAGCACTGTGACATCATGGCACTCCACAAGGCCAAGGCTATGTCAGGAAAGGGGCAGGGAATGTTTTAACTCCACCCCTTTCTTGACATAGTCCAACTCCCCATGGAGTACTGTGATGTCATGGTGCTCCATGAGGCTGGGGCCACCCTGTTACATCAGACCCGGGTTCGAAAGAGCCTAGCTGTAGCAGGACTGAGCGCGCTTGGGTTGGACCCAACACAGTTGGGCTCAGGTATGTCTTTTCAGTCCAAGCATAACTTTGTCTGCAGCTGGAGATGGGACTGTCTGGGCATTCTGAAGCCTGGGTGCTCTATTGTATATCAGGTGCCTTGCTGGTGGGGCCTGCGCACATACTCAGAGTCTAACTGATCACCATATTTGGGGTGAGAAAGGAATTTTCCCTCTGGGCAAATTGGCAGTTGACTGAGGGTTTTTTGCCTTCCCCTGCAGCATGGGTGTGGTTCGCCTGTTTGGGACAACTGGATCCTTCTTTTTCTAAAATTATTTCCTGTTATTTCAGGCATCGGTGTGCTCTGGTTGGTCCCGGTCTCTACTTGTAGCCATTGGTGGGATTTCTCTGTGCGGATGACTGGGATGTGGCAAGTCCTGCCGTGGTACAGGTGGCTGACTAGATGACCCTTGAGGTACTTTCCAGCCTAGTGACTTTGTCTCTACTGCATGCAGTGTTCCGGAAGGAGTCCCTCCTCCAGAATACTCTAGCCACACAGGCAGGAAATGACAAGCCGGAATCAATCTTTGGTTGCTTCAGAGAAATACCCAGCAGGTCATAATGGAGTGATCCATTTCCCTGCTGTTCACACCCAGCTCCTGACAATCAGAGGGTACTTCCCCAACCAACTTGACTAATAGCTAGTATTTATAAACTTTTCCCTCTGATCCCCTGGAGTTTGTTATATTGAAGTGATACTGTATTGGATTATGGCAGGAGTGGGGAATCTGCAGTCCAAGGGTCAAATCCTGCCAGTGGCTGTTTTTTATTTGACCCTTTCCAGTTGCTAGGTCTGGCCCATAGATTCAGTCCCTCTCCTCCCTCAAGCCCTGAAGGGGTGAGCTTAGAGGAAGTGAGTATAGATGATGGCATGCACTCAAGGATAGGTGGTGGGTCCATGTCATAGATCTATGAACTGGACCCTCCCCTTAAGCACCCGCTCCCAGAAATCCACACAGTTGGCAGAGTTTGTGCTAAGTTTGAAAGTGGCCCAGGGGAGGGAAGAGATTCCCTATACCCCTGAATTGGGGGGTGGGGGAATGGTCCAACACACACTTTGCTTTGGATCTGGAAATTAGCCTCCAATTCTGTCTTAGTGGCTCCGAGAATGAAACTTGCAGCTCTAAGAGCAGGAGGGTCTCAGACAAAACCTGGCCCCCTTTATCTCCATTTCTTAGAAACCTAACGTAACCCTTAAATATTTGCTTACACAAATGCACATGGGGAGGGCATCTGACATGGTGATCAGTGCATTAGCCTTTCTCAAGATCGTGCTGCTCTTGAGGAGATGCCATGTACCACAAGCACTGGGGAGCCAGTCCTTTGTGCATGTAAGTAAATATTCCTTTTGTTCTTCCTTTGGAAAACCGAGATTAAGTGGCCCGATTGTGCATTATATCAACTTTCCCTTGTTCAAATATTTTCCACCTGTGCTGAGCATCTGACTGCAGCCAGCGCAGCATGAAGCATGTCTGTCTTGTCAACACAGCCTGGATCATCTGACTCCCCCACAGCTCATTCACATAACACCCTTCCCCCTTGGCAGACTCACCATTTGTCCCTTAATCTGTTTTTGCCTTGCCCTATAGCAACGCATTTACACAACTGTATTTCAGTAGCCCACCCATTGGGTGCAGTAACAATTTCACACAACACTTCTACTCAGAGAGTTGTGTGAATAGATTTTTTGATCAGGTAGTAGCTGATTCCCCTGCATTTCAGTGGTTCAGGAAATGGAAAAACTTTTGCATAACACTCAGCATGTGGATTTGTGCCTCTCCCCACTCTGAAGCGGATTGTGCAAATGAGCTCTGTGGCTCCATTTAGGGTTCCCAGATTTTGCCCAAGCAAAGATCCCATTGGCCAGAAAACCACTAGCTACACCTGACTTGAATAGAATTGCAGGTGCTATAAAATCCTATTCAGAGGAGCAGTCTGGAGGGAGACTACAGTACTTGCTTGATGGGAGAGCACTGCATGTAGGAACATGTAGTCTGCAGGACATGCCAGTGAGTTACAGAGATGGCAACCACAGTGTAGAACTTGAGTTTGATCTGTTGGTCAGCTTTATCCACCCCAGGTGTTACTGGTGGTGGCTGTTTGTCCTAAAGGGCAGCAGCATATAGCTTGGTGTATCAGGACAACAGCACAACTGCCAGGACCAGGACAGGGGAAGGGAGCCTATACCCTGAGGGCAGCTATAGAAATGACCAGGAACTCCAAGCAAGGGAAAGACACCAGGAAAGGGAAACCTCTCAGCCGGTCTCTGGAGTAGTACAAGACTGTTCTTCGTTCCTACAGCTGGGAAACCCAGCCTCAGAGTGCATGGCTCGTCATTGACGTTAGAGGAACAGGGAAAAGCAAAGGGAGTAGGGACAACAGAGTCCAAAGAACATCAATGGGACATACCAGTTGAGAAGGTGCTAGGTAGAGACAGGGCCAGGGGGCAGCGGGGTAAGGAGGGAACACGCGCCCCTAGGGGGAAGGGGATCACACAAGGCCATGGAAGAGCCCCCAACTCAAGGAGGAGGACTCACACTTGGGGGAAAAAACCCACACAGGGATACAGGGGGACCCCCACTTGGGGGGAGAGACCCCAAACAGGAATGCAGGGGGACCCCCACTTGGGGGGAGAGACCCCAAACAGGGAAAGGGACTTTTATAGATACACTGGGTTAAGGGCACACTTACCAATACTGACAATAGGGAGAGGCAAGGGTTGCACCAAAGAGCCAGACAATAACGACAGAAGGCAGGGAAGGATCAGGAACACACCCACACATGCCCCAGCCCTCAGGGAGTGGGGCAGGTACAGCAAGTGAAAGGCCGGTCCACAAGATGGCTCTCAGCATCTGGTGAACATGGGGGAGCAGTTACTCCCACAGCTTCCTATGGCTGCACCATGGGTTATATGCCAACCTGTGGCCAATCAGGAAGCCGGGAGCCAAGGCCAGGGGAACAAGGCACAGCTGGGGAGGGGTGTGGCAACNAAGAGCCCCCAACTCAAGGAGGAGGACTCACACTTGGGGGAAAAAACCCACACAGGGATACAGGGGGACCCCCACTTGGGGGGAGAGACCCCCCACAGCTTCCTGCAGCCCCCTCCCCCCACCACCATGGGTTATATGCCAACCTGTGGCCAATCAGGAAGCCGGGAGCCAAGGCCAGGGGAACAAGGCACAGCTGGGGAGGGGTGTGGCAACACAGGGGGGGGGGCGGAGGCATGAAAGAGGACATAGGTGTCCAGACCTGGCCATTAGCACTGCCCAGAGTGGCACCAGCCGCTGAGGCAGTGCTCCAGGGCTGGGAGTTCAAGACCCAGTCCTGAAAACAACAGAGCTCTTTCTTTTATGATGACTGCTGGGGTCTTTTGATCAATGAATTTCTATGTATGTTCTATCCACCAAAAAGATATAAAGAGGAATTGGTGTTGCTCTCCTGACCTGAGCTCTAGCCTTTGTGATGTGACTTGTATGTACGTGCAGTAGTGTGCACTGGAGGGCTGTAGCAGCTGGCCCATTTCTGGGTTGGGGTTCA
The DNA here is from genome assembly GCA_003113815.1 of Sphenodon punctatus. Taxonomy (NCBI): domain Eukaryota; kingdom Metazoa; phylum Chordata; class Lepidosauria; order Sphenodontia; family Sphenodontidae; genus Sphenodon; species Sphenodon punctatus. The sequence continues at coordinate 1,021,569 of QEPC01006686.1, read as the reverse complement.
TGGTTACATACTGAAATGCTAAAGCAGTCTGTCTTAGTCAGGACTGCTGCTTTTGATAACCCACCCTGCTACAGGGTCAATCTATAAGAGTTAGGGGTCATGTCAGTCCCTTGTGGGCTGTGTGTATCATGGCTATGGGGGTCCGGTTTGCAAAACATGGGGCTCCTAAGGGTCTTCCTTTGGTTTAATTCCCAAGCATGCTGCTGTGTGTGTGTGACAGCTTTTCTTCGTTAACTGGACCAGAGATTTAAAAGGTACAAACTAGGGGGCCTGATGGATTGAAGTTTACAAACTAACAAGAATGAGCTCAACACTTCCCATTTCTGCATCTAGGGGCAAGTCCTTTCCAGGGGGGTGGGCAGGTAGGATTGCCACCTTTCCAGATACTTTGGGCCGCTTTTAGACGAGCGGCGCGCGATTGCGCATCACAATTGCGCATAATTTGAAATGTCCAAATGTTGTAATTAGACAAGACGGAAGTGGGGTATTATGCGCATATTATGGAGGTTGCGCATTTTTAAAGTCCGCAAATTAAATACCTCAATTGTGAGCTATTTAATTCACGGACTTTAAAAATGCGCAACCGCCATAATATGCGCATAATACCCCACTTCCATCTCGTCTAATTACAACATGCGGACGTTTCAAATTCGATTGCAATGCGCAATCGCACGCCGCTCGTCTAAAAGCAGCCTAGACACAGGCAGACTTATCAGATAGGTGCAGGGGAAAGTCTCTCCTGCCCTTTCTCAATGTTGCCATGTTCCTTCAGAGCATCATGATATCACAATGCTGCAATATTGGAGCTATATCGGAAAGTGGGTGCGACAAAGGGATGTGTGCCCCCCCCCTCAGTTCCAACATGGCCACGCCCTTGGCCTTTACATTGTGATATCACAATGCTCTGCAAGGGGGTGGCCACATCAGGAAAGGGACTGGAGAGTCTCTTTACTCCCTTTCCAATGTACCCCCAGCTCCTGTTCAGCACGCTGGGGAAATAGAGCCTGTAGACTCTGGGTCAAAGCCAGAGGGGTGGCAAGCCTACATAAAGGTCTGAGCCCCAGAGCAATCCCTCCAGCTCTGCAAGCAAGCAGGGTGGGTCACTGTGTGGCTTGTAGGCCTTCCAGATCCACTCATGACTTTATGGGGGAGGCTGACTCATTATTTGTGACCTTTTGGTACTGTAGTGAGCTGGCAGTCTGTCTGCTGTTTTCCCTTCTCTGCAACCTTTTGCTCACCCCTTTCCAATTCTCTCGAGATTCTGGAGCCCATTATGGGCTGGCTGCTGACTTGAAAGGTTACTCAGGTGTCTGGGAATGAGCCAGCAGGCTAATTCCAGTAGTGACTTGCAACACAATCCTCTGTGGCTGCACTCCCCCCACTTCACCTCTATGTTGCCCATACAGTAAGGATTCCCAGACTCTTTCTTTCTTTCTTGTAACTCAGTTTTGAGACTTGAAACTCCTCTGGACTATGTGGCTTGTGGATCACTGTCAGAACTGGCCCTCAGCATGCTGAGATCTGGCACCGGGTGCCCCACAAGCTGGGAAATCTGGGAAGCCAAGGACCCAAGAATGCAGGGTAGCTTGGAGCACTGGAATTCCAGACAGCTGGAGAGCCAGAGAGCAGAGAAGTTGGAAAGCTGGGATACAGGGAGTTTCTGCTCACAGGCTACACTAGGCTGTAGCTGCATTGTGGAGACATTTCCTGTGTGCTCCCTACGTAGTCCGGGCAGTCAATAGGGAGATAGTGGAGATGGAGGAGAACACCTGGTAGCCCAAGAGGTAGAGTGCAGAAAAAGCCCTGGGTTCAAGCCCCATTCCTACCAGGACCTGACACACTGCCTGGAGATCCTGAGACCTCCTGAGACCTCAAGCAACATGTTGAATAGGAATTGTGACCCACCCCTGCTTGGAGTGATGCACCGCAGTCTAGCAAGCTCTGTTGTACAGGACAATCTTCCCTGTCCCCAAGTCACTCTTCCTTACATCCACACATTTTTAATAGGGATGTGCGAACGCAGTTCGGACCGAACTTGGTCTGTTCGGACGACCGAACCAAACTCTAACCGAATGACAAACCGACCAAACAGTTCATTTGTGTTCGGCCACGTTCGGTTGAGTTTAGGCAGGAAAAATGTAACTGAAGGTCCAGGGAGAGGGATGCAGCTGTGGAGCAGACTTCCTGGTACTGGGGGGTGGAGAGGCTTGGAGTAGCAGCAGCCTACCCAATCACCTTTCCTTTTCGACTGAACACTGGCTTCACAGTCTGCGATTGGCATGGGGCTAGGCTGCACAGAGCCAATCGGGCCTTGCTGTAAGGCGGGAGCAACAAGTAACAAAACTCTTTGCCCTGCCCCCTTTCCAACACCTTCTGAGCCAGCCACTGATTCTGTCAGCAGCGTTTTCAGAAGGGTCCCTGACTCCAGCAGTTTGCGTCCCTCATCCATTCACAATCCTCCTCCCATTTCACCCATCCAACAGATTTACCTCCCTATTATCATTTAGTTAGATTATATTAGATAGATTTAGCAGTTATTTTTATTTTTTACGCCTCCCTGTGTTCTATCTTCCTACCCTCCATTGAATCCATTCCTTTCCCTCTCCCTCTCCCTCTCCCTCCATATTCCATCCCTCATTCCCTTCCCCTGGTTTTTGATTTATTAGAGTAGGATTAGATTAATTTAGGTTTTATTTCAGTTTCTGTACCCCCTCCCTGTGTTGTTTTGAGCTGTCTGTGTTCCCCCCCCATCCCTGTGTAATCGTGTGTGTGTGTGTAGAGAGAGAGATTGAGAGAGAGATTATAGTAGTTAGGTAGGATTATAGTTCGCTATTAGTTAAGTTAGCTTAGTTTATAGAGATATAGTGATCTAGTTTTAGAGTGTGTTTTTTATATTCCATTATTTAGTTTCATAGGTTTTATAATAGTGATTAGATAGTTAAATAGCAGTTAAATTTAGTGTAGTATAGATATAATGTTTGATAAAAAATTGTAAAAAAATTAATTAAAAAATATATTTCATATAATTGTGTGTGGTTTGTAGAAATGGAGAAGGGAGTGATGAGAGGGCGAGGCCGCTCTGCTGCCCATAAGGCAGCCAATGAGGCACGTGGCAGGGGCTGTGCCATCAGAGTGCCAGCAGTGGGCAGAAGCAGCAGCCCAAGCACATCCCCATGCCCCAAGATGCGAAGGCCTGGTGGTGATGTTGGGTCTCACTCTCCCAGCACTAAGGGCCAGGGGGTTGGGTGTCGCCTCCTGGCAGTAGAAGAGGCTGTGGTGGCTGTGTCATCTGCAGCAGCAGGTGATTCAGGGGACGAAGAATCCCAGCAGGGGCCAGCATTGTCCCCTGACTCCCCCATTGTTGAGAGCCCGGTTAGAGGCAGGGCCCGATCCATGGGCAGCAGCAGCAACAACAGCTATAGGGGGAGAGTGCTGCTCAAAGTGGGAGCAGCATGGGGAGTCCAGCAGCCTCTGTCACTCTCTTTGTGGATGGGGACAGCGATGCAGAGATTTCTGTGGAGGAGGTCTCTGTATCTGGTGCTGCTGAGGTGATGGCTGTCCCTCAACGAACTGTGTCACCACCAGTGCCACCATGTCCTGCCCCTCCCAGGAGTGTGTCACCCGGTGCGGGCCAGAAGGCAGGAGAGGCTAAAAAATCATGGGTCTGGGAGCATTTTAAGGTGGTGCAGGTGGATGATTCCCGGGAGGTGCAGTGCACTTTGTGCAGCAAGGTGGTGAAGCGAGGGCAGGTGCTCACCAACCTAGGGACATCCGCCATGTCCAGGCATCTAAAAATGTACCACAGTGCTGCTCTGCTAAGTAGGCAGGCTGGGTCAGTGGATGCAAGTAGGTTCCCAATCCATGCAACCACTCGTTCTCCATCGGGCAACCGTCCCACTGCAGTAGCTGCCTCTAGCAGCAGGAGCAGTATTGCTGCTAGGGGGGAGCAGCAAGAGTAGAAGTAGCAGCGTCAGCCCACAATGGAGGAGCTGGGGTGGGGGCAGCTTTCAAAGCCATTGGCAGCTGGAGGGCGGCGTGGCTTTCAAGAGAAAGCCATGCACCTGTGGGGCAAGATGATAGATGTTGTCGGGTACACAGGGTTTAAGCAGCTGATGGGGTTCCTGGCCCCTCAATTTAAGATGCTATGCCACATCACCCTCAGCCGTACGGTGGTGCCAGGCCTGTACAGGGCATTGAAGGAGAGGGTGAAGGAGCAGCTGGCACTGGCAGGGACTGGGGGTGCCACTGTCCATTTTACAACTGACCTGTGGTCCTCCAGGAATGCCTGACACGCTTACCTGGTGGTGACGGCGACAGCACACTGGTGGGAGGACCCAGAGTTGGCATTGGACAGTGGCAGGAGGGGTCCTGAAGCAGGGTATAGGTGGACCCTGCTTCAGGTGGAAGTCATGGTCTGCCTCCACACTTCTAAGAACCTTGAGGCAGCCCTGAACACCGTGGTGGGGGAGTGGGTTATGCCTGGTGCACCGTTCACCCCGGGGTGTGTGGTGACTGATAATGCATCAAATATAGTGAGGGCTGTACAAAATGTGAAATTTATCAACATCCCTCCACCTGGTGGTCACAGACGCTCTGGGCTTGTGGGAGAAGGGGATTGGGGCAGGCACCCTTAGCTCCCTGATAGGATGAGGGAGGAAGCTGGCAGCCTTCTTTAACCGGAGCGTGAAGGGCAGCGAAATCCTCCGGGTCAAGCAGGCTGAGCAAGGCTCCCCAGGGCATCTGCTGGTACAGGACATGTCCACGAGGTGGAATTCCATCTTCCTGATGCTTGAGCAGCTTGTGGAGCAGAAAGTCGCCTTGCATCAGTTGGAATTGGACATGGACAATGGGGCACCTCCAGGCTTCAATGGGCCAGAATGGGAGATCCTGGCACAGACGGTCATAGTTCTAAGACCGTTCCATGAGGTGACAGAGACCATAAGCTCCTCCACAGCCACGATAAGCCAGGTGACCCCTCTGGTCCATAGTCTCCACAAGAGTCTGGAGGAGATCATGGTGCAGGGGCAGGATTGTGGCCATAGGGGCAAGAAGCTGGGGCCTGAGGCGGTTGGGCTGGCACAGCAGCTTAAGACAGGCCTGATGGCGAGGTTCAACAAGCTTCTGCAGTGGGGGGAATATGTTGTGGGAACAATGCTGAACCCCAGGGTCAAGGGCAGCGTGGCACGCAAGTCATCCCTCTATGCCCTCTGGAAGGATGATCTTGTGGGGAGGGTCTGGAATGCAAAACAGGCTCTTGAGAGCGTGTGGCAGCAGCAGCAGGACGCCCCAGGGGTTGGTGGGAGTGGGAGCAGCCACCCCTCTCAGCCAGCGGGGTCTATCCCTGCCCCCAGCCCGAGCAGTAGCAGCAGCACTAGCAATAGCAGAATTAGCAGCAGCAGCACCCCTACTGCCAGCAGCTCCTCCTCTGCACAGCCCACAAAAGGGCAGGGACTGACAGCGTGGCTGAGGGCAGGGGGGGCGGTGGTGCCCAGGGACAGCTATGAGAGGGAGTATGACAGCGCCTCAGCAGCAGTCGATACCTGGACGAGGAGCCATGCATTGATCCCAGCAGTGATCCCTTGGACTACTGGGCTGGCAAGACCAACGTGTGGCCGGCCCTGTCCAAAGTGGCCAGAGGATTATTGTCATGCCCACCAACCAGTGTCCCCAGCGAACAGGTGTTCTCTGTTGTGGGGGACATTTGCCCCCCGCACCGCCTGAGACTGGGGGCCAAGTTGGTGGAGCAGTTGATCTTCTTGAAGGTGAACCTTCCGCTGCTGGGATTCCCCGAGCTGCCCCTGGACAAGGAGTGATGGTGCAGTGGCACACGCCATGCCATGCCAGGGGCAGTCTTGGGAAGGGGCTCCTCATCAATANGTTAGAGACAGGGCCCGATCCCCGGGCAGAAGCAGCAACAGCAGCTATAGGGGGCATGGGGAGAGTGCTTCTCAGAGTGGGAGCAGCATGGGGAGTCCAGCAGCCTCTGTCACTCTCTTTGTGGATGGGGACAGCGATGCAGAGATTTCTGTGGAGGAGGTCTCTGTATCTGGTGCTGCTGAGGTGATGGCTGTCCCTCAACGAACTGTGTCACCACCAGTGCCACCATGTCCTGCCCCTCCCAGGAGTGTGTCACCCGGTGCGGGCCAGAAGGCAGGAGAGGCTAAAAAATCATGGGTCTGGGAGCATTTTAAGGTGGTGCAGGTGGATGATTCCCGGGAGGTGCAGTGCACTTTGTGCAGCAAGGTGGTGAAGCGAGGGCAGGTGCTCACCAACCTAGGGACATCCGCCATGTCCAGGCATCTAAAAATGTACCACAGTGCTGCTCTGCTAAGTAGGCAGGCTGGGTCAGTGGATGCAAGTAGGTTCCCAATCCATGCAACCACTCGTTCTCCATCGGGCAACCGTCCCACTGCAGTAGCTGCCTCTAGCAGCAGGAGCAGTATTGCTGCTAGGGGGGAGCAGCAAGAGTAGAAGTAGCAGCGTCAGCCCACAATGGAGGAGCTGGGGTGGGGGCAGCTTTCAAAGCCATTGGCAGCTGGAGGGCGGCGTGGCTTTCAAGAGAAAGCCATGCACCTGTGGGGCAAGATGATAGATGTTGTCGGGTACACAGGGTTTAAGCAGCTGATGGGGTTCCTGGCCCCTCAATTTAAGATGCTATGCCACATCACCCTCAGCCGTACGGTGGTGCCAGGCCTGTACAGGGCATTGAAGGAGAGGGTGAAGGAGCAGCTGGCACTGGCAGGGACTGGGGGTGCCACTGTCCATTTTACAACTGACCTGTGGTCCTCCAGGAATGCCTGACACGCTTACCTGGTGGTGACGGCGACAGCACACTGGTGGGAGGACCCAGAGTTGGCATTGGACAGTGGCAGGAGGGGTCCTGAAGCAGGGTATAGGTGGACCCTGCTTCAGGTGGAAGTCATGGTCTGCCTCCACACTTCTAAGAACCTTGAGGCAGCCCTGAACACCGTGGTGGGGGAGTGGGTTATGCCTGGTGCACCGTTCACCCCGGGGTGTGTGGTGACTGATAATGCATCAAATATAGTGAGGGCTGTACAAAATGTGAAATTTATCAACATCCCTCCACCTGGTGGTCACAGACGCTCTGGGCTTGTGGGAGAAGGGGATTGGGGCAGGCACCCTTAGCTCCCTGATAGGATGAGGGAGGAAGCTGGCAGCCTTCTTTAACCGGAGCGTGAAGGGCAGCGAAATCCTCCGGGTCAAGCAGGCTGAGCAAGGCTCCCCAGGGCATCTGCTGGTACAGGACATGTCCACGAGGTGGAATTCCATCTTCCTGATGCTTGAGCAGCTTGTGGAGCAGAAAGTCGCCTTGCATCAGTTGGAATTGGACATGGACAATGGGGCACCTCCAGGCTTCAATGGGCCAGAATGGGAGATCCTGGCACAGACGGTCATAGTTCTAAGACCGTTCCATGAGGTGACAGAGACCATAAGCTCCTCCACAGCCACGATAAGCCAGGTGACCCCTCTGGTCCATAGTCTCCACAAGAGTCTGGAGGAGATCATGGTGCAGGGGCAGGATTGTGGCCATAGGGGCAAGAAGCTGGGGCCTGAGGCGGTTGGGCTGGCACAGCAGCTTAAGACAGGCCTGATGGCGAGGTTCAACAAGCTTCTGCAGTGGGGGGAATATGTTGTGGGAACAATGCTGAACCCCAGGGTCAAGGGCAGCGTGGCACGCAAGTCATCCCTCTATGCCCTCTGGAAGGATGATCTTGTGGGGAGGGTCTGGAATGCAAAACAGGCTCTTGAGAGCGTGTGGCAGCAGCAGCAGGACGCCCCAGGGGTTGGTGGGAGTGGGAGCAGCCACCCCTCTCAGCCAGCGGGGTCTATCCCTGCCCCCAGCCCGAGCAGTAGCAGCAGCACTAGCAATAGCAGAATTAGCAGCAGCAGCACCCCTACTGCCAGCAGCTCCTCCTCTGCACAGCCCACAAAAGGGCAGGGACTGACAGCGTGGCTGAGGGCAGGGGGGGCGGTGGTGCCCAGGGACAGCTATGAGAGGGAGTATGACAGCGCCTCAGCAGCAGTCGATACCTGGACGAGGAGCCATGCATTGATCCCAGCAGTGATCCCTTGGACTACTGGGCTGGCAAGACCAACGTGTGGCCGGCCCTGTCCAAAGTGGCCAGAGGATTATTGTCATGCCCACCAACCAGTGTCCCCAGCGAACAGGTGTTCTCTGTTGTGGGGGACATTTGCCCCCCGCACCGCCTGAGACTGGGGGCCAAGTTGGTGGAGCAGTTGATCTTCTTGAAGGTGAACCTTCCGCTGCTGGGATTCCCCGAGCTGCCCCTGGACAAGGAGTGATGGTGCAGTGGCACACGCCATGCCATGCCAGGGGCAGTCTTGGGAAGGGGCTCCTCATCAATAAGAGCTGCTGCTGACAAGCTGAGGTGCTGTCCCTCCCTCCCACTGCTTCAGTGGCACCCTACCTGCCCCCCCTCCCTCCCTCTCTCTCTCTCTCTCTTTCATACTACACGGCCTTGGCCGATCTATCTGACTGACTGCATGCTGCAGTGTGGCATTGGGAAACTGTAAGCCTGCAAGCTGGCCTCTGGCTAGTGGCTCGATGATCTCAGCCCGCCTATCTGACTGGCTCTCTCATGTTGCACAGTCTTCACCAGCCTATCTGAGTGCCCTGCCAATTTGGTGTCAAGGTCCCAGCCTGCCTTCCCTACTGCCTCTCATACCACGCTGCCTGCCCGTCTACCCAGGTTGCAAAGCTCAAACCCTGCCTCAGTCTGCCTTCCTTCTGCTCATGCCATGCTGCCTGCCTGCCCGCCTGCCCAGGTTGCAAAGCTCGAACCCTGCCTCATTCTGCCTGACTGCCACTCATGCTATGCTGCCTGCCCACCTGCCCAGGTTGCAAAGTTCGAACCCTGCCTCAGTCTGCCTCCCTTCTGCTCATGCCACCCTGCCTGCCTGCCCAGGTTCCAAACTCAAACCCTGCCTCAGTCTGCTTGCCTTCTGCTCATGCCATGCTGCCTGCCCGCCCGTCTGCCCAGGTTGCAAAGCTCAAACCCTGCCTCAGTCTACCTGACTGCCACTCATGCCACACTGCCTGGCTGCCCACCCAGGTTGCAAAGCTCGAACCCTGCCTCAGTCTGCCTGCCTTCTGCTCATGCCACGCTGCCTGCCCACCCACCTGCCCAGGTTGCAAAGCTTGAACCCTGCCTCAGTCTGCCTGACTGCCGCTCATGCCATGCTGCCTGCCTGCCCACCCGCCCAGGTTGCAAAGCTTGAACCTTGCCTCAAAAGGTTTACCCTGCCCTGATCCTCAGCTAGAAGTCAGTAAAGTTTCACTGGGTTTACACCAGCTGAGGACCTGCTTCATTAAGTCCCACAGAGTCTTGCAAAGAGATGGGGAAGTATTTAAGTGCCTAACGTCACACTGTAAAGAGGCTGCATGCACAAGAGCACTGCTAGCCGTGTGCCCCAAACCCAGTTCCCTCACTTGTTCCTATACAGGTTCTTACTTCTGTGAGCTCCGACAACTTTAGCCCTCTGGGTTAGAACTGGGAAAGCTGAAATTCAAACTATTTCAAACCAGGAATTAGAACTGAACTCTCTTGACTCCTGTCCCACAACTGAGCAATGCTGCCCACTCAAAGACTGCTGAAATAACATGTCCTGCTGGGCTGCCCTTGTTTAGCTCCAACTGTCAAGCACAGTTAAACCTCTCAGGCTGCTGCCTGGGAAATTGAAGTACTCCAGAACAAAACCCCACTCCCAAATCCCCTGGATAAGCAA
>QEPC01006686.1:999068-1011701 GCA_003113815.1 Sphenodon punctatus | reverse complement strand
ATGCATGCATGCCCTGTTGTTCCAGCCCCCATGTCTTACCTTGCAGACAGCGAACCCGTTCTCCTTGTCATAAAAATTACAGACATTGGACCTTGTCTGTCCAATGTCTGGGTGTGGCACTGCCGACTTCCGCCTGCGTGTCCTCCATGGCCTGGCACCAGTGCTGGGGCCGCCATCTGATTCCTCTCTGAAACAGGAACACATAAACAACACCTAAGTGTCATGCATCTAAGATGATGCCTCTAGTCCTCCCTCCTTGGGTTCTAGGGATTGCAACTATAAAGCCCCTGGTTGGCACATGCAAATCCTGCCCTCCCTGGGGTGCTTGGGATGGCAATGGAGAGACCCTGCCTGGCATGTGCAAATCCTGCCCTCCCAGGGATGCTAGGGGATGCTAGGGATTGCAACTAGAACGCCCTTGGCTGGCACGTGCAAATCCTGCCCTTATTTGGGGGTGCGTAGGGAATGGGATGGCAACTGGAGAGTCACTGGAGAGCCTTGCTAGCCTGGCACATGTTTGGGTGGGGGTGCTGCTCATGCCAGAGCCCCTCACACTACAGTACCCTCCCTCTCTCTCTGTAGCATACAGAGAGTGCTAGGGGATGCTAGTGCTAGGGGACCCTGCCTGACTGGCACGTGCAAATCCTGCCCTGCTAGGGGATGCTAGGGATTGCAGCTAGAAAGCCCCTGGCTGGCACGTGCAAATCCTGCACTTATTTGGGGGTACATAGGGAATGGGATGGCAACTGGAGAGTCTTGCTAACTTGGCACATGTTTGGGTGGGGGTGCTGCTCGTGCCAGAACCCCCACACTACAGTACCCTCCCTCTCTGTGGCATACATCCACTGCCACCCGCTGATGCCCACTGTTTGTGCCTGACTGATGCCCACCACCCACCCACGCACCCGCACACCATTGAGCTCACTCTAACGGATAGAGCCTTTCTTGTCCTCAAAGTAAAAAAAAGTTTACAAACCTGGCAGCACCTCCTGAGGTCGCCGCTTGCTCCTCCTTCGAGGAGCTGGGCACCACCATCGGAGGTGTAGTACGGGCAGCAACCTCTTCCTCCTCCTCAAATGGCAAGTTGGCCCCCAGCCGGTGAATAAGCATTGCAGCCTTATTCATTTAAAAAAAAAAAAAATCACACATACCCAAAACACACAGTCAGTATCCCACAACACACACCAACACTCACCAACCACAACAACACCAGCACACCCAAAACACACAAACCAAACACTCACATGCACTCAAATTTCCTGTTTCCGGTGCGATCACGTGCTCTCGTGATACTTTTCCGAACGCTGAACCAAACATGACCAAACCGAACGGCCAAACCCGAACCTGACGACCAAACCAAACTCCCGAACTGAATGCAAGAACCAAACTGAACGGCCGAACCCAAACCGCAACCTGTTCGCACATCCCTAATTTTTAATCCTTCAGTGCTGTCCTGTGGATAGAGTAGTCTTCTCCATTCAAGTTTCCCTTTGTGTCATCTCAAGCTGGTTTGTTGGATCTGTTGCTTTTGTCCCAAACAGCCAATGACTGCTGTGGCTTTTTTTGTTTAATCAGAGTTGCACTGTGTGTGCCTGGTGAGTCTCAGTATATTCATTATTTATATAGTGCCAACTATGTGCCTGGCAATGAACCATCATTAGTTAGTGATGGGTCCCTGCTTTGAGGGGTTTACAATCTAAGATTGGCAAGGGATGAGGGACAAGGAGCTCATTGAGCTCACTGGCTGTTTTTAGATGATCACATCAAAATATTCTTAACAGACAGAAGAGTATGACTCATTGTCGTAAAAAAACATTACGCTCCTGCCCAGGAACTTCACTCCTCCTCTGCCCCTACCCTGCTCGCGACCCCCTTGCTCCTCTAAACATCTTCTCCCCTTCTCATGCCTTGAACTCCCTCCCTGGATAAGTTTGTTCTACTTCTTCCCTCCCAACTTTCAAATCCCTCCTGAAAACCTACCTCTTCTGTCAGGCCTTCCCTAGCTTGTCATGAGGGAAACTACATCCTTTCCTCACTTACCCTTTCCCTGTAACTAAATGAAGCACATTCCTGCAACTTCTCAAGTTCATGAATGTACTCTTGTCTCTCCCGATGTTCACCTCTCCCTTGCCTCCCCCTCCATTGTCTCTTGGATTGTAAGCCCCTTGGAGTAGGGTCCTGTCTGTAACTATTGATTGTACAGTGCCAGGTACATCACTGGCACGATATTATTATTATTATTATTATTATTATTATTTTATTTTTATGTTTATTTATTTTTATTTTTATTTTTATTATTAATAATCTATTTAGATATTTACTAAATCAACAATCTTTACTAAATAGAATTACTAGGAGTGTGCATGTCGTTTTCGTTATATCGATAACAAAAACAAAATTTTGTCATTTTTGTTATTCTTGCAATAACGAAAATGAGAAAAAATAATAACGAAACCAATAACAATAATGAAAGTCATTATTCACTTCGTTATTGCCTAGAGTTGGGGGGGGGAGGTTTGAGAGGGGAGGAGGGAGTAGACATCTCAGAGCCAGAAACAGTGTTGAACTCTTGAACTGGGAGGGGAAGGACCTGATGGATGTATCTCTGACCAATGAGCAGTGCAAGCAGGTCCCAACAGTTGAATAGCACCCTGTGATTCCTCAGTGCCTCTGCCTCCCAGAACCAATCAGGAGGGCTCTGGGGGAGGGCACTGCAACCCTTTATATTGTAGGGCTGGGCTGCTTCAGTGCTTCTGTTAGCCCTCTTGCTTTGTCAGGGTGCGTTTGCAGAAGCTGGTGCTTGCACTAATCCATATACAAATATATCCCTTCCCTACCACCCAATCCTTATTCCTTACCCTTATATTTTACCTTTTTCCTTCCCCTGCCTGTTTCCCCCTGTAGGTACACACATACATGTAGATAGATATAGGTAGTATAGTTTAGATAGATATAGATTAGAGATAGAAGATATATACCTCTGAATTTTCCTTTTCCCTTCCCCTGTCTATATATTATATAGCTATAGATATTAGTTGTGTGTATATATATATAGATTAGATATTTAGATACTAGGCTGTTTTATTCTATATATTACGATTATAGGATAGGAATATTTTGTATTATACATAGGTTAGGTTTAGCTTAGATTCTGTATATATTATATAAAACTACATATTGTGTACAGTATACATTGAGTGAAAACAGGCATGACGCTAACCACCCTTTAGCCACCCTTGGTGGTTATTTATGCATGTTTCAGGGCTGTATTGGTGCCCTATGCAGCCCTGAAACATGCATAAATGACCACCAAGGGTGGTTAAAGGGTGGTTAGCGTCATGTCTGTTTTCACCCATTGTGTGCAGTTCTTTCTGTATCACAATAAGAAGGGGAAGGAGTTCAAGTGCTGACAAGTCTGGGGCAGGTGGCCCTGGTAGAGGGTGTGGCCGTTGCCCGCATGGGCGAGTTGGCAAGTTTGCCATTGCTGACACTTCTGCCACTGGTGGCAGCCCACCACCCAAAGTTAAGAGACCAGCATTTTTCACCCCTAAGCTGCAGGTCTTATCAGGGGAAGAGGTGGCAGAGATTATTATTGGAGGAAAGGCATCTGTGGAAGGCAGGGAGCCCCAGCCTTGCACTAGCACTGGAGGAGGGAGCAAGGGTGAGTTGCAGCAGTGCACCCCTCCTGAAGCACCAGCAGCTGGCACTGGCAGCAGTGATATTGCACTGGGGCCAGCTGATGCGGGGAGGAATGATGGTGCTGGTAATGTGGGTGCTGTCGCTGTGAGTGATGCTGGGACTGGGGCACCCACCTCTCCTGTTGGGCAGGCCTCCCACTCTAGCACCACCCTCCATGATTTGGAGGGTTTGGGGGAGGACTTATTAAGGAAATCCCAGCCCTTGGCAGCAACGCGAGTAGCCTATTATTCTCATTCTCCCCCAGTGTTTCTGTGAATAACAGCAGGGCATCCTCTCCCATGCTGCAATGTGGTAGCAGCAGCAGTTTCATCACGGGTGTCACGGAGCTGGGCAATAAAGGGAGTGAGGAGGAGGCAAGAAAGACTCCTGCTCATTATGCTCCTCCTGTGGCCCCATTGGGAACAGAGGCAGTGGCCCCCAGCAGCAGTGGCACGAAGAAAGCAGGGCGGCCCAGGGGGCCTGTGTGGGACCACTTCAGGTCAGTGAGGGCCGGTGACACCAGCGAGGTGGCCTGTGTTCACTGTGGGAAGGTGGTGAAGCATGGGAATAAAAGGGCAAACCTCAGTAATACCAGGATGTTCTCCCACTTGAGAAGTAGAGATGTGCAAACAGAACGGGGTTCGGTCATTTGGTTCGAAAACCAAGTTCGGGTTTGGTCATTCGGTTTGGCGGAGTTCGGTCCCACCGAACAGTCGGCAGAGTTGGAACTCGCCGAACGCTCAGCAGAGTTTGGACCTGCCATGAGGCTTGGGGTGCTCTAAGGACCCCCAGGGGTGCCCGTGGCAGCATGACAGACCGTCAGAGACCCAGCAGTAGCAGCAGCAGCAGAGACCGGGAAGGCTTGGCGCTTGGTACCCCAGGTTGGCCGGACATTGCAGGCTGGCAGGCCTCCAGTTCTGCTCGCTCTATGCTGGCTGGGTTCTCCATTTCTAGTCACCATCACAGCAGGCGCCGGCTGGCTGGCCACATGAATCACCACCAGGCAAGGCTACTTGACCAATTTGCACAAGAGTTGGTTGAGATCTGGTGAGTAGGATGCCAGCCTGTAATGCCCGGCCCTGTATGGGGAGGGAGGAGACTGTAGGAGGGAGGATGTGGAGCAACCCAAAAGACTGACATGACAGACACATTCACTGGCCAATTACTGCATGCTTCCAGCTTTACAGGACCAATCGGTAGCAGCTTTGAGGCGGGCAAAGGGGGCGGCTCTCAGGCAGGCATCGAAGGGACATAACTGGGACTTTGAGGATAGCATCCCCAAAATCAGGAGACACACTTTACACAGCCAGGCTGGCCAATCACAATCACATCCTGCAGCACTGTGACAGAGGACATAAGAGAATCTCTATTGGCTCTTTCCTAAACAGATGCTTCTGAGTTCCCAGTAACAAGTGGGGGAGAGGTATTGGGATGGTCACAGCACAGAATGAGGATATTTGATTGACATTTCTGCTGGCCAGTTGGCATCACAAACCGATCTTATACCACAGTGGCATGTAAGAGAATCCCTGGCATAGGCTCCTTCTCTGCATATGCTGTGCAAGAATATAAAATTGGGACCCTTTAGCACATCTTTCTGTTATTTGGCAGAGATGATCGTGAAAGAGTGATATACAGCCCTGCCAAATTTCATGTACACTGGTTGGACTACAAAAATGTCAGTCAGATATACATTTATAAGTCAATTGCTCCCTGATCGAGCAGGGGAGGAAGCTGGCATTGCAGGCTGGCTGGCATGGGTGGAGCAGCAGCAGAGGCCCGGGCAGGGCTTGGTGGCTGGCACCCCCACTCGGCCGGGCATTGTAGGCTTGGCTCATATTCAACAGAAGTAAAGAAGCTCTACTGCCAATTGGTCAAGCCTTGCCCGGTGGTAAATTCTGTGGACACCCAGTAGCAGACATTGGATTGCCAGGGCACAGAACCCGTGACACAGCAGAGGCAGTATTTGTAGTGGCATACATTGGATTTGCCAGGGCACAGAACCTGTGGCACAGCAGAGACGGCAGCAGGAGGATTTGCCTGTGCACAGCACCCATGGAGCCAGGATGGTAGGATTTGCCAGGGAAGAGCTTCCATACAGCAGCAGATGGCAACAGCAGGATTGCATGTGCACATTTGGATTTACCAGGGCAGAGCACCCATGAACCAGCAGACAGCAGCAGCGGGATTAACAGGCCAGTGGGGCACATCACCCAGGGTTGCCAGGGCAGGCAGACAGCCACCTTCGCATGAGAGGCAGGCAGGCTGGGGCAGGGTTCGAGCTTTGCCCACAGTACGGGCAGACAGGCAAAGTGGCATGAGCAGAAAGCAGGCAGACTGAGGCAGGCTTTGATCTAGGCCACCTGGGCGGGCGGGCAGATGGACAGGCAGCGTGGCATAAGTAGAAGGCAAGCAGACTGAGGCAGGGTTTGAACTTTGCAACCTGGGCAGGCAGGTGTGCAGACAGTCAGTATGGCATGAGAGGCAGTAGGGAAGGCAGGCTGAGACTTTGGCAGGGCACTCAGACTGGCAAAGACTGTGCAATGCCATTTTTGTTATTGTTGTTATCGATACCGATACCAATTTCAAAGATTTTATTTTTGTTATTGTTATTGATATCGATATAATTTGGTCTCATGATTTCACGAGACCAAAAACCGGAAATGGTATTTCGATCATGTATGTTCTCATGTGCGGTTGAGTGGTGTCTGTGTCTGACTTGTGCGAAGTGAAGTGTGAAAAATTGGTTGTGAGCTTGTGTGTGTGTTGTGGCTGTGTGTGGGGGTGGGGGTTGGTTGAGATGGAAGGTGAAGGAAAAAGTGGTGCTGGTGGGGAGAAAAGAAAAATGAGGCTGAGGAAGGTCAAGGTGGAGGAGGAAGAAGTGGAGGCCCAGCCTGGACCATCTGGTGAGGTGGTGGAGGTCGGCTCCTCGCCAGAGGAGGAAGAGGGCAGAGGAGGTGCCACTGCTGCCAGGTTTGTAAAATTTATTTTTGTTTATTGTTCCATATAACTTTGAGGACAAGAAGAATATTATCCTTTAGAGTGAGCTCACTGGCGTACGGGTGGGTGGGTGGTGAGCAGTCAGGCACAAACAGTGAGCATCAGTGGGTGGCAGCGGATGGGCAGAATTTGCACGTGTCTTATTTCTGGATCTGCCAGAGAGGGGGGCAGTTCTTCCAGCAGTCAGGCATGAACCACAGCACCTACCCAGACATGTGCCAGCCAGGGTCTCAACTTGCCAATACTGGCACCCCCAAGAAGGGCAGGATTTGAACGTGTCTTATTTCTGGGTCTGCCATGGCGGGGGGGAGCAGGCTATTCCAGCAGCAGCAGCAGCATCCAGAGTCTCAACTTGCAGACACTACAGCACCACAGGTGGTGGTGGTGGTGGTGTATGTGGGTGAAAGGGAAAGAGGTGAGTAGGCGGCACTGCAGCACCATCCATCCACTTGGTGTGGGAGAATGGGTATTGGTCTGGGAAGGACTAGAGGCATCACTATGCATGCATGATATTATGTAGGGTTTTTTGTGTTCCTGTTTCAGAGAGGGTGATGATGAGGATGCCGCTACTCCCAGCACATCAAGGCGGACCTCTCAGGGCCAAACCAGGCCAATGAGGTCCGCGGTATGGAAATATTTCCATACCCCCAAAGGCGGATTCTCATAATGCTATGGTAAGGCATGGGGGCTGAAACAACAGGGAATGGATTGCCCTATGACCTGTTAGGAATTCCTCCTCAGAGAGAGAGAGAGATTGACCACCCACCCACTTGTAGAGACAGAATGCAGGCAGGGCTTGCTAGACCATTGGTCTGACACAGTATGGCACTTCTTATGTTCCTATCTTTTTATGTTCCTATCTTTAGATCTGCGACAAAAAATCAAGACGGGGATGCAGGGGACCAACTCGGGGCTGACTGCCCATGTGGAGTCTGTCCACCTCATAGAGGTCACGTGGGATGTTTCTTGGGTTGGAAGGCACAGGGTATCCAGGGAGGAACATTGCGCTAAGGAAAGGGGGAAGACACGGCAGAAGCACCGTCATCACAGCCCTTTCCCCTCCAGCTCTGCTGAGGAGTCTCCAGCCCCCTGTGAAGAGACCCACGAGGCAAGGGCATTTTGGGCTGAATTTGCGAGGCCCACAAAAAAATATATGGCCAGGTTCAGGATCCACGCCCACAATATGGGGAGGACAGGCTGGTGGAGCGGTCTGAGGAGCTTGAAGTAAGGGAGTGCCAGGCGGAGGCGTACCGAGAGTACCTCCGCACAGAGAAGGATGCCCTCGAACTGTTCCACCCATCCCTTGTAACATGGAAGGCATCCATGGAGGGGGCCCTGGAGTTTGCCAGGTGACATGGGGTCGAGGTGGACGAGGTGCCTGCCCCTCGGTCCCGCGCACCACTATCTCCTTTTCCCCATGTTCTGGGGGACAGGCCCACAGACCCCTAATTTATTTTCCTTTCTTTTTATATTAATGTTTGTTTTTTAAAAAGTTTTTCCAAAGTTGTAATGTTGTTTAAAAAGTTTTTATAAAAGTTATATTTGTTACCAGCTGAGTTGGACCTGTCCAATCTTTTATCCTTCTGTGCTGCTTCTGGCAGGTGGCAGAATCTCATTGTATATACAGCTTGTCAGATTCCTACCTGACAGAAGCAGCACATGGAGCGTATTAGTCCCAAGATGTGCCAGCAGGGTCACAACTTGCAGACAGCCCCCCAGGAGGGTCAGGGCTTGTGTCTGTGTGGGTGTGCCAGAGAGAGAGAGAGGCTATGGCAGTCTGGCAGAGGCATAAGTGGGCATCGGCAGGTACACTGCCCGCTCTCACAGACAGATCGCCGCATGGGGGGAAGCCTTGGGAAGCTGAGTTGTGATATATAATACTTGGTTATGTTTGTCAGTTGGTCCCTTTGAAGCTCTCGAGTGGAGAGGTGTGTTCAGCTCGTAGAAAGATATCCATGGGGGGCGGGCAGACTTGAAAACAGCACCCCAGGTAGAGCAGCCAGCCAGGGATATCATATTTCCTGTGAGGGGTGCCAGAGAGAAAGAGAGAGAGGCTCTTTGGCAGTGGGCAGCAGGCGGCAGGTGCTGGTGGTCAGAGGGGCTCTTCCAGCAGTTTCAGCAGGCATCCACGGGTGGGTGTGGAGGCGTATGCTAGGGAGGGGGGCAAGCTGGGGGGCAGGTGCCAGTGGCCACCAGCCAGTCAGGCAGGAGCAGCCGCAGCACCAAGATGATGGTTCTTGGGACTTGAGTGACTGCTTCTGCATGCAGTAGAATGACAGCCCTCCTTGACTGGAACGATGGCCCCAAAACCCTGATGTTGGGTTCTGAGACTGGAGTGCCAGCTTAATGGATGCAGTGGACGGACAGACAGCCCCCCATGACTGGAACGTAGGCCCCAGAACCCTGGTGGTGGGTCCTGGGGCTGGAGTGGCTGCTTTTTGATGCAGTGGAATGACAGCCCAGGGGAGTTGAATGATGTCCCTAGAATTAGTGCTTGGTTGGGCACACTTCATTCAATCATTGCAATAGGTGGTACATGTGGTACAGGGAGGCACACAGGCAGAGGCACATAATTACATTGTGTGTTATTTCCATCTCATTCTGGTAGGTTTGCTGCTGGATGTGGGCATTGAGAATGAGCACAGATGAGATTTCTCACTGGTTCTGGCAGTGGCAGCTTGAGCTGGATACACCTCTCCCCCTCCATCCCCATCTCTCTCGTTCTAGTGGGGAGCCTCTCTCCCCCACCCCCTCTCTCTCTGTGGCCATATACTGCAGGTGACAGCATGGGTGGTGTGAGGGTAAGGCTCCTTTAAGAGAGGACTGGAAGAGCAACCATAGAGATAGAAGAAGAAGGGGCGGGGCCAGAGAGAGAGAGAAGGAGGCAAGCAGAAGGAGCAGCCATGTTGAGATGATAAGGAGCTCCTACAAATGGGGTTGGTGTAATACACCAGTTATAATAAAGTAGTACTTGTTAGTATACTACTGTCTCCAGACACATGATTTACGGAGAACCGCACATGGTACCAGGAGTGGAGAACAGATCAGCGAAGTGGCTGTGCAGCATGAAAAAGTGAATAAAAAAGGCAAACATGGAACAGCTGAGGATTCCAGGCATGCTAGACCTCTCCAATCATGCTGCAGACAACTGGAAAAGATTTAAACAGCAGTTTGATTTGTTCATGGAAGCCAGCAGAGCTGTGGAAAAAACAGAAAAGAGGAAGGTAGCTCTTTTATTGAATCTTGCAGGCCCGCAAGCTGCTGATCTGTTTAATACCTTTTCACTAACTGCTGAAGAAAAATCCAAATATGATGTTGTGATAAAGAAGTTTGAGGAACATTGTGTACCAAGTAAAAATGAGACTTTTGAGAGATATGTTTTTCACACAAGAAGATAAAAGGAGACGGACACTTTTCAGAGCTTTGTGGCTGATCTGAGAAAGCTCAGTCAGACTTGTAATTTTGGAGAATTGGCTGACTCATTAATAAAGGATCAAATTGTTCTGGGTGTGCAGGATTGCAGAATAAGAGGCAGATTGCTAGAAAGCAAAGATCTCACCTTGGGAAAAGCAATTGAAGTTTGTCAAGCTGCTGAATTCACACAGCAGAGAGTGGACTTGGTGGAGGGAAAGAGCTGTGCTGAGTCGGTGGACAAGATTGTGGCTTCAGGGAGCCACAGCAGAATGCAGAGAGAATCCTGGCCAAAGTCTAAGTTTGAACAAATGGAACAGCAAGCAAAAAGCTGCAGACAATGTGGTAGCGTGCATGTACCACAACAATGCAGGACCTATGGGAAAACTTGCAACAGGTGCAAAAAGATAGGACATTTTGCAAGAGTTTGCAGACAACAGCAGACTGCAAAAAAGAAACTACAGAGTGTGCACACAGCATTTCAGGAAGAAAGAGGCTCTACCTCCAGTGAGGAGGAGTTCTACATTAATGTCTTGCAGAAACCAGTGTCTCCAAAGGATTGGAATATTACTTTGGTGACAAATGGCAGTATGGTGACTTTCAAACTGGGCACTGGAGCACAAACAAATGTGATCAATGGAAAGGTAGTAGCTGGGTTACAGAGAGCACCCAGCTCTAGGGACAAAAGAAAAGTAAAACTGAGAGCATATGGGGGGAGAATAATACATTCTGTTGATACCTGTGAACTAAAGTTAAGTAGGATAATAAGACCCAAAATTAATTGTTTGTCATTGTATCTGAGGATGATGAGCCACCTATATTGGGTCTTCGAACATGTGAAGCGTTGGCTTTAATAAAAAAAATGTATTCCATTGGGAGCAAGCAAACGGTAATATGGAAGATCACTTTACTGATGTTTTTGAGGGAATAGGAAAACTGAACATGGATTATAATATAGAATTAACTATACCAAATAGACCAACGATCCATGCTCCTAGAAATGTTGCATTAGCATTGGGGAAAAAACTTAAAAGTGAACTGGATAAATTGGTTGACCTACAAATGATAGAAATGGTTGAAGAGCCTACTGAGTGGGTTCACTCTTTGGTGATAGTAGAAAAGAAGGATGGCTCTCTTTGTCTCTGTTTAGATCCCAAACAGTTAAATGAATATGTCAAAAGAGAGCACTTTCCAATCCCCACTAGGGAAGAAATTCTGGGTGAGTTGGCAGGGGCAAAATATTTCACTACTTTGGATGCCTCCAGTGGATTTTGGCAGGTGCCTTGCATGAAATGCAGTACATGCTTATGCACTTTTAACACACCGTTTGGGAGATATTGTTTTTTGAGATTACCGTTTGGTTTGAAGTCCTCGCCCGAAGTGTTTCATAGGAAAGTGCAGCAAATCTTTGAGGGCATAGAGGGTACTAAAGTGTAAATTGATGATATCCTTATCTGGGACAAGACCCTGGAAGAACACAATCAGAGGCTGCAGAGAGTACTGGAAAGGGCTTGGGCTGCAGGCCTCAAGTTAAACAAACAGAAATGCAAATTTAGAATGCAAGAGATAACATACCTGGGGGAGAGGTTAACCGATCACGGAGTCCAAGTAGACCCCGCAAGAATACAGGTAATGATAAACATGCTGGCACCCACAGACAAAGAGGGGGTGCAAAGGTTTCTGGGAATGATAAATTTTGTGGGGAGATATATACCTAACCTAGCTGAGTGCCCATTTAAGATCACTGTTGGTGAAAAATGCACAGTGGACATGGGAACGCTATCATCAGAAAGAGTTTGAAAAACTGAAAGAGCTGATACAAAAGGCTCTGGTACTGCGTTATTATGATAGCACACATCTGACCAAGCTGTCTACAGATGCCTCCAAAGAGGGCATTGGGGCAGCTCTGATGCAACAATATGGAGAATACTGGCAGCCTGTAGCTTATGCATCTAGGGCTCTGACACAGGCAGAATGTAATTATGCACAGATAGAAAAAGAGGCATTAGCTCTGGTGTTTGGACGCAAGAAATTTCATATTTTTATTTATGGCTGACCAGTTGAGGCTGAAACAGATCACAAGCCTCTTGTTTTAATTGTAAAAAAGGGATTGTATGATACTCCTCCTAGGCTGCAAAGGCTTTTTTTTTTCAATTACACTTGTATGATCTGAACCTTCAATACAAGCCAGGTAAAGATCTTGTAGTAGCTGATACCCTGTCTAGAGCGTATGATAGGACAGTTACTAGGCAAGAGATGGAAGTTGATATAATTCATATAAACTTGATCAGGAAAATGTATCCAGTCTCAGATGCAATATGGGCAAGGATGGCAGAAGCAACTACACATGATGAGACTTTGCAGAAAATTATTAGGGCTATTACAGATGGTTGGCCTGGCCATCATATACCAGCACCGTACAACCATTACAAAGCTGAACTGTCAGTGCTGGATGGTATCTTACTGAAAGGGAAGAGTCTGGTGGTTCCAAGGAGCATGCAAAGGGATATGCTTGAAAGACTGCATGAAGGGCACTTGGGCATT
>QEPC01006686.1:974026-990115 GCA_003113815.1 Sphenodon punctatus | reverse complement strand
CCCCCAGGGATCGGGTCATACTTACCGGCGGCTGCGGGGACGCCGCGGCCGCTGGTGCTGGGGGGTGGGCTCGCCTCTGGGTCTTTTTTAAAACAAAAATCCAGGCTGGGCAGGGTGGGTGGGGGGTGTCCCCCCTTCCACCCGCACAGCCTGGACTCGGGGAGGTTTTTTTTTAAAAAAAACTTTTTTGCTGGGGCTTTAAGGTTTTTTACATTGCAGCCATTTTTAAATGGCTGCAATGTAAAAAAAATCCGGTACCCCGGAATCCGGTACCCGGTCCGGATTACCGGGTCGAATCCGATAATGCCAGTACGCCCGGTACCGGCATTATCGGATACCAGATTTTACCAGTTTCCCGCCCCTACTGAGAAGGGCTGCCCATCCAGAGCGATCATTTCCCCCAACATGCATGTGACTTTCACTTGAAAACCACGCCGCCCTCCACGTCCTGCAGCTGCCAATGGACTTGGCAGCTGCCCCCACCCCATCTCCTCCATGCTGGACTGACGCTGCTGCTGCTGCTCCTTCTGCTCCCCCCTAGCAGCTTCTCAACCTCATGAATGTATCCTTGTCTCTTCTGAAGTTCATCTCTCATTTGTCTCCCTATCCCTTGTCACTCTTAATTGTAAGCCTTTCGGGTAGGAACCTGCCTATAACTATTGACTATTTTCACTATATAAATAATAATAATAATAATTAATAAAATGTGCGTGTAAACGTCTACAATCTTTCAGCATTATGCTCAAAACATTCTGTTTAAATGATTAAAACAATTGTATGGCAATGTTTCCAAACGGAAACATTTAAGTAAAACCTGGAGAAAGGCTTTTTTTTAAAATGAACTAAAACCAGGAAGTGTTTTTAAAAAGAAACGTTTTAACTGTTTAGATGATTCCATTCAAAATGTCATAAACAGACTAAAACTTTTTTAATGTATCATCTAAAACACACACACACTGAGGAGCCTCCTGCTGGGTGATACTAGCAGGCTTCCCACTTCAGCCCTCACTGCTGTGCTCTGTGCCTGATCAGGCTGTTTTGGGAGGCCCTATCGTTGGGCAGTGTTTCCCTGCTCTTTGTCCCTTCCCCTCTCTCTAAAATGAGGGGCAGTGGGTTGCAACAGCAATTGGGTGCTTAAGATGTTTCCCACGTGACTCTGCGTTGTATCTAAGCACTGCCACTATTTTTGCCCACTGGTCGCCCCCACATTAGCCTCCCATTAATTCCTTGTTGGTTGTACAGATGTCTCGGGTGCAGCAGTTATGTGTTTTCCCTCTCCACGTGGCTAACATGTCTAAAGACATCAGGTGGTGTGTTCACAGCCATTTCTGGTCTGTCTGCCCCGATTCCTCCCTGTCTGCCCTGAATCCTCCACTCAGCACTGNATCAGGTGGTGTGTTCACAGCCATTTCTGGTCTGTCTGCCCCGATTCCTCCCTGTCTGCCCTGAATCCTCCACTCAGCACTGCAGCCAAACAACTTGTTCTTTGCTACACGCTGACAGCTCGTTCCTTGCAGCACGCTCTTTGTGCTCTCCCAAAGTACCCAAGGAATGGGCGGGTGAGCAGCGAAGAATGAGCTGTTTAGCTGCAGCACAGAGCCAGAGGATTTGGGGCAGACCCGATTGCTCTTCTGCATGGATTACAACTCCCATAATTCCATGGGAGTGCTTCTGCAAGGAGAGCTTCTGGCACAAGGGACAGGCAGAATCCCAATTAACCCTTGGACATGGAAAGGCAGGCGTTGAGTCTAAGTACTGTAACGTATTAAACACAGGGAAACATGCATGGCTATACAATGGTGTCAACACACATTCAGCCACCCCTTTCCATTGCATCTGAAGGCACCCAATGTCACCTGAAGGTGTAGGGCAGTATTCTTCAATAGGTGGCCTGGGAGCCATATCAGCCCCACAGAGCCTGTTCCGGTGGCCCCTGACGCCCTGCTGCACAGAGATGATCCTGAGCTAGAGGAGCTAAAATTTGAACCTAGCCTTGCACACTCTTGCCTTCTCCTGGATGGGAGAAAGTGAACAGGACTGTGATTATTTATGACCGGATAGTGAGCCCCTTTCTCACTCTCTGGCATAGCCACAATAGTGGTTGCTCAGTCTCAGTAAAGAGAGGGGGCTGCTTTTCCCTTTGCTACCCATGGTTGGAAGGCAAAAGGGGAGATTGGTACCCCTGTTCTCCACCCCAGAGTGAGTGAAAGAGAGTGCATGTGTGTAAGAGAGGGGGGGTGTGGCAGGACCCCAACAATCCTCTGAAGGATTGCTCACTTAGTTCTGGAGAATTAACTCTAGTTGCCCGCCACAGTGTCTTAAACTCTATAGTCCAGTTAGCAGAGGCCAGAGTTTGGCCCTAATAGTTCAAGATAGCAAGTCCCCTCCAGCTTTTGCACAAGCAAAAGAGGTTTGCAGGTTCTGGCCTGCTCCTTCCCTGTAGCCAGCCCAGTTCACCAGCAAGGGGCATCTTCCACTAACTGTGTTGGTCCCCAATAGACCAAAATAAAGACAAGCCCTTCCTGGGTGCAAACCAAACAAGGATAGCCCTTGGGCTCCTCCCTGGATCTCTAGGCTAGGCTGCAATCCACTTCTCTTCCCTCCCAGCCCCCCTGCACCATGCCAACTGCACTAAATGCCCTGCCACAGAGGAGGAAGGGCTGATAAAATGCACGTGTGTGTGTGTGTGTGTGCTTCTGTGTGTCAAAGACAGTGGGAGGGCTTTGCACTGCATCTCCTCACATCCTTTCCCTAATATTTCCACTTTACCACCTTTCAGTCTTTATCCCTGCAGTCCCTTCTGCCCTGTCCTTTTGCTCCCCAGTTCTGTCCTACCAGCTCTTTACCAAGTCATGAATTTGCATATTTAATTCCATGCAAATTACCAAGAAAAGTGAGTAACACTAGTGCAGGGGTTTCTCTGAGCGAATAGATCTACCAAAAGAAAAGGGGTGCATTGTTGTTACAGGTCTTGTCTGCTAAAATGGAACAGTTTGGGCTGTGAGTAGATGGAGTGATGGAGAGACGTCAAATGAGTCCAAAGGTAGGTTAAGGGGATGCAATCTCTTAAACTAACACTGATAGGACTTGCCCTCCAGTCACTTGCCTCGGGTGAAATGGAGCTGGAGTTTTTCCTAGTAACTTACCATTCATTGGCCAAACACATAGGCTTTTAGCAATTAGAGACAGCACTTAACACTGAGTTATCAACTCCAGACAAACAAATACCTTCTCTGCACAGCCCTTAGACCTAATGCCACTTGCCTGTGGGTTTAATGTTGAAGGTCAGCAGAGGCTCTGGGGCACATAAAGCTTTCCAGCTTCACTTTGCTTGAAGATTATTTTCCTTTAAATTAAGCTTTCTGATGCAAGAGAAAGAAATGAATGTGTGAGGCATGGTAACTGATCTCTGCTTTAACAACAACATTGCTAGCTGGATCTGAAGCCTTCCAAAGGGCAGGAGACAAAATCATTCAGATTTCATTTGTTGGAACAATTTCTTTTCGTGAAAGGTTGCAAGCTTTTGGGTCATGCAAGACCCTTCTTCAGGCATGTAAGAGGTCAAAGGACAGGATCATTCTGGCCCAACTCAGTGGGATCCATGTGCCCTCTTATTTGGAAGGGATCTATGGTTGTTTTATATAGCTACTTGGATGTAGCTGTGCCTTAGTTCTGTTGTACTTCTGTCTGGATAAAGACAGCTCAGCCAGACTCCTTTCCACCTATCTGGCAAGGTGAATTTGGAGGAGGTCTGGCATCAGGGAATCTACTTCCGTGTATCTGTTTTCTTGAATGTTGCCAAAGTGAAATGGTTACTGCCATGTATTTGTTATTATTATAAGCATTTGTTTAGCACCAGCGATGTACCTGGCTCTTTACAGAGAATAAGATAAACACGGTCCCTGCCTGAGAGCTTACAATCTAAAGACAGGGGGAGGGGAGACAGGGAGGGGGAACAGAGGGAGAGACAAGGGATGCAACAATCATGAGGATGTGAGAGCTCAGGTACACGTTCTTGGCTTGGTTGTTGGAACATGGTCTATGAAAAGCCGTTCTCAAAGGCTCTGCTATCCTGAACTGAGGAGGCCTCTTATTCCTCCTGCTTTTTTATATGAATTACACAAGGACTCAGCAGGGGAGTGATTGCTGCTCAAAGAGTGGAAAAGGAATGCATTGCTTTGGGTGCTTTCAGGCATCCCTGGAAGCACCTGGTGGTAAAGCTAAGTTGAAACTCTTTCTGGATCTGGGGAACTTTTCAATGGCTCTGTGGCTGGTTTACCACATGGTGCAGCAGCTTGAATGTTACAGCAATCCTCCCCCTTGCCCCCCCCCCCTTTCCACCAGATATTTTTGGACATTAGAAAACACTCTCAGGGAGAAGGAAGCCAGCACAGCAGGCAAGAGAACACCCTGAGTTTCTCTAGGACCTTGCAGCTGATGGTCTAAGGGTTCCAGTGTGGCTCCATTCGGACTCCTCGCTGTCTCTGATACAGAGAAGTGGTATTACCCCACCACCACCAGGCCAGATGGGGAAGCAATAAAGGCAGGGACTAATGCAACACAACGTGAGTTTCCATTACTAAGCTACTTTATGGCGCCTTTAGACACAACAGAAATGGGTTTCTGGATGTGTGTTGATACCATTCTTTAGCCACATGTATGTCTCCATGGTTACTGCGTTGCAGCACTTACACAATTACATCTACTGGTGCTTACTTAAACACTGGATGTCAGCACTAACACGTAGCCCTCCACAGCTTCCCCGGATGGTATCCCATCATGCGCTGCTCCCTCCCCTCAGTAAAAAGCATAATATCCCATCATGCGCTGCTCCCTCCCCTAGCTATACAGCACTGCCACTTTTAAATCCCCTCCCCTCACTAATGATGAATTTTCTAAAAAAAAAAAAAAAAAGAGAGAGAGTTGCTTCCTTAAACACAAGGTTCTTTGACATGGCTCCTCACATTCTCACAAAGGAAGTGGATCCATAAGAAAGACACATGGAAAAGCACATTGACAGGGGACAGGGTGAAATTATGAGAAGTGGGGAACTCTAAATGAATGCACAGGGGGACAGAGTCATGCAGAATGAGGCTGTGTCTGAGGACCCCTGGCTGTCCCTGCTGGGATTGTGGAGGTGGGGAGGAGGCTGAGGCTGGGCAGTATTTCCCAGTTTCTCGTGATGGGGGAGGGGAAGCGAGCAAAGCTGAGGCTGCTGCACCCTCTTGGCAGCTGCTGAGTGGGGACAAAGGGCTAACCAGCAGCAGAAACCTCACTCCTCTCTCTCCCTCTGTCAGGCTTCCTCACCGACCTGGTGAGGGAGATGGTTGCTGGCCCCCTACTTAGGAAAAAGACAAAAGTGGCATCAGTTTTGCAGGAAGTTACAAGACAAACTCAAGCAATTCTGTGCGTTGAACTCTATGATCGTTCACCTGAAGTAATGGCAAACACCCTAGCACACCACCGGATATCGTTAGACGCAACGCTGGACATGGGGTTTTTTCCGCAAGCGATACTTCCTAGTAGCAAATATGGGTTTAACGGGGGGCTAACAGGGACTCCCAGGGGGGCCGTTCAACCCCTTTTCCCTCGTCCCACTGACACTCCCCTTTCCTTCCCACAACCCCCTGCGGCACTGTCCATATAAATGTCTCCCTGCTCGGCGCCGCCGGGTGTTCGCTGGGTGTGCTCACCCATCCACACCCATCTCCACCCATCGGTGCTGCTGTGTTGTCCGTGTAAAAAAGACCTTAGAGATGTTGTTATTCAAAATGTGAAGCAAGCTAAGTACTTTTCAGTTATTTTGGACTGTACACCTGACATAAGCCATCAAGAGCAATTGTCAGTTATTTTAAGGATTGTTAAGGCTGCAACAACTGATACAGATGTTGAGATTGTGGAGCATTTCATGGATTTTATAGTAGTTGATGATACTACTGGAAGAGGACTAGCAGAATTGCTGGTTATAGAACTTGAGTCTTTAGGACTGAAGTTACAGGATTGTCGTGGTCAGGGGTACGAAAATGGGTTCAACCGGAAAGGACATAAGCAAGGTGTTCAGGCCCGTACCTTGCAAAAGAACCCAAGAGCATTTTTTTCACCATGAGGTAGCCATAGCTTGAACCTGGTGCTGGGAGATGCTGCAAAGTCATCTGCAAGAGCAGTAACATTCTTTGGTGTGCTGCAGAGGATTTACACCATTTTTGCTGCCACTACAGGCAGATGGAAGATTTTGAAGGACAATGTGTCTTCACTGTCTGTGAAACCTCTTTCAGATACTCGGTGGGAGTGCTGAATTGAAAGCATGAAGGCTGTTCGTTTACCAAGCACCTGACGTTCAACAAGCGCTGTTGGAAGTTGCAGATACAGCAAATGATCTCAAAGTGAGGCCATGTCTTTAGCCAATAATGAACTTGGCTCCTTTGAGTTCCTGGTCAATTTAGTAGTGTGGTATGATATTTTGGTTGAGGTGAATGTGGTGAATAAAGTTATGCAAGATTCCAAGATGCAGATTGACAGTGTCCTGCAACATATTTAACATTTATGTTCTTTTCTGAAGAACTACAGGGAGACTGGTTTCATTTCTGCAGTCATTAAAGCCAAAGAGATTGCACAGGAGATGGATATAGAGCCCATATTCCAACGTAAGCAGCAGCAGCGAGAAAGAAGAAAGCTTTTGACTACAAGGGAAGAGATGAACCAGTCACGGATGCAGAGACATCTGTCAAAGTTGAATATTTTCTCACCACTGTTGACAGGGTAATAAAGTCACTAGAAGAACGATTTGAACTTTGCAGACAACACAGTAAAGATTTTGGTTTCCTGTACAACATTGGCCAACTAAAGGAAAAGGACAAAGATGAACTTCTAAAATGCTGCAAAGACCTGCACCTCCTACTGAGTGATGCTGATGGCCAAAATTCTGATATAGATAGTGAGGATCTCTTTGTAGAACTCCAGAGACTATCCAACTTTGTTAAAAGAGAAGACACAGCTCTAGAGGTCTTAAAGTACATTCAGAAAAAACATATGTTGGATGTGTATCCTCACACATCTATCACATTGAGGATCTTGTTGACTATTCCAGTCACAGTGGCATCTGCAAAGCATAGTTTCTCCAAACTAAAGCTAAATTAAGCACCTTGTTGGTCTTGCACGCCTTTCAATCAAGAGCAGCATTACTCAGACACTGGATTTCAATGATCTTGATGACTTTGCTGCGATGAAAGCTAGAAGGGTTGCAATTTAAGCAAATTCGCCTTTACAATAACCATGACCCCTAACTGACCAGGAACTCAAAGGAGTCAAGTTAATTCTTTTATTGTTTTTATGTGCAATATTTTATGTGCAATATTCAAAAGGTTTTACAAGGTGACTTGGGTATATTATCCCACATGTTCTAATGTGCAATGTTGAATGTTTCTCAGTGTCACCGGGGGAGGGATATCTGGGTGCACTCACACAGCCCCACACATTACCAAGGTTTGCCCTGGGGAAGGGCACGCGCCCTGCAAGGAAGAAGCCCGTCAGGATAGTGGGTGGATCTTCACCTCTAATTAAAGAGAACAGACCCCTATCATCATAGGGCGCAGGATTCCAGGAAAACCAAGGTCTGCCCCTACAATCCCTTCTCCAATCTTGCAAGAGAAGGGCAACAGGCAGGAAGAACGTGAGGACTGGTGCGAGGGAGTAGGGCAGCGAAGAACCTTGGGAGTACGTGAGGAAGGATTGGGGACAAGCAAGCAGTGAGGCGGGGATGGCCCAGGAAGGGAGGGGGGAGGGGAACCAGGGACACACACACATGCACACACTCACCTTACAGTCTCCACACACACTCACTCTTTCGCACAGCACTTGGGGTAACAAGAAGGAAGGTCCAGGCGTCCAATCTAGGTTTCACACAGCAGTCAAGTAAACACACAAGTACAAGCAGGGGGCCGGTTTGTCTGTAATCACCAGCGCCGCTGCCTTGCTGGCGCTGGCTTTTATGCCTGAAGCCCCGCCCCTGTGCGTGCTCTCAGGTTCTCCGAGCGCTGAGGCAAGGGTGGGGGAATCCCCACATCATGGCCCAATGTCGGGGGTGTGGCCTCAGACCGGGGCCTGGGCTCAACGGGCGCTGTCTCTACTGCCTCCTCGGGAGCCTGCGCCTCCAGAGGGGCCGGGGCGGCTGTGGATCGGGGCTGCTTCTGTTGCTGTCGAGCAGCGTCCCGGCGTGGCCGGGGCCCAGCCCGGGCGGTGGAGCTGACACTCAGGTTGACTTGCGTGTTAGTCCCCATAAAAATAAAACAAAACCCAAAAGACAAATAGAAAATAAAAGTTTGTTGAAAAAGACATTTGTTCTGTTATTACTATATATGAACACTTTTGCTTGATTGTTTTCATTTGTTTTGACTATTACTGCCAAATTCTTGCAAAAAACCAATAATGCCCTGCCCTCCATCTCCTCCTGTTCCCTTCCTGTATTGGCAGGAGGTAAAACTGGGAGGAAACTGTCGGAGGGGGCTAGATGAGGGGGTACTTTGGCATGTTGGGGGTGGTTTAAGCAAGGGGCTGGATGGATCTGTGGGACAAGTGGCAAGGGGGTGCTCTGTGTGGGAAACTAAGGGGTAAAAACTAAGTGCTAGGACTAAAAAGGGCCTCAGGCATGTGTACAGATATGAGGGGCATTTATGCAAAATATGCAAATGTGCATAAATGGGTGGGGCCTAATTATGCAAATTAGGCCCTGCACCAAGACTTCGCACATGGTCCCACAAACCCTAGGGCTGGCCCTGCTAAATGGCAGATGAAATTTAACGTGGACAAGTGCAAACTGATGCACATAGGGAAAAATAACCCAAACTATATGTATACAATACTGGGTTCTAAATTAGGAGTTACCACTCAGGAAAAGGATCTTGGAATCATTGTGGACAATACATTGAAATCCTCAACTCAGTGTGTGGCAGTTAATCTGGTATAAAAAAGCAAGCAGAACTTTAGGAATCATTCGGAAAGGGATAGAGATTAAAACTGAAAATATTGTAATACCTCTATATAAATCTATGGTATGAGCACACCTGGAATATTGTGTGCAGTTCTGGTTGCCCAATCTCAACAAAGACATAGTAGAACTAGAAAAGGTACAGAGAACAGGATCAAGGGTATGGAATGACTCCTGTATGAAGAGAGACTTGATAGGTTGGGACTCTCTCTTCAGCTTGGAGAAGAGACAACTATGAGAGAATATGATAGAGAAGTTTATAAAATCGTGAGTGAGGTGGAGCATGTAAATAGGGAGCAGTTATTTACCCTCTCTAGCTGTACTAGAACAAGGCGACACTCCATGAAATTAACTGGCAGCAGATTTAAAACAAATAAGAGAAAGTATTTTTTTCACTCAGTGAACAATTAACTTGTGGAATTTACTGCCAGAGAAGTGTAGCTAGTTTTAAAAAGGGACTGGATAGGTTCTTGGAGGATAGGTACATCGATGGCTATTAGTCAAGTAGGTTTGGGGGATGTAACCTCTTACTGTTGGGGACTGGAACAACAGGGAATGGATTGCCCATTGTGACCTGTTGGCAGCGGCGGCCCTAGGCTGAGGGCCCCTGGGGTAGTGCCCTGCCCCCACTCTCCCCCGTCCCCGGTGCCACTGACAGTAGCACTCACTGAGCGCTACTGTCAGTGGCACCGGGGACGGGGGAGAGCGGAGGCAGGGCACACCGCTCTGACTGAGTGCTCTCTGGCTCTGCCGGCAGCTGAAACTGACATTGGAGTGCCGCACTGCTCTGACTGCTTGCAATCAGAGCAGCGTGGCGCTCTGATGTCAATTTCAGTCACTGGCAGAAACAGAGCCAGAGAGTGCTCAGTCAGTGAGCGCTAGCGCCTGCCTGCCCTGGAGTCCCAGAAGGGACAAACTTAGTCTGAACGCAAGCCGGGCGGCTCAGCGTTCAGATCAAGTGCACCGCTAGGGAAATAAAATTTCCCTGAGCGGCAGCTTTGCATTGAGCCCTGAGTCACCCCGCAGTAGGGCCAGCCCTGGGGCCAGCTGTGTCATGCATCTGATGCAGCTGTATCTCCCACTAGTCAGAGATGCCATTCCCCAGAGGTGCGTGGCAGCAGCCAAACAGACCTGGGAAGTCTCAGATAATTTGCACCCAAGTTAACATCCTAGCAACATGGATTTCCAAGTGATTTTTAGTCTCATGTGTCTTTTGAATCCAGAAAGTAAGGAGTGACGTTCAGGGTGAATTGTCTTCAAAACAAGCTCCTGATGCTGGGGCTGACCCGCAGGTCTCATTATCTCAGCGCACAGGGAACAAAAGAGCCCACGGTTATTTTTATCGTGAGGGTAAACACAGTGTGTATGATATAAAGGTGGTCACTGCAGCAGGAATCATTGAGCCAGAGCCTTCACAATGCATTGCCTGTACAGTCTGGTGGCTTTCAGCTGTCTCTCTCTGGGGCTCTGCTCAGGGCAGTACTCCCCAGACCTCATCACCTCCCTGCCAGGGCTCTCCGAGATGCCAGGTTTCCAGCAGTGGTCAGGCTACTTGCAAGCAGGACCAGGCCAGTTCTTTCATTACTGGTAAGTGTCTAAAGAAGAAGGTGTGATCAACCATATTTCCTTGTAAGTCTTAACTTGAATTTAGGGCTGAAAACATTCATCAGTTAAAGCAGTCACATCAATCCATTTGTGCATTTATCACAGATTAAAACAGAGACTTTAGAGAGAAGCATTTTCAAATGACATGTTTAAACATATTTTTAAAATATCAAAAATCATTTTTTTAGAATTAAAAAATGAAAACGTTTAAATCAAAAACATTTGCAATAACCAAAGAACTAAATCAGTGAATATTTTACATACAGCTGGGATGAGGTTCTGCAGGGCTCTAATACTTAATTGTTAAAGGCAAGCATTAGCTCAAAATATTAATTGATAGCCTAACTTAAATTGCTTTCTATGTCAGACTGCAAGAGAAGCCTCCATAAGCCTGTTTTAAACCCATATCATAATGGGCAGACACTTGCCCTCATCTAAATACATGAGTTTATAACTGGTTTTAGTTAATCCTGGGAAACCTCTGTAGGGGGAGGACCTGATTGAAGCCTGCTTCTCTGCAGTCAGTGGCCGTGATGATAGTTTGGGGGCTGCAGATATGGTCAAGATGTCCCACCACAAAGCAGACCGGGTCACAGCAGCATTTCACAACCTTCTCCAGACCATGTGATGATTTGATTTCCTAACTCTGGTGTGTGTGTGTGCATTTTACCTTCACGCTCACCTGTATGGAAAAAAAATGAACTAGTTCAACTTTTAAGACAGTTGAGTTATGCAGCTGCAAACCCTTGTGTGTGGTGGGCAATGTGATTTCAAAAAGTGACTTTGAACAAGCTTGCCAGTCCTTTAACAAAATGAGAATGTCTATATTGGACCAACTTCTGTTGATGAAAGGATGCATCATGGAAGCTTTGGGGCCATTACCTTGTCTCTAAAAGCTTGTCTCCAACTCAGTTCAGGCACAGGGTTAACCATGTTAATGAACAGGGCAATCTTCCACCATTAAAGTCAATAGGAGTTTTGCCAGTGACTTCATCTGGGGTGGAGGATTGTGCTCTGAGTTTCAAGCCTACACTAGATTTTCACTCAAGTTGTGTGCATAATACAGACAGGAGAGGCAGCCAAATCAAGTTAATCTCTTCCTTGAGGCATTAGTTGCTATTAAGCCTGTTTCGTTATAAACTGAGTTTAAAACCTCTCTTTCAATGTGGGTGTTTTCAGACGTGACAGGGCGGCTTCGCCCCGTCCCGAAAACAACCCAGAGATTCCCCACTGGGATCACCCAGGCACGGCAAGCAGATGTGCCGGGGATCCCGGCGGGGAATCAGGGAGGGGGCGGGGCGGGGCCGCGCGGCGCAACGTGCGGCCGAACGGCCCCGCCCCCTCCACGCTGCCTCGCCACCCGCCCTCTGGGGAGACGGGCGGGCGGCGAGGCCAATGCCGCCGCAGCATCTGGCCGAGTTCACCACGGCCCGGAATCCCGCCGGCGATACCGGGCAGTGATAGCCGACCAGACGTTACTTTTTTTTTATGCCTGCCTGGAATCACTTTCACCACGCTTCAGCTGATTTTCGCGCTGGTAGCGGGGTTGAAATTGACCCCATGTGGGTATTCAGTGTGGCGAACATCTGGCGGCTGCCGAACAGACGTGCAGGGCACAGTGACCACATGTAGGTATTCAGCGTGGTTCACTGTGATCTCGTCATGTCTGAAAACACCCTGTGTCTCTTGCTGCTGGTACCTCCTCTGCGCACTCCCCCTCTGTCTTTGGCACTCTTCTCCCTTTATGCTCTAACTCTGGGCTAAGTAATTAAATCTCACAGATTCCAGTATCACCTGTATGCTGATGCCAGGGTCCTGAGTTTTCTCTGCCAGTGAGTTTTTCCAGGCAGAAATTTTCCAGAAAAGTCTGATTACATCATTAGTTTTCCATGCTTTTCCAGAGAAAAACACTGGAATTCCTGTTTTCCCAGAGCAAAACACAGAATTCCAGTTTTTTCTGGAAAATTTCCATCTGCAAAAACTCACTGGCAGAGAAAACTAGGAACCCTGTGTGATGACAGTCAACTTTCTCTCTCCACCTCCATAGTCTCTCCCTGCATCCAGTCTCATCAGTGATGAGTCTGTGGGGATGAGGAGCTAGAGAAAGCCTGACAGAAGAGTTAGGTTTTCAGGAGGAATTTGAAGAGTGGGAGGGAAGAAGCAGAGCGAATGCATTCGGGAAGCGAGTTCTGAAGGCTGTTTCTTTTGCTGGCTATTTGCTTATAATGTTACTAAGGCTGTTTTTAGATGTGCGCAGCACACACGGGATGTGAAATTATGCCGTGTGTAAAAATTCTGCGGGTGGGGTTTAGACGCAACATTTTGCGCATTATAGCCGGTCGTGCATTTTTTAAAAACCATGAACTAACTACTTCGATATCGAGGTATTTAGTTCACGGTTTTAAAAGAATGCGTGACTGGCTATAACGCACAAAATGTCACATAGATACCCCGCCCATGGGATTTTTACACGCTGTGTGATTTCACGTCATGTGTGCGCCACGCACGTCTAAAAGCAGCCTAAGCATAAGGTTTTAGGCCTAGGTACCTCTGACTTGCTTGTTTGGCATGAGCATTTACATCATAGATATTAATAGTTTTTCTATAGAATGTGAGGTTTTTCTATAGAGGTTACGCTTAGTTCACATCACTGGCTGCCAATCTCCTTCACAGTGAAGGAGATACCACAGGTTGTCATCTTCCTTCATAAAAAATGTATTGCTGGGGCCCAAGTCTGTCCCAGAAGACATGCCCCCTGCCTCACAAGCCACACCCCCTACCCCAAAGATTGTCAGAACAGGGGGAAAAACCCTATTCTCTGGCTGGCAACCCAACTACTGAACTAAACTACCTCTGTACAGCTGAGTAGGGGCCCTCCGCCCCAAAATGAGGGCGGGGGGAGGTTGCCGCGCCCTTTGGAGGAGAGAGAGACAGAGGTAGGGGGTCGCTGGGAGCGGGGAGGTAAAAAAACCCATAGGTTCGGCCCGGGAACCTCGAATTGGTTGCCCGGGCATCATGTGCCTGCGATGGGGGCGCGTGATTGGTCGGCGTGGGGGCAGCCCCCCCTCTCCTATAGGGGGCGGGGATCTGCTGCCCACATGGTCTGAGTGTGCGGGCGCTTCATTCCAGCCCAATTCCCAAGCAGTTAGCACCCACCCACCCTTCCCTCTAATACTGCGGAGAAACTGGTTGCTGTTAGGGGACCAAGAAGGAATTTTGGAAGGTATTTCAACAATTATGAGATGCTTTCATGTTTTGTCTTCTTCACAGTTTTAGAGTCAGGTCAAACTATTTAAGGGGTTGTAATCATAATCTGATTTGACTAATTAAGGTCTTTAAGAGATTGGCGACTAATGTTAATATAACTGAATGTGAATTTTGCTTTACATATTCGGACAGTTGGGGTATAAGTTAAAAACGATATCATTTGGCTGCTAATTTGGTTTAATTGAATTGACTTACTGCTATTCATATGTCGCACTCTGGCAGGGGTCTAGTATGGTTAATAGGTGTTTTTGATAGGTAGTTTAGGATAAAAAGATAAAATCATGTGACAAGGTTTTTTTGTATGGTAATGTATTGCCTGTGTCTATGGAATTGAGTCCTCACATGTAAACCTTATCTTTAGTATTCATGGTTGGGTAACGGAACGTTTGGGTGGTGGCACCATTCATACAAATGACTCTTCTGGTCAGGTTGGGGAAATGGGCACAAGAGGAGTGCAGGGAGGCTTCATGTAAACCAAGGGGTTATAGCAGAACAGTACTATCACAACTCCCTCCCTGCCCACATCCGCCTTGCCCCCTCCCTCCGCTCCTTCAAATCCCTCCTCAAAACCCACCTCTTCCTCGCCGCCTTTCCCAACACCTGTTAGAACTTTCCTTTCAATATTTACTGTCTGCCCTCCCCGCAGACTCCTGCCTGACTGCAACCAAGCCAAGCACGTGCACCTGAGACTTCGCATCCGCTTGAATGTTGTTTATCCCTTGACTCTCCCTATGTCCCCTCTCCTTGTCTCCCCCCCTCCGTGTCTATTAGATTGTAAGCCGTAGGCAGGGACCGCGTCTATCTTATTGTTCTGTAAAGCACCAGGTACACGGCTGGCGCTATACAAATGCTTATAATAATAATAATAATTAATTAAAGAGTCATCTCTATAAGAGATGGGGAGGCCATACCTGGCGATAAGCAGACATGGCTAACAACAGGATCATCACCCTGGGAGGCGTGTACAACGGGGGGTAAGGGCAAGCATGGCCCTCAAACCTAAGGACACCTTCCTCCTTACTCGTGCCCGTCAGGGCATTTCCCCTTCAGCCTTGGCCAGGGTGCTGTTCGAAGGGGAATGTTTGGTAAGTTTTGATTTGGGGCTGGCATTGGAGGGCATATCCAAGCCAGACGCATGTCACCATTTAAATAGGTTCTTAAGACAAAAATACTGGGCCCGTGATTGCTTAGCAGCAATCCCCACCACCTTTCCTTATTCTGTTTGATTAAAAAGTGCGGCCATTTTAACCCATATCATGTCTCCGTGTCTCATTTCCGAGGGTGCGCTGGCAATAAAACAGGAGTTCTTGTGATTTAATCTATATGACGGCTAGCGCAGGGAGCTGGGCAGAAAAGTCATTAATCAAAGCCAAATAAATTATCCAGGTTTTTTCTGGCCTTTGTTTCTAACCCTGAAATGGCCAATATTGGCCTTTTCTTGGTCTTTCACATTTCAGAATGCACACTCCAACCAGGAACATTTCCCATGGCTCAGCTCTCAACTTAAGCAAGCCTCCCCCACCCCCTCCCCAGGTTAGCCCTGCCTTCACCTAAGAAAGAGCTGCATTGGGTTGTTTGCTGTTAACAAGACAACTGCTCTGTCAGGGATCTCTAATTCTGGAAACTCACTTGAGTCAGTAATAATCAATCCTCCCACCCATGGTGCTTTTCTCCTTACCCCCTTCTAGGTTTGTGGAATCCCAAGGCAGCCCAGCTACTGACCCGGTTGTGCTGTGGTTGAATGGTGGGCCTGGCTGCAGCTCCATGGAAGGATTTTTGGCTGAAAATGGGCCTTTTCATGTGAGTCTGGAGATGATGTGTAATGCTGGGAAAGGGTGCTCAGAAACTGACACTTTGGGTGTTAAAAAAATATTGGGATTTGCTTGTAGTCTTGACTGTGAATGCACCTCCTGGGGCAGCTGCCGACACCACATGTTATTTTGGTTCTCCAAGGGCAGGCAGCATGGCCTTCTCTGAGCATGGTCTGCGTGCTGCTCAGGACTGCCCAACAGGGACAGTGGATAGGATAGTATACAGTGCTATCACTAGGGGTGGGAAACCGGTACAATCCGGTATCCGATAATGCCGGTATCGGGCGTACCGGCATTATCGGATTCGGCCCCGGTATTCCTGCCCGGTACCGGATTTCAGTGTTCCGGTTTTTTTACATTGCAGCCATTTTTAAATGGCTGCAATGTAAAAAAAATTAAAGCCCCAGCCAAACAGTTTTTTTT
>QEPC01006686.1:937057-955918 GCA_003113815.1 Sphenodon punctatus | reverse complement strand
TGGGGGGTGTCCCCCCTTCCACCCGCGCAGCCTGGGAGGGGGAGGGGGAAGGAATTCATTGATTTCAATGGGGACACAGCGCCCCATTGAAATCAATGAAATAAAACCGGTACCGGCATACCGGATTTAATCCGGGAATCCGGTTTTTAGAGAACCGGTAACCGGTAAATCCGGTAGCTGGTAATGGGCCCGGGGTCCCACCTCTAATGATTGCCAAAGCAATACCCCACCGGCCTTTTTTACAGGTTTATTCTGATTGAATAAAGAGTGCGGACACGCTGTGTTAAACCAACATTATGTCTCTGTGTCTCTTTGGGGGGTGCGCCGACAATATAAGAGATGGAGACAAAGTAGTTTGGATGACACTATCTTTTACTGGACCAATTTCTGTTATCTTGCATCCTCTCACCAGCAGAAGTTGGTAAATCTAATCACTCCAATCATTCAGATGTTTTGGCATCATATTGAAAGTGATGCTTAACAGTTGTGATGTCAGCTAACAAAAGTTGCACACTTGGGGGCATAGGAGGGCAGGATTCTGGACATTTTGTATAAAGCAGTCCCCTTCCTTATTTTGGTTGTGGGGGGTCACAGAAAGCTAAAATTAAGGAGGGGGTGTCCCCTGTGATCCAGGGTGTGTGCACATGCGCTTGTGCATACATTCACAGCCCCACTTCTGGGTGTCCTGCCTTCTCTTCTAGGTGGCTGAGAAGAACTACCAGGCCCTCCAAAACTTCTTTGCCAAGTTCCCAGACTTCAGTAACAATGGGTTCTACGTATTTGGGGAGAGTTATGGAGGCATCTATGTCCCCACCCTCAGCAGCAAGATCATGGAAGGACCAGCTGCCATCAACTTCAAGGTGAACAGACTGAGAGCACTGGAAACCATGTGACAAGTAGCCAGTTGGTGGGAGAGGGCACAGAATTCTGGGAAACCAAACCACTGCAGTCTAACAGCTGAATGGGTTTTTGCTGTGGCTACTGCAAATTCACTGTGTCGTGTCCTCCATTTTGGCAGCTAAAATACTGTAGTGATTTTCAGATCAGTCAGTGCCTCCTTGCCAATCAAGATAAAGAGGGTGTGGGGAGAGCGCTGGTTCCCTCCCACAGCCAGAAGCAGCAGCTCTGCTACAATGAAGCACTTCTTGCCTGGCCTGTGCTTGAGGTGCTGCTGCCACTGCTCTGTCTCATGGACATACAGCTTTTTTAAAAACTCAAACATGAGAAGATCAGCAGCAGGGAGCAGAGCTGGTAGCCACAGCAGGAAGCTGGAGAAAAGAACTAGAGGGGGGTCCTGAGAACTGAAGTCATGCACCTGAAGTCCCTGGTTGCCTCATGAAGTCCTTGTGACTGCATTTGAAAACCACTGAATTAGACTGGAGCCCATTTTCTGCCATATCAAAGCGTCATCTGCAGTTTGGTGTTTCTTGACCTGTCATGTAGGCTCAGACTACAAGGTCTATGTAAGAGCATGGGGAGAAAAGGTATGTCATTAACACTGTGGAAGGTACAGTATTAGCCTCAACTACTCTGTTAAAACACATACGCCTCATGATAGTGTAGACATGCTCTAGGATAGGGGTTCTTGCTTCTCACCTTTCTTAGATCAACAGGCCACTGTTCATCCTTAGAATTTTTTGTAGCCCAATATACTCCCACTGGAGAGGCTGCAAGCAAGGTGCTTCTCATGGTCTGGCCAAGCATAGGCTAGGTCAACAGCTTTGGCCTCTGCTGGTGTCCTGGCCAGAACACGTACACTGTGGCCATCCCTTGTCCACATTTCACCCTCTTCTTGGTCCTGAAATGGGTGCAGCACTGGGATAGCTATAGCTGGTTCTGCAGCCCTCCTAGGGTGACATTGGCAGCCGCCCGGAACCTTAGGGAAGGGCGGAATAAAAATTTAAATAATAAATTAAAATATTTTAGGAATGACTGTACATGGAGTTGATGACAATGTGAGATTTTTAGGGCCTGATCCTGCACCCATTTATTTCTATGGGAAAGCTGTCATGGCATCTAACAATAGGATGGGTGTTACACCCATCCCGCAGGCTGAATCCAGCCCACTTGACATGATTTTGTGATTCAGATGACTTTTTAAAATTCTACAAGATGAGGATCTATGCTTGCATTTGAAGTTCCCAGCCCTTGTGGTTGCCTTCTGAATGTAATGTGCACCCTCTGCTTCCTGAGCTTTGGGAGTAATCCTCTCTCTCTCTTCTTGTCCCAGGGCTTTGGGGTTGGAAACGGCATGACCAACTACTACCTCAATGAGCTAACTTTGATGGAATTTAGTTACTACCATGGAATCTTTGGAGATGAGTAAGGAGGTTTCCTACCTATGAGCAGTTGGTTTCCTGTTGCCTATAAGCAATTCCTGTTGCAAAGCTCCTCCACTGACCCCTTTCCCTGCTACCTGCACTACAGCTGACCTGATGCTTCTACGCCCTCCTGTCTCCTCTGCTGCAGCTGATGTTCTTTAACATTCCTTTCCCTTCTTCCCATGCCCTATTTTTGTAGAACTTTTCCAAGGCAACCAGATCTACTGTACTATTTACTACTGACCCCATCAGCTAAAAGAGGGAGGGAGTGGCCCAATTTGCAATCAGCTCAGTGTTCTAACAGCATTCCAGAAGCTGTTGCAGTCATCAGCACACTGTAAACAACACTGCCTCCCTAAGAGTCAGGGAAGGTGAAGGTGGTGTATCCAGTTGCACTGAGTCATGAGGCTGAAGGGTGAGTGCCCTCAACTAGTATCCAGGAAGTGCTGGCAATGTGTGTAACTGCACACTCGATAATATACTGGATCCCACCCTGTAACTCTCCTAGATGTTTAGCAAGTTCCTTGGAGGCTGGTAACAAAGTGGGTCTTGGAACAGTACAAGACATCTCCTGCACGCTGTCTGACCCTGCTCAGAGAGCACTTTAAACAACAACCAAAAAAAACCCCAGAATCCTGTCCTGTTACTAGTAATCCTATATGGAATTAATGCCATCCATAGTGCCCTCACCTCAGCTTTAGGGAAGGCCAGAGCAGGAAAGCAGACTTATGTGTTCAGACATGGCTCCAGAAATAACACCGCTCATGTGAAGGAATTTGGTCATTTCCCTTGGTTTGCCCAGGGCTATTAACCACGCCAGTTTCACTTCCTGGTTCTCCCAGACCAGCCAAATGCCATGGGATGGTGTCACACAAACCACAGTGGAATTCCTGTTGTTTTTAGTAAGGTGGAGGGAGACTGAGTGCAACGTAGGGTGAAAACAAAGGAGACAATAGCTCCCACTGGGTGCGTGTCCACCTGCCTGTTTATTAGGTGGTCATCAGATGTTCATCCTGCAGCCCGCACCCACCTGCTCCCACTCATGGTGTGGTCTGGAGAATCCTGAGCCTGCTGTGTGGGCGAATGCAGGCTGACGTGGACTAATGTACACCCATGTGGCTGCTTCTCACCTAGTAGGGTGCGCGCAGCCTACACATGCATACAGGTCGGCCAGGACCATAGAGTCCTGGGCGAGGTGCCTAGAGTAATCCGAGGAGTGAGTGCTGTTGCCACTCTTGTGCTCACTGGTGCTTTGAATGCTTACTTTTGCTTTTGGAGCTCTTCAGCAAGCAAGCAAACAAACAAGCCAAAAGAATGACACAGCAGGGGTTACTTTCTGTACTCAGTTTCCCATGGCTGTGAGTCATGGGGGGTAGGTGGGTGGAGCGCAGTGCCTGTCTATTTATTTATTGAATTAAAATGTATACCACACCCTTCCCTGAAGGCTCAGGCTGGCTCAC
This sequence comes from Sphenodon punctatus, assembly GCA_003113815.1. Taxonomy (NCBI): domain Eukaryota; kingdom Metazoa; phylum Chordata; class Lepidosauria; order Sphenodontia; family Sphenodontidae; genus Sphenodon; species Sphenodon punctatus. The sequence continues at coordinate 952,137 of QEPC01006686.1, read as the reverse complement.
AACAACAAAAGCACAAAAGAAAAATAGAAAACAATACACTAAAATTGCCCCTCACCCCTCCAAAAGCACACACACACCCACCACTAGCTCAGGGGAAGGAAGGGAGTTCCATAGTACTGAAGAAGCAACTGAGAATGCCTTTCTGCTGGCCCTTGTCATATGGACGAACTGGTCGGCAGTACCTGCAAGAGGGTGCTCCCAGCTGATTGCAGGGGTCACAAAGGATGGAAGGAGAGGCTGTCATTAAGATATATGGGGCCCAAGCCATTTAGGGCTCTAAAAGTCAAAAACAGCACCTTGAATTGTGCCCAGGAAGCTATTGGCAGCCAGTGCAGTGCAGACTATAGAGCACAGGTGTAATGTGCTCACGGCAACCCACCCCTGAAAGGAACCAGGGTCCTGCATTCTGCACCAGCTGCAGCTTCCAAACAGTCACCAAGGTCTGCTCTACATAGAGTGCATTGCAGTAGTCTAGCCTTGACATAATGAGAGCATGGATAATAGTGGCTAAAAAGGGAAAAAGCAAACAATGTTAGGAATTATTTGGAAAGGGATAGAGAATAAAACTGAAAATATCATAATACCCTATATAAATGGATAGTGTGACCACATCTTGAGTACTGTGTGCAATTCTGGTCAACCTATCTCAAAAAAGATATAGTAGAATTTGAAAAGGTGCAGAGAAGGGCAACAAAAATGATCAAGGGTTTGGAATGGCTTTTGTATGAAGAGAGACTTGATAGGGTTAGGGCTCTTCAGCTTGGAGAAGAGAAGACTGAGGGGATATGATACAGGTTTATAAAACCTTGAGTAGAGTGGAATGAGTAGATAGGGAATGTTTACCCTTTCAAGTAGTATTAGAACTAGGGGACACTCGATGTCAGATTTAAAACAAATAAAAGGAAGAATTTCTTCACTCAACGCACACTTAAATTGTGGAATTTGTTGCCAGAGAAGGTTGTTGGGGCCGGTAGTATAGTTGCGTTTGAAAAGGGGCTGGATAAATTCTTGGAGAACAGGTCCATTAATGGCTATTAGCCAAGTAGATTACAAGATGGGAACTTCTTACTGTCAGGAGCAGGGAGTGATCAACAGGGAACGGATTGCCCATTGTGACTGCTGATACTTCTTCCATGCGATCAAAATTGGCCACTGTCGGAGACAGGATGCTGGGCTTGATAGACCATTGGTCTGATTCAGTATGGAACTTATGTTCTTATCCAAGTCAGAAAGAAAAGGTTGCAGGATACAGGTTTGCCACAGTGAACCACGTGAGCAGGGGCTGCACGGACTTAACACGGACTCCAATATTGTCTTGCCTGTTAACACCCATAGTGGCAATCAGAGAGCATGTTTGGGGTGGCAACTAATTGTGTGAGGCTTGGACAGGTCACTGAAGGAAAGGATGTCCCTCCGGTTTTTAAGAGAGAGTTACTCAGTTGTGTGCCTTACCAGCAAGTGGAGCTTAAGGTACATTGGTGGCATTATAATAACAACAATAATCTATCTGGATCTAACAATATTCAGTCCCTGTTGTATGCAGAGTTTGTTGTGCTCTGGACCACTTGCTCTGCATCCAGGCTTGGGGCTTGTATTCACAAACTATCCCTGCTGTTTCTGTAACAGGGAATGTGAACACCACCAATCCAGGGAAAGCTCAGATCCCAAACTGGAGTTAGAACCCCTGGAATCAGGAATGCTTGGAGTTGGTTCTGCCTATCCAGCCCTAGACTGTCCATTCCAGAGACATGAAGTTTGGTTGGTTTCTCTTTAGGCCCAGCTCCAGTGCCATCATGACTCCTGCTCCTCCTCTTCCTCTGGTACATGTATCATGTAACTTCCATGAGGTGCTCTGTCCCCTGCAGCCTGTGGGCCTCCTTGAATGAGAACTGCTGCTCTGAGGGAACCTGCAACTTCTTCAACACCAGCAGCAGCAACTGTATCACTGCGGTGAGTCAGGGTTTCCGTGAGTTTTAATGTAAGTTCTGGGGCTGTGCTCTTCACTCCTGACCTATTCAAAAAAGCAGGAACTCCAGAAAGAAAAATCATGAGGCATGGCCTCCCTTAGATAAAGCAAGAATCAAGACCTCCAAGGCAGAGAAGGGCAGGGCTCCACAGAAGTGCCTGCCCCAGAGGGCCAAGAGCCACCCTCAAGAGTGGGAATGGCAACGCCCTCCCCCTGCCCCCAAGGCTCCTACCAGAGTCCCATCCCAGCCGGTGGCCCGAGGAACCTCTGAGAAGTGGGGGTGGGGCCCCGGTGTGAACCTTAGGGGAAGTGACACAACCGCAGGACTCTGAGGGTAACTCTTGCTCCTACCCCCCCCCCCGAGGAAAGTACTTCTGCAGGGCCCACCTCAACACAAGGCTGGTGGGAGGAGGGCCCTACAGGAAGCACCCACCTGGGGGCTTAAGGAGCAGCAGAAAATACCATTACTCCTCTGGCGGCAACCAGGATTGGTGTTCTCTGTGTCCCTTCCCCACTGCAGAACCCAGGATGGCTGCCCTGCTTGCACCAACCTAAAACCGAGTCAACAGACCTTCTGATTGGCTGTGAACCCTGTCCCCTGAACCTGTTTTAAATTTGACCAGCAACAGTGGGGGCTGATGCTTAACAATTTTGGTTGGGGGAGTAGCCTTTGGGAAGGGAGATGGAGAGAAAATGGGGACAATCCAGCAGCCTGCTTACGCTGACCACAACGCGCGGTGCACAGCCAGAACGCACGTGCTCAGAGGAGCATGTGGTGCCCCGCAGTTGCATGGGATAGTGCTAAGCACGTGCGTTCTGGCTGTGCGCCACGCATCAGGGTCGGCGTAAGCAGGCCGCTGGATTGTCTGCAATATTTAAATGCCCACATGTACCCTGCTCAACCTCTTCTTGCACACTAACCTCTCAGCCCCACACTCACACACCAACACAAGCCACGCACCCACACTCATGAGTCCTGCTCAAGCCACATATTTGGACCCAAGACTAACCACCTTGGGCCCAGGTCTGACCCAAGCTGAATGTAGCCAGACTTTTGTGACTCCAGGCCTGATTTGTCCAACCCTGTCAGAAAAGAGGCAGGGGAGCCTTGGGGGCCTTATCCTTGTCCCTTTTCTCTCCCCAGAGCATTGTGATGTCACATCACTCCCATGAGAGATGAGGCCTCCCATTGCTGTGAGCCTGATCTGACCCAAGTCCAAGGGGATTGGGCCAGAAGTGCATCCATCCCAACATAAACTCGATGGTACCAATCAGGGCCATTGCCTTAGTTGGGTCACCAGGTTCTAACACCCTCCCTCTGAAAAAGGAAAACAAACCTGTTTCCTCTGTTCTGGAAGCTGCTGTTGCTGCCCAAGAACTGCAGCAGCCAGGGCTGGATCTGAACTAGCCCCAGGCAGCTGTGGGCAAGCTCTCTTCTGTGCCTGCAGCTCCCCAGCACAGTGCTATATCAGTAGAGTGAAGGGAGATCAGCTCTCTTTATAATCCACCAACAGCACAGCAGCTTGTGCTGGGGAGCTGTGAGAAAGTACAGAAGTTAGAACAGAGTCCACTTACCCGAGGCTAGCACTCGGGTCTCATTTTGGTTTTTAGGCATTCTTTACGCAAAGCATAATAGGGAACGCCTTATGTGGAGGTCGCATCTGTCTGTACCCATTTTGTCTGTGACCCTGTATCATCTCCGAAACTACACCAGCCAGGCAGATGTGTGATACCTTGCTTTAAAGATCTCACTGAGACAAGGCCAAAATGGCCACCTCCATGTTTGTGCTTTGAAGGGTTCCAGAAATATGAGGGTCTACAACCCCTAATGGCATGATACAGCCATTACTGCTCCCTGCCTGGCTGTATCTTCAGACCTGGCCTGTCACAATGACCATGACATGGACATGATGTCACAGTGCCCGGTGACCAAGGGTCTTAGTACTAAGTGCCAGGGTGAACAGTAGGGGTGGGGTAGGCTGGTATAGACAGTGGGGCCAGCAGGAGAGGGATTAGGCTGATGGGGGGCAAGGGACGGGGGCAAGGTATAAAGAATGTCAATGCGTTGCATGTATGGAAGCCCTGCGTGTGCATCTTTCCTTGTTTTTCTGTAACCATTTATTAGTGTTTTTGGGGTAATGGAAAGCGAAATTCCTAAGTCCAGTCTCTGGGGCTTAAACCCTGCCATATATTGGGAAACTTGCCAATTGGCAGCAAGTAATTATGACTTAATTGGAAGCTGGCTCTGCACTTTGGGTTGAAACTGAGTTCTACCTGTCCATCCATCTCCATAGGGCACAGTCACATGAGATGTTTAGCATGGAAAAAAACTCACCCCCACCTTATTTGTGAACATGTACAAGGTTTAGGCCACAGAATGCACCGAATAAAAGTAAGGTTTTACATTCGCACTAGATTCACCTTCCACGTTTCCAGTATCATGTGAAGGAATTAATCCGCATATCAGTCAGCTTTAATTACTTCAGAAGGGGAATACAGGGAATTTTTCCCCATCAGAGGATGAATCCCCACTGCCTGCTGGTGGGTCAACATATTGTTGATAAGAAAATCAAAACATGCATAATAATGGGACATCTATTAATGGCCATGGCAGTACCCAGCCCACACTGAATTTTGAAGTGAGAGGGAACTTTTGAAGTGGGGGAGTGAATGTAGAAACTATTAAAGTGCACCAATGCAAAGTCCTGCAACAAAGGACATTTTTGCACACACCTCAAAGTGCTGGTCTTTCATTCTTCTGGGTTTACAAGTCCACAAGTAAGTTCCAGATGCATTCTTCACACACAGACACACTGCCCTGAGGCAGTTCCTGGATTCATTCTTCACACAAACGCTGCCCTGAGGCAGCCTAAAGTAGCTGTGGCTGTAGATGTGAGGGTCTGTCATGGAAACCAAGTGACCACAGCTGCCTGGAGCAAAGCAGTTTACCAGGAGAACCTTGTACACACACAAGTTCTGGGAGAAGTTCCACGCAGAAGTTCAAAGATCCAGATGTTTAAGATCTGGGTGAGTGATTTAGACACACAGAAAGTTCAGGATGTAACAGCAAACATACAGGAGAAATGTGTGCTTCCCCCCGAGGATTTCTCGGCTTCCTTCCTCCTCCTTGTCTCTTCCGTCTTCTCTTTCTTGCAAATCTAATCATGGATTCTATTCCTCTGCCATTTGTCCCCTCCAGATTTCAGAAGCGTATGGAACACTTTATGGCATTGGTCTCAATATGTATAACCTCTACGAGTCTTGCTGGGGCGGTGCAGACTACCAGGACCGTTACGAGGCTGATCTGTCCAATTTCTTCCTCCAGTACCAGTTTGATATGCCAGTGCCAGTGAGTGGGCCTGCCTGCAGTGGCTTTGCTTGTATTATCAGCTTATTGTTATATTTTACATGTAAATTTATGTAACGTTATTTTAATTACTTGGTATTCTGCATTTTGTATTCCTTTGGCTAAGGCGAGAGCTGATGCCGTAAATAAACATGAACAAACGAAAAGCTTAGAGAAGCTAGAACAGAAAACTGGAAGCACACGACATTTGTTCTCTTCCATGGTGTCTGTGTCTGTAGAAGAGCTAGAAAGAATATCCGTGGTGAATACTATATCTAATAGATTTTCCTGCTTTGATTTGGATCTGACCAAGCCGATAATCAGGCCACTTTTACACAAGATGCTTAGAAGCACCTCTGGAACCCCGTATTCAAGAGGAACACTCCCCGCGTGGCTTTCCTCTTGAATACGAGGCTCCAGAGGCGCTTCTAAGTGTCTTGTGTAAAAGTGCCCTCAATCTCACTTTGGCTATTTCATAGCCTGGATGGGCATTATGGCTGGACTAACTTGTAACGGGCAATTATGGAATAATTCATAAAATTCCTCTCTTTCCTCACTGTCAATAACTATTGATGGAGTCACCATCCTGCCTGTCCCCCAAGCCCGTAGCCTAGGCTTCATCTTTGACTCACCCCTTTCTTTTAAACCCTACATTGACTCTGTTGCTAAATCCTGTTGCTTCTCCCTCCATAACATTGCTAAGATTCGCCCTTTTCTCTCTGTCTCGTCTGCCAAAACTCTTGTTCATGCTCTGGTCATCTCTCGCCTCGATTACTGTAACCTCCTTCTCACTGGCCTTCCCCGGTCTCACCTTTCTCCCCTCATCTCTGTCCAAAACTCTGCTGCCAGGGTCATCTACCTCGCCAGTCGCTTCGACCATGTGCAGCCCCTCCTCTCTTCGCTTCACTGGCTTCCCCTTCCTGAACGAATCCTGCACAAGCTCCTAGTCTTCACCTATAAAGCTCTTCACAACCTTGCTCCCCCCTACCTCTCTGCACTTATCGCCCTCCATACTCCAGCCCGTGCACTTCGCTCCTCCTCTGTCCCTTCTCTCACCCTTCCACGCCTTCCCTGCTCCCCTAAGCGCCTTCGTCCCTTCTCACTTGCTGCCCCCCATGCCTGGAACTCCCTCCCTGTCCACATCCGCCTTGCCCCCTCCCTTCATACCTTCAAATCTCTCCTTAAAACTCACCTCTTTCGCTCTGCTCTGTCTGACTCTTTATCCTGCTGAGCCACTATTCCTATACCTACGATCGGTTTACCCTTATCCTTGCAACATGGACCTGCCTGCTGTCATTCTCATCGTAACCAAGCCAAGTACGTGCACTTGAGACCTCGCATCTTCATGAATGTTAGACCCCTTGTCTCTCCCTCTGTTCCCCTTCCTAAGTCTCTCCCCCAGCTCCTGTCTCTCAGATTGTAAGCCCTAGGGGCAGGGACCGTGTCTATTTTATTACTTTGTAAAGTGCCAGGTACACTGCTGGCGCTATATAAATGTTTGTTAATAATAATAATAATAATAATAATAATAAAAGACCTGCCATTACGGATTTGGATTACAGATCTGTATTTAAATTTTAATTAAAATAAAATAAAATAAAATGCATAGGCCCATTATGTGCATGTGCATGTGCAGCCCAGTGGCCATTTTGCTTATGAAGAATTATTTTTGTATTTTTATGGATTTAATTTTGAATTCATAATCCAAATCCACAATTACTCTGGAAATTACAGAACTGAATCCTTAATGGATTCAAATCCATAATTTCATCTGAATGCCCATCCCTATTAATTTCAGTATTGGGTATTTCATTTGGTGAAACCAAGTAACCAAAATGACATAAATAACTGAATAAGCAGATATGCGACTTCATTTTGGTTGCAAGTAATCAGATATTCAGGAGGCTATCTGAAAACATGAAGAATATCAGCAAATACAAAGACTACAGTGGAATCCACTTAAGCAGAACTTGTATTACCTGAATTTCTGAATAAGTAGAATTAATTTGTTTTCCCCAGCTACAGCTCGATGGAGATGTATTGCTTCTTGACCTGGATAAGTAGAATTCTGAACCCTGATAACTCATATTTTAAGGTTTCTAGAGTATACTCACTCAGCTACAAATATAAGTATTTAATGATTTCTTGCCAGCATATGCTTAAAATACTGTAGTGTATGCCCTGTTGGTGCAATGTATGTCAGGCAGGCTGGAGATGGTAGTTAGGAAACATTTGTTCTCTGTCTCCAGTTCTCCAGACATGCAGCAGTGACAGCCAGGCAGAGCTGTGTGTGCGTGTAGGTATAATCCTGTCAGTTCTGACACTGGAAGTCTTAGACAGGTCATAGAAGGAGTGAGCACCAGGCTTCCTGTCTCCAGACCACCCGACAGACAGACAGGCAGACACACACACACACACACACACACACAGAGCTTTACCCTGCTGGAGACGGAGAAATCAGATGCTAACATAATCCGAGTATCAGTTTTCTCCATCCCCAGGTCCATTTCCTTAAGGTTTACTTAAGCAGAATTTCTAATAAGTCAAACTTCTTTACATAGCCAGAGAAATTTGACTTAAGTAGACTCCACTGTACTCTTAATTTCAGCTCTAGTCTGTAGTGTCTAAGGGAGCCCCTTTTAACCTAAAAGACCAAATCCAAGAACAGGCTGAGTATGTTTCTCAAGGGCAGATTGTACCAATCTGTTGCACCGTTACAAGGAGAGACTAAAAAGAGGGCGGGGGGGGGGGCTCTTCAGGTCAGAAATAGGATGACTGAGGGGAGGGTATAAGAGATTTATAAAATCATGAATGGTGCAGAGGTGAACCCAGGATATGCTATTTACCCTTCCTCATCCTATTAAAAACCAGGGGGCACCTGATGAATTTAGCAGGCCACAGGTTTAAATCAAACCAAATGAAGTGCTCTTTCACATTACATGATTAACCTGGGAAACTCATTGCCGTGGGATGTTGTGAAGACCAGTAGTAAAACTGGGTTCAAAAGAGTTAGACAAACTGATAGAGGCTAAGTCCATTGATTTGATCCTTCATCTGAGCCAGCATGACAGTGATGATGATCTTGTGTGTTTCCATTTCCAGAAGCTGAACACAATCCCTGGGGTGCCCAAATGCATCAATGCTACTGCCATGTACGTATGGCTGAATCGGGATGACGTCAGGCAGGCTCTTCACATCCTAGGCTCCCTCCCCAACTGGGAGCTCTGCAGGTGAGCCATTTGCTTGGTCTGACCAGTGCTGCCAGCTCCTCACCCTGCAGGGTCTGTGGGCAATAGTGAGGAAAGCTCAGCACTGGTGCAGCTTTCTGTGAAAGCAGAGAGCTACTGCCATTGCAGAACTTTGCTGGAGTGGGGAGCGGAAATTCATCCCATTAGTGCACAGCACTTAGGTAATCTTGGTGCTGCAGGGGCCTCAGTTAAGAGCATCTATTTAACAAAAGCAAGGATCTTGGTAGAATGTGATTGTAGCAGAGCGGGCTGCCTTATGGTGGGTCCTGGCAGGATTAGGGCCCAAGCAATCTCAGAGCCTCCTGGTAGTCCTCTTGCTCACACCATCTCTTTATGGGAATTGCTCAAATGTCTATTTACACATTCTACATGCAGTCTTAGGCCACTTTCAGACACCATGTCTGCCGGCAAAGCTGTGCGGGGGGGAGGGGGGGGCTTTCAGACCGGTCAATCCGTGCATATATTCTGGCTGCACATTCCCCCCCTGCAGCCAGAATATATGCGGGGGAATGTCTGAAAGTGGCCTTAGTCGCTACACTGTTTATAGGCCCTCAGCCAGGCCAAAGCCTCTGGCTCTTAATAGCCTCTCAGGTCTCGTCACACTCACCCATCAGGGCTTCTCTCCACACCCCTGCTGGTCCAAGGCTCTGCTGACCAGGCATGTCATTTTGGTTAAGGGCAGGGGCCATTTTGCACATGCATAAGATGGTCCTGGTGACCATTTTGCACATGTGCTCCGCAGAGCAGGGAGCTCGGCAGCGTGCCCTGGCAAGGGAGCTGGCCGGCAGTGCTGGGAGGCCTCCCATGCTGTGGCAGGCCGATGGAGCTTCAATCAATCCCCCTGAGACTGGTAAGTACATCCCAGGGGCCTGGGAGGTGGGGATGGGAATAAGGCCCCAGAGGATGCAGGAAAATGGTTTAAAGGTTTTCACGGATTTAAATACAAAACTGAAAAAACAAAACCTGTAGTTAAATCCATAAAAACCTTTAACAAAAAAACCCACCAAAACCCTACCAGGCACAGTCCTTCCTGGAGTCCAGTAGCCTTCTACGCTAAGAAAGTCCCCCTTGAGCTCAACAGGCTAGAGACAGAGCCCCCCTAAACGTTTGTCTCCTCAGCAGCCTTCAAGTCTCCTGTTGCTTAGGTAGTCCTCCTCACTTGAGATCCCCTTGGAGAGACCCTTCTTCTGCAACCCTCCTTGGGGTGAGGCTTGGTTTGGAGGCAGAGCTACCTGCTAGTTACTGCCTCTCTGACTGTGCTCCCAGCTCGGCTTTTCTTCCTAGGGCTGACCTAAGCCACGCTTTCTGTCACACAACTACTGCAGCTTCGGTGCTGTCCTCCATCCTGGCAGCACCTGCAGCTTTGTTAGCACTGGCAACTGGCAGGTGTCAGCTGCTTCTCTTAAACAGCAGCAGCCCTCCTTGGCTGCTCCCTACCACAGTGATCAACAAGTCTGTTGCAAGGCACCCAGCTCTGGTAAATTTTCACAAGATCAGCACAACCTTTAATAAGCAGACTCCAAAACACGGTTTTCCCTCCTTATGTGCTATTGATGTGTAGCCTGTTGCTAAGTAACATCTAGGGTGGCCAGTTATGCAAATTTTAGAGGCCAACTATGAGAAATACAGGTTGCAGGGCTGCATTGGCTCTGCTGCAGCCCTGCAACCTGTATTTCTCATAAATACCTTCTAAAATTTGCATATCTGGCCACCCTAGTAGCATCCAATTCCAACTTGTGTCCCCTCTCTTCTGGGTCCCTTGTAAAAGGAGCCCCATCCTGAAGCTTTTGGCTTCTCAACCCCCAATGAGCAGAACCCTCTCTTGGGCTCTGTTTCTGGGTTTGTAGCTTGTGTCCTCCCTGCCCAGCCAGTTCCCTTCCATGGAGCATTCCCTGATGGTCTAAGCTCTAGCTTCTCAAACGGGGGAGGCACAGAAGGTGTTCGTTGGGGAGGGGGTGAGAAGAACCTCTGCTGGTAAACACCTAGCTCCACAGTCTTACTGAGCTAGGGGAAATCACCAAAATAATGGGTTGACAAGAGGGGGAGAGAGGGGAAGCAATAGGATATGAATGGGGAGAAAAAGATAGGGAGCAAGGTATGTGTGGGGGCCCCAAGTCCAAAAGACTAGTGGAAGGTGGTTACTGTTCAATAAAATTTGAAAACCACCGGTATAGGCCAGGGTTGATGAACCTTTTCCCTCCTTTGGGCCACTTTAAAAATTAGTACAGGCTCTGCGGGTTGAACATTTCAGATGCAATGGCAGAGTCAGAGCTTAGGAATGCCCTGTCTAGTCAGGTTTTGTGGGATGAATTTCAATCAGTGACATCTGCTGAGGCGGCTGATGTTCTGGGGTCTGTTCAGGTCACAGCTTGTGAATTAGATCCATGCCCGTCCCGGTTGGTCAAGGCCTCCAGGGAGACATCAGGGTTGGTGCTGGCCGGGGTAATTAACACCTCCCTTTGGGAGGGGAGGCTGCCAGACTGCCTCAAGAAAGCTGTGGTCCAGCTCCTCCTCAAGAAACCATCTCTCAATGTGGATGCTCTGGTGAGTTATCAATCTGTCTCTAACATTCCCGTTTTAGGGAAGGTTATTTAACGGGTGGTGGCCCGACAACTGCAGGCACATCTGGACCGCATTGGTTTTCTTGATCCTACACAGTCAGGCTTTCACCCTGGTTATGGCACGGAGACGGCCTTGGTGGCCTTGGTCAACAACCTCCTAATAGAGCTGGATAGAGGTCGTATGACCGTACTAGTTCTACTGGATCTATCAGTGGCTTTTGATACCGTGAACCATGAGATGTTGGTGACCTGCCTGCGGAACCTGACCAGGGTGGACGGAACCATCTTACAATGGTTCCATTCTTTCTTTGCCAGTAGATCACAGCAGCTGGTCCCAGGGGACTGTACTTTGTCCCCTGGGGCTCTCTTATGTGGGGTCCCGCAAGGTTCTTCTATTCTGTCCCCTCTATTGTTCAACGTGTACATGAAGCCACTTGGGGAGGTCATGCACAGCTGGGGTGTGCGTTGTCACCAATATGCAGACGACACCCAGCTGTATTTACCTTTTTCATCTGATTCAGGCCCTGCCATCTCCTTGCTATCCAGTGTCTGGTCGCTGTGGGGGATTGAATGAGGTCGAGCTGACTGAAGTTCAATCCAGATAAGACGGAGGTGATGTTGGTGGATGAGGTGGGTGATCTGGGGGAGGGGAATACTCCTGTCATTGGGGGTGTTTGCCCTCCATTAGTTCCATCTGTGCAGAGCCTGGGGGTTCTCCTGGATCACAGCTATGCCTGGTATCCCATGTGTTGGCTGTGGCCAGGGGCGCCTTTCACCAATTTTTATTTATTTATTTATTTTTTAATTTAAAACTTATATCACACGCACACACCATACACACAATAATTCATCTCACCAATTACATCTGGTGAGAAGGCTCTGCCCATATGTCTCAGACTCCAACCTCGCCACCCTCATCCATGCATTCGTCACCTCGAGACTAGACTATTGCAATGCACTCTACGTGAGGCTGCCCCTGGTGACCGTTTGGAAGCTGCAGCTGGTGCAAAATGCTGCAGCCCGTCTCCTTACTGGGGCAGGCCGCATGGAGCACATTACACCAGTGCTCCGAGCATTACACTGGCTGCCTATTGTCTTCCGGGCCCGATTCAAGGTGCTGGCTTTAACCTTTAAGGCCCTAAATGACCTGTGTCCTGCTTACCTGAAGGATTACCTGCGGTCGTCCGGGAGCGCACTCCTATATGTCCCGTGTTCTCGACAGGTCCAAACTGACAGGTGGGTGTTCTCAGTGGCCACGCTGTTGCTTTAGAATGCCCTCCCAGCGGAGATCCGCCTCGGCCCAGATCTTGCTTTCCGACGAAGTTGTAAGACCTGGCTCTTCCATCAGGCAGTTGGTAGAGGGGTGGGAGGGTATGGGTTAGGGAGTTAGGTGGGGTGTGTTTCTATACTGATCACCATGATTTTATGCTTGTTATTAGAGTTTTAGATTTTTGTATTTATTATTGTATTTATTTTGTATTTATATTATTGTATTTTTAATCTGATTGTGAGCTGCCCCGAGTTACCTTTTGAGCTGTGCCATGGATCTATCCCCGTGAGTGCATGTCCTCATTTCCACTCCCTTGTCCTTTCAATGTTTGAGAGTAGAGACTGGATCCATGGGCCAGATCCAGGAATTGGAAAAGCCAGGGGCCACATAAAAAACAACAACCAGAGTATGGCGGTTCCCCATCCCTCGTCTAGGATGTCTGAGGTTATAAAGTTCAGCTTTGTAAAAGCCCTGGTTCAGGCGGAGCCAGTTAGAACCGTAGCAGCTACTAACCTACTAAAGCCCCACTGCTGCTGCTGCTGCTGCTGCAGGGACTTACCAGAGAGCCCCTTGCCACACTCCCATCTATCCCACTCTCACCACTCTGGCTCCTTATTTATTTATTTTATTTTATTGCATTGCATTGCATTTATATGCCGCCCCCTCATGCCTATGGCATCTCGGGGCGGCTTCCAACACAAAATAAAACAATTTACAACAATATAAAACCACCTTACAAAATCTGATTGTAGGGCTCCTGAAACCCCAATTCATCTGTCCACACCTACTCTTCGGCATGGCTTGAGTGGTTCTGTTAATCCACTTGTCCAAACCATGCTCATCCATATGCCTCCTGGAGGCTTCACTGAAAATTAGTTACAGATGACTGTAGCCTAGAAGCAGTTGTGTAATCCACACACATTTATCTCTCTCTAGCTCACATGTGAGGGCCCACTACCAGAGGGTTTACATGGATATGGCCCCCTTCTACCAATCTCTGCTGGAGCATGACTTGCGAGTACTGGTCTATAATGGAGATGTTGACGTGGCCTGCAACTTCCTGGGTGGGGAAAAGTTTGTGGAGTCTTTAAATCAGCCAGTAAGCAACATTTTGTCTTGCCTAGGGAGATACCTTGGTCTCAAGGGAGAAGGACATAATGGAACTGAACGACAGCAGCATTCTGAAAAAGGGCCCTCTGGGTTTTTACCATGGGGAACAGGAAAGATAGAATTAGTCCTATCGCAAGGACAGAGGCTTGGGATGATAACTACAACATTTTGCATGTTTTTGGGTGGCAGACGGTTACTCTGGAAACTTGCCTGCTTACGAATGTGTCGGGTCCTGGTCAGAGGCGTGCTGGACAGTCAGGAGCTGATGCCTCTTTCAAGGAGGCAAGCCAATTCATGAACTGGAAAGTCAAAAAGACTGAAATCTACATGGAACTGAGCGAGGCCAATTGGGAGTAAGGGGTGTCCTGGGCCACCAGGGAACAAGTGCCAAATTTGCTTTCTCACCACCAAATCCCATGCAGCAGAGTTGCTAGGGAGTCCACATGGGATTCTACAGACCCAGGTTTTAATTTGAGTCCCACATGGGGTTCTGACAAGATGTAAGTGGTGGGCATTCCAAATCTACTCAGAGGCAGGTGGTGTGGAAGCATCAGGAAAATGCAGTGGGGGAGGCGGGAGGGTGGAGCAGCTGGCCTTTAAACAATCCCTGCACCTAGAGAGAGAAGCTGGAGAGAGGCTTTCGTCCCAAGCAGTTTTGCACCCAAGGAAGTCGGGGCCCCGTGTGAGATGGTGGTGTGGGTCCCCTCCTAGCACAGGACTATTTGACAGACATGTGCTCACTCGCCCATTGGAAAACCATTACTGTAAATAATATTTGATCTGTTAAACAAAATATCCCATTCAGGGGCCGGAGCTGCTTGCACTGCAGGCATGTATGTTGTATGTATGGTGCTGTTATAGTTTACTCAGGAGCCCCATGTGTTGGGTGGCCCCATCCTGAATCTCAGTGGATCTTCATAAGAATGTTAGTTCCATACTGGGTCATACCAATGGTCCATCAATCCCACCATCCTGTCTCGGCCATTCTCAGTTGTTTGGGAGGAGTACCCAACAGGTCATAACGGGGCAATCCATTCCCTGTTGTCCACTGCCAGCTCCCGACAGTCAGAGGCTACATTCTGCTAAACCTGCTTGGCTAACTGCTTGGCTAACCTGCAGGACACTGTCTTCATCTACTCACCCTGCCGTGCTGCGGGGGGCTTGCGCTGTCCTGCAGTTGGTTGGGGGGTCCTGGTGCTCGCTGCCGCCGCTGCTGCTACCTCCGTGCCTGCCATCCTCATCACCTGCAGGGAGAAGACACCAGCTGTGAGTTGGGGGACAGGGGGGGAACGCAGAGATCAGCCACGTGGGCTGACCTATCCCCTCCCCCCCACCCGGAAGTAGCAGGGCTTAAAGCCCCAGGGACAGCGGCCATGGCCGAAGGGCCACGGCCAAAGGGCGCGGCACTTTTGGGGCACTTCGGGGGCTGCAGGGGGTGGCAGGGGGCTATTGTTTGTTTTTTGTGGGGGCTTCTTTTTGTACAGGGCTAGGGTGGTAGGGTGGGGGTTGTAGGTAAGGGGTGGGTAAAAGGGTGGTGGACCCAGTGACTCCCCTTGGTGAGAGTGGGGGGAGCACTGGG
>QEPC01006686.1:911550-936957 GCA_003113815.1 Sphenodon punctatus | reverse complement strand
TTCAAGGTGCTGGTGATGGTTTATAAAACCCTACACGGTCTCGGCCTCTCATACCTTAGGGACTGCCTCGCCCTCCGCACCCCAGAGCGGCTCCTGCGGTCTGCCGGGGGTGCCTTCCTGGAGGTCCCCCGTGTTAAGTGGGGGGCCACGATGGAGAGGGCATTCTTGGTAGTGGGACCGCGGCTGTGGAACTCCCTTCCAGAGGAAGCTCGCCTGGCCCCTAGCCTACTAATATTCCAGCGAAACTGTAAGACCTGGCTGTTCGCCCAGGCCTTTGGGAGGGAGGGCGAGTAGGGTGGGGTTTTAATTCCCGCACCTAATTTTGGTTTTAGTCTGCCCTGTATTAATTATTTTTATAATATTTATGGTTGTTTTAAATTGTTTTTATTGTGTTTTATAAAAATTTGTTGGAAGCCACCCCGAGCTGCGTGGCAGGCGGGGCGGGGTAAAATTTTTATAAATAAATAAATAAATAAATCCTCCAAGAACTTATCCTTTTTTAAACCCAGCT
Source organism: Sphenodon punctatus (assembly GCA_003113815.1). Lineage (NCBI taxonomy): Eukaryota > Metazoa > Chordata > Lepidosauria > Sphenodontia > Sphenodontidae > Sphenodon > Sphenodon punctatus. The sequence continues at coordinate 936,446 of QEPC01006686.1, read as the reverse complement.
ATACTACTGGGCTTGACCGCATTCTCTGGCAACAAATTCCATGAGTGAGTTGTGGATTGAATGAAAAAAACCCAACAACTTTATTTTATTTGTTTTAAACATGCTGCCAGTTAGTTTCATGGAGGTTCCCCATGTCCAATAATAGGTATGCCATTTCATATTTGAGTTCCTTTAGAACTCTGGGGTGAATACCATCTGGTCCTGGTAATTTTCTTACTATTTGTCAGTTTGGTCTAGAACCTATTCCAGAGTGTCACTGATTTGTGACAGTTCTGATACATCACCTAGAAGAATAGCTCTGGTGTGGGTATCTTCCCAGCATCCTCTGCAGTGAAGACTGAAGCAAAGAATTCATTTAGCTTCTCTCCAGTGACCTTATCTTCCCTGAGTGCCCCTTCTGACTCAACTGTCACTCTAGCAGATTTCTTGCTTCTGATGTACTTGAAAAAGTTTTTATTATTAGTTTTTGCATCTTTAGCAAGTTGCCCTTCAAATCCCCCCTTGGCCTGCCTTATTAACGTTTTACTTCTAATTTGACAATGCTTATGCTCTTTCCTATTTTCCTCATTAGAACTAGCTTTCAATTTTTTTTAAAGGATGCCTTTTGGACTCCAATAGGCTCCTTCAACTCACCATTTAGCTATGCTGACAGATGTTTGGTCCTCTTGCTACCATTTTTACTTGTGGAATACGCTTAATCTGGGCCTCCAAGATGGTGCTTTTAAATAAATAGTCTCCATGCCTCTTGTAGACATTAAATTCTCACAACTGCTCCTTTTAGTTTCACTCTAACTAGTTTCCTCATTTTTGTGTAGTTCCCTCTTTTAAAAAAGTTAAATGTTACTGAGGAGGTTTTATTTCTCATTCTCCCTTCTTTAAGTATGTTGCTGTTTGATTATATTAGGATCACTATTACCAAGTGGCTTCACCACCATTACACTTTGCACCAGGTTCTGCACTCCTCTTAGGACTAGATCCAAAGTCACTTCTTCTCTCATAGGTTCCAGGACTGGCTGCTCCAAGAAATAGTAATTTATGACATCTAGAAATTTTACCTCTGCATCATGCCCCAAGGAGACATTAATCCAGTTAATATTTGGGTAATTGAAGTCGCCCATTAGTATTGTTTCCAACATTAGCCTGTCTAATCTGCATTAGCATTTCACACTCAGTCTCACCATCCTGATCAGGAGGCCTATAGTATAGTCCCACTGCTATACATTTCCCTGTTATGCATGGAATTTCTGTCCATAGAGATTCCAGAGTACAGTTAATTTCCATAGGCCAGGACTCCCTATGTTTGAGGTTTGGAGGGCCTGTACTTTATGCCTGTAGTTTATTATTAGTATTATATTTTATGATTAGCAAGCATTTATATTTATTTTATTTATTTCTTTATTTTAAAAATGTATTATCCTGCCCCTTCTGCCTCAGGCAGCTTGGGGCGGCTCACATCATATAAAATATAAAAATACTTAAAACCACTTTAAAAGGAGGTACCAAATACCCACCCCCACCCACCCCACTCAAACCCAAACCCCCACCCATCTTCCTCGCCAAATGCCTGGCGTAACAGCCAGGTCTTACAACTTCATTGAAACGAGGGGAGGCCAGCTGGGCCTGCACCGGCAGGGAATTCCACAGCCATGGTGCAGCCACCGAGAATTCCCTCTCCTGTGTGACCCCCCTGAAGACTCGGGGGACCTCGAGCAAGGTGCCCTCGGATGGCTGCAAGGGCTGATCCAAAGCCCGGGGGGTGAGGCGGTCCCGCAGATATGCAGGGCCTAGGCCGTTTAAGGCTTTATAGGCCAATACCAACACCTTGAATCAGGCCTGGAAAACCACCGGCAGCCAGTGCAGAGAACGGCGCACCGGTGTAATGTGCTCCCGGCAGCCCAGCCCCACCAAAAGCCAGGCCGCCGCATTCTGCACCAGCTGCAACTTCCAAGCTGTCACCATGGGTAGCCTCACATAGAGCGCGTTACAGTAGTCCAACCTGGAGGTGATGAAAGCATGGATGACGGTGGCCAGGTCAGAGTGTGAGACATACCTCCGAAGTCGTTGCACCAGGTGTAGTTGGCGAAAAGCACTCCTCGCCACAGCCTCCACCTGGATATCCAGGGGGAGCTGCGCATCGAGGAGCACCCCCAGACTTTGAACTTGGGAAACCAACAGAGGACAGACCCCATCAATGACAGGGGCCGCCATCTCCATCGGCTTACCCACCAACATCCTCTCCATCTTGTCAGGATTCAGCCTCAGTCGGTTTGCCCTCATCTAGTTCCCCACAGCCGTCAGACACTGGGTAAGCACTGAGACTGGCGGACCTGGATCTGTTGAAAAGGAGAGGTATAGCTGGGTGTTATCAGCATATTGATGACACCGCACGCCAAACCTCCTGATCACCTTGCTGAGTGGCTGCATGTACATGTTGTACAGGAGAGGGGACAAAACAGAACCCTGCAGGGGTCCACATGAGAGGTCCCGGTATGATGAAAAATATTCCCTGAGCACCACTCGCTGAGTTCTTCCGGTCAGGAATGAGCGGAACCATTCTAGAACAGTTCCGCCCAGCCCTGCACAGTCCCACAGGCGCGTCACCAACATCTTGTGGTCAGCAGTATCAAATGCAGCCAATAGATCTAAAAGGTTCAACAGGGTCGAACGACCCCGTTCCCAGCACAGATCATCCACTAAAGCCACAAGTGCAGTCTCAGTGCCATGACCCAGTCAAAATTCTGACTGAGAGGGATCAAGAAAACCAATACAAACAAGATGCCCCTGCAGCTGCTGGGCTACAGCCCGGTCAATAACCTTCCCTAAAATGGGAAGGTTGGAGACAGGCTGATAGCTGGCGGGGGAAGTCAGCATCAAGCAATGGTTTCTTGAGCAGAGGCCGCACCACCACCTCCTTGAGACAGCCTGGCACTCTGCCCTCCTGAAGGGAGGCTCTATGATGCAATCTGTCGGCTTCAGCACAAGAATGACGCCACTGTTGCTCTAACTGCCGCCCTTCTTGCTTAAGCAACCGCAGCAACTCGGAAAACCAAGGAGGTCTGTGGTGCTGCCGCGTGGGTAGTGGACACCTAGGAGCCGTCTGATCAATGGCCCCAGTCATCAGAGTATTCCATAATACGACAAGGTCATCAATGAGATGGTCATCGAGATCAGAGGGTATCTCACCCAGAGTCCTCTGGAATCGCTCCGGTTCCATCAACCTCCAGGGGCAAACCATACGAATTGGTTCTGCACCTTTCCGGGGGCAGATATGTGCCAGGAGCAAGGCCTGCAGGAGGTAATGGTCCACCCATGGCAAAGGTATAGTTGATATCTCCCCCACTAAAAGATCACCTGCCTCAAGGCCAGTGCAAAACACAAGATCCAAGGTATGCCCCACATGATGTGTTGGGCCAATCACTCTCTGATGTACCTGGCACTTTACAAAGTAATGGAATAGACATGCTCCCTGCCCTATGGCTTACAATCTGAGAGACAATCTGAGGGTGGGTGGAGATGAAGGAAGGGGAACAGAGGGAGAGACAAGGGGTGTAACATTCACGAAGATGCAAGGTCTCAGGTGCACGTGCTTGGCTTGGTTACCTCGAGAATGAATTTTAAGCACTCAGGCCATTTTAGGAGTGCTTGAAATCATGTTCATGTTGTAATTTCAAGTGAATTCATGAACCTCGTATACTGGGAAGCCCCTGTGGAGCCCCGAAAATATAGGACCCTGTGCAGTCACACAGTCTGTACCACAGTCTGGATCTGGCTTTCTTTGCTCCCAAGTCCTGATTAGGAGCCTAAGTGAAAAACAAGGTGGTGGCTGTCCTGTCTGTCCCCTAGGAGAGGATCAGAGACAGAACACAACAGAGCCTGTTCTCACAGCTGAAAAACTAACATCAGAACCCTGCAGGTAGGGCCAGCCTTACTACAGGGCGACTGACTCGGACCCCACTATTTTCTTCCAGGGCCCCCACAGTGGCCTTATTTTCACCAGGGCAGGATTTGGGGGCCACGCTCCTCCAATAGGACCCTGGACAACCACCTCTAGGGCCTCACAGAGGGGGCTATAGGGTAGGGGGTGGGGCAAACAAGGGTTCTGCATTTTATCTTCACCCAGGGCCCCACAGTTTCTAAGACAGGTCCTGTCTGCAGGAGAGATACTAAGGCAGCGTAGGAAGGAAAGGTTGTGTGAAATAGGGGGAGAGGTGAACGGCTCCTGGTAGCTCCCTTTCCCAGTGACTCCTGCTAGCATTAAAATGCTTGCCACCATAGCCAACTTCCCCCTCTCCTTCGGGTCATTGGTAATGGCAGGAACCACTCAATCCAGCAGGCTGGGTCTTCTGTTGGTTGATTTAAAACATAAATATTAGTCTGCAAAATATTTGAAACCTTTAAAAATGCTTTTTAAACATATAAAAGTTCTAAAAAAAAACATCTAAAAGTCAAAATTAAAATAAGTGAATCATTTTAAAATTTAAAAACATTTAGCAGACGCACAAAAAAATTATCATGAATTGTGCTGAATAAATCTGTACTACAGTTCTGGAGTCTCTTCAGACTTAATTGATTAATTGATCAAAACACTTAAAAACAACACAGTTAATTTTAATCAGCTTTGGGGGTTGGTTTTAATTGGGGAATTGTATGGAGTTTGTCCGGCTGATGTCAAGGCCAGTAGTATAGCTGGGTTTAAAAAAGGATTGGATAAGTTCTTGGAGAGTAGATCCAACAGCAAAGTAGGGGACGTAAGTTACTTAACTTCTTACTGTTGGGAGCTGGGAGTGGTCAACAGGGAATACATTGCCCATTGAGACCTGCTTGGGTATTTCTCCCAAGTGACAGAGATTGACCACTGTTGGAGACCGGTGCTGGGTTCGATGGGTTTGATCCAGTATGGCATTGTGATAGATTTGATCCAGTGCTGAGTTTGATCCAGTATTGCACTACGTATGTTTTTATATTTGTATAGATTTTCTTTTATATCTTATACAGTATTATAAACCATCCTGAGTCTTTAGGGAAGGGTGGGTCAAAAATCAAAAAAATTATTTTGGACAAGAAGAAGCATGAGCAGGTTGACTGGAAACCAGCAACTCAATCCATTTCTTGCTTCCTGCACCCAGACCCTTTCTTTTGACAGCCATTGTAGGAGATAAGGTGTTGGACCTGGGAAATCAGGATTCATATCCTGTCTTATGTTGTTATGTTCTAATGATAAGGGGTATGGTACGGCTCCTCTATGAAGAGAGGCTGGATAGGTTGGGGCTCTTCAGCTTGGAGAAGAGATGACTGAGGGGGTATGGTAGAATTTTATAAAATCATGAGAGTTGTGGAACAAGTAAATAGGGAATGATATTTACCCTCTCAAATCGTACTAGAACTAGGGGACACTCAATGAAACTTATAGATAGCAGATTTAAAACAAATAAAAGAAAGTATTTTTTTCACTCAGCACGCAATTAAGTTGTGGAATTTGTTCCCAGATGATGTGGTCAAGGCCAGTAGTATAGTTGGGTTTAAGAAAGAGTTGGACAAGTTTCTGGAGGATCGGTCCATTAGCAGCTATTAGCCAGGTAGGTTTGGGGAATGTAACTTACTGTCGGGAGCTGGAGTGAACAACAGGAAATGGATTGCCCCATAGTGACCTGTTGGGTGCTTTTTCCAAGCGACCAAGATTGGCCACTGTCAGAGACAGGTTCTGGGCTCGATGGACCATTGGTCTGACTCGGTATGGCACTAATGTATTTTCCATGAGCTCACTGGGTGGTCTTGGACAAGACACTCTCTGTTCCCGATCTGTAAAATGGGAATAATAATCTGCCTCGCAGGGCTGCTGTTGTGAGGGTGAACCAGATAAGGATTGTCAAGCACTTGGAACACTGAAAACACTAGAGAAATGATTAATAATAATATTGATACCTGCCAGACTGAGTGAGACCAATGGCCCATCTAGCCTAGCATCTTGTCCCTGACAGTGCCCAGAACCAGATCCCTCAGGGGAAGTGTACAAGCAGTTCCTCGCTCTCAGTCAGAAGTCTCATCCTCTGATCAAGGTGACTGTTTAACCCTGCAGGTGCTGAATGGCTACCAGCCTTGGTACTTCAATGATCAGGTTGCTGGATTCTTCAAAGAATACAAGAAAATCACGTTCCTCACTGTCAAGGTCAGTATCCTTCCCCTGCAGTGAGAATCTCTGGTGCTCTCTTCTTTCTCTCGAGCCCTCCTCCAATGAGGTGATGTGTTTCAGGAGCTGATATTGAACCCAACATCACCGCTCTTGAAACATGCCTGAGCAGCAAGAGAGAGAACTCCAGATCTTAATCTCAGTTAAACTGGTGTAAATCTGGGATTATTTCCAAGTTACTCCAAGGATGATATTATTATTATTATTTTATTACTAAAATTTAATATCTCACCCCCTCCTGCTGAAAGGCAGCTCGGGGTGGCGTACAGGTATCTTAAAAGCAAATATAAAATACAATATAATACAAAAAAATATAAAATATAAATAATATTAAAATATAATAACTGGACGGAGCTAAAATCCCCCAACCCTCCCACCCACTACCCATCTCCCTCACCAAAAGCCTAGGAACATCCAAGTCTTTCATTGTTGTCGAAAGGAGGGGAGATCCAAGGCCAGACAGATCACCACTGGAAGGGAGTTCCACAGGCTCAGGGCGACCACTAAGAACACCCTCCCCATGGTCCCCACCTGAGAAACTCGGGGGACCTCGAGAAGGGCGCCCCTGGCCAACCGCAGGGGCTGATCTAGAATCCAGGGGGTGAGGCAGTCCCACAGGTAAGTGGGGTCCAGATCGTGTAGGACATGATAGGTAAGAAACAACACCTTGAATTGGGCCCAGAAGACTATAGGCAGCCAGTGCAGTAAATGGAGCACCGGTGTTATGTGCTCACGACAACCCGTCCCCGTAAGGAGACGGGCCGCCACATTCTGCACAAGCTGCAGTCTCCAGACCATCATCAAGTGTAGCCCCATGTAGAGCGTGTTACAGTAATCCAATCTTGAGGTGATGAAGGCATGGATGATAGTGGCCAGGTCAGAGTCTGAGATATATGGCCAAAGCTTCCGTTCCAGATGTAGCTGGCCAAATGCACTTCTCACCACAGCTGCCACCTGGGCATCCAGGCCCAGGCGAATCGAGAAGCATCCACCAGACTACGAATCTGAGGGACCAGGGAGGGACAACCCGCATCAATGATGGGGGCCACCAACCCCTCTGCCCCCATCCCCCAGCATCACCTCTGTCTTGTCACGATTCAGCTTCAGATGGCTCACCCTCATCCAGTCCCCCACAGCCACCAAACACTAAGTAAGCACAGAGACTGCAGGGCCTGGGTCAGCTGAAAACGAGAGGTATAGTTGGGTGTCATCAGCATATTGATGACACTGAACATCAAACGCCCTTATGACCTCGCCCAGAGGCTGTATATACACATTGAACAGAAGAGGGGACAGAATAGAACCTTGTGGAACTCCACAGTGAGGTCCTGGGGAGAAGACAAACAGTCCCCCAGCATCACCTGCTGAGTCCTCCCAGCCAGGAAGGAATGGAACCATTCAAGAACAATCCTGCCCACCCTAGCCTGGTCCCACAAGCAACTCACCAACATCTCATGATCAACCGTGCCAAAAGCAGTCGATAAGTCTAACAGGATCAAAAGGGTCGACCGACCCTGATCCAACTCGTGGTGAAAGTCGTCGACCAAGTATTGAAATCATACTTTGGCCCAGGGTCTAGAAACCCTACTCTATTCCTTCATTCAGCAATGAAGATCCTACTTTCAGGCCTGTCTGTCTATTGCAGGGGTGTTAAAGAAGTAGATTGCAATCCACTGGTGGATCACAGCTACTCTCCAGTAGATCATAGTGTGGGGAGGGGGACCAGTCCCTCAGTGATTGCCTCTGGGGAAGCGAGTGGGACTGGTGTCCCAGAGAGCATCTCTGGAGAGGAGACAGGCTAGGAGGGTGCCACCAGTGTTGCAAGGAAGGCTTTCTGTGGGAAGTGCTCCTCTGCACTCCTGAGACCAGTTGCTGAAGTCACTTCAGCGAAGTGCCCTTAGATCTGGGAGCCAGCATGGAGGAACTGGCCTGGAGCATCAGAGCCAGCGGGAGAAGTCCTAGTAGATTGCCTGACAATGAGATTAACACCTGGATCAAATGGACTGCATCCACCACAAGTCTGGTCCCTGATCTATTGCTATCCTGAGACAGGCAGATAGGCCAGTAGGAGTGATATGATGCTCTGGTACTACTGTATGTCTGAGCTATGTATACAGCATGACTTCTTGCACCAAGAACTGTCTCGGAACTGCTATACCCTTAACTTTGGGAAGAGACTGATGGAGCTCTTCTATGCTAGCCTTTCTCCCTGCCTCCCTTGTTGGGGCAGGGTTTTCCCAAGTATGGCGAGAACAAAACATTTGTGGGTTTGATTCAGCAGGGGCAGGGTCACACCAGAAGGGGATGGGGAAAGGGAATCGCTTGCCCCTTTCTGACATGACCACATCCCCTTTGGAGCATCGTGATCTCATGGTGCTTTGGAGGGGGTGGAGCCACGTCAGAAAGGGGATGGGAGAGCTTCTCTCCCTCCTCTCCTCCCCCCCAAACTTTCCAAATTCCTTCCTTTCCCAAAGCCCTGATTTCTCTGCATAACCCAGAGAAGCTGGGGTTTTACCTGGAGCCTGAGGCTGCTGGGTTAAAACCCAGAGACTCCAGGTCAGACCCAAAGGAGTGGTAACCCTCTTTGTCAGGGTTGGGAGAGGAAGAACACATGGCATACCCCTTAGCTGCTCTCTGGTGTCTTGACTTTAGAACGCAGTGGATGCAACAACATCTGCCTTTGTTTGCCAAGAACCTGAAATAATGGCTCTATGCTGGTTATTCTCAGACTTTTAGTCTGTAGCCCCTTCCTTTTTTCTGTGGTTCTTTTCACCTACCCTCCCACTCCACCCCACATGCATATATCTGCCTTGGCGCTTTCTCCCTCACACTTCTTGCATCTCCCTTTTTAATTCCCTTGCTCTCCTCTTGCCACATCCAAATTGCTACCATAATTTCCCAAGCTCTGAGTGATCAAGCTGGGAAGATTTCCCAAAATGGCACCAGCGTACTCACTTCTGGAACATTAATTTTGATTGGTGGCTGTAGCACCAATCAGAATCCATGCTTCAGGAGTAAGAAGGATGGCCACCATTTTGGAAATTTCCCCTATCTCAGCCAGAGTGGAGGGAGAGACTTGACAACTGAGCCCCTTTCTCCTACACCCTCCTTCCAAGATATTTTCTGCCCCATCCCATTTTGAGAACTGGTGATTTAAGATGATATCCCAGGGTGCATTGTTCCTGAAGAAAACAGTGATTATATAGTAGTGTGGAATGTAGGACTACTACCATTCATAATTTGACTCAAAGTATCAGGGTTTTGAAGCATCATCTCTAGAGTTCGTGCTAAGCTAATTCTCAAAGTTTGTCAGCTACCACCACTCAGGGTTTGACCCCAAGTCTGTGTGTTTCAGGGAGGTAGAGTAGCATGCTCATAAGAGGCAGAAGCAAAAGGTGCAGAAAATCCAGGAGATCTAGCACCATGAGTCTTTGTAAAATGGTGGTGGTGGTTGTGGGAATTAGGCCATCTCCTTGCTCTGGGACACACTGTACATATGGGCTGTGCCCATCTGCCCTATGCTCTGTACCCAGCCCCTGCTCCCACCCCATCTGTCCTGCATGCTGATTAGCCCAACATAAAGGGTCTTCTAAATCTGCATAAACCAAGTGCATGCACATTTATGCAAAATAGCACTATGGCTTTCTTCCCTGGGAGAGGTGGCAACCCTAGTAGAAGATCCCTGCTGGCACCTCAGAATCTCTAATCACTGTTAGGCTGGAACGTGAACCTGCCCTTGTTACTTGATTCTTCTGTACATAACAGTTGCTGCTGGGCAGCATGTTTGTTAAGTAGCCTGTTTCTCCAGTTTAAAATGTAGCTGCTTGCTACTTGACAAGTATGTGCTGCAAAGATGGAGAACAAACCTTCCAGATAACCAGCCTATACAGATAGGCTTAACTAGGGTTGATCATTGTATTTGAGCCCCATCAACATAGATAACTTCATTCTCTGGGGAAGGTATTTCCAGAGGCCAAGTAAAGGGACACTCTCCACACACTCAAACCAACTGTACCGGTTCAGCTACTAAGCCCAGCAAAAGAATCCTGGAGCGGCAAAGTCCAGCCCGATAGCCACAGAACATTTCTGTTTTTTGAACCAGGGTTCAGAGTGCTCTTTCTGAGGAGTGTTAAGTGATGCCAGTTTCTTAATGAGCATTTACAATCTTCTTGCTGCCCACAGTTCAATACAGCGTTTTTTCTTGTCTCTCTAATACACAGGGTGCGGGCCACATGGTTCCCCAGTATAAGCCGGGTCAGGCTCAGAAGATGTTTGAGTGCTTTCTCTCCAACACGACCTATGTCTAAGCTGCCTCTGCCTTCCTTTTTATCTGTTAATAAACGTCCCCAGAAGAAGCCATAAGGCACAGACAAACCTGGGCCCTCTAAGCTCCTCTGTAGTATTTTCTTCAATCATTTTGTAAATCAGAAAAAAAAAAATCATCTCATTGAACCTATATGAATAAAGCTGCTCATGGAACAAAGCCATGCTTGCCTACATTTACATTGACATCCTTATTTACTGGAAATGGGTGTAACCTTGGATTCCTTTTGAACTATATCACTCCTAGTGTGGTGTTAATTGTCCTTGGCTTTCAAAAGTTTGGGCTGGGATAAGGAACATTTTTCTTGTCTGAGGGCCATAATGGCAATTTAAAAATGTCCAGTGGGTTGCACCAGAAAATACAGAGAGATGTTGGCCTACATTAACCAGAATCTTATATTGCACCCTTGTGCTTAATCTATTGGCTGCAATCCACAAACCACTTATTCTGGAATAAGTGGTTTGTGGATCACAGCAATTGAGACCTAGTTATTTCAGAGCCAAACCCGAAGCATTAATTGAGACAGCAAGGAAGGAGTTTACAGGTTGTGGAGGGAGGAGCTGCAGGGAATGGACAACAGAAAGATATGGAGGTGTAGTGTCAAAGAGATGCAGGGATTGGGAAGGCATGCTGAGAATGCATGGTTGGGTGGGTGCTCAAAACAGGAAGGGAGAGGAGGGTCTAGATCATGGATCTGGTCTGTGGACCCAACCCCTACCCTTGCGTACAGCACACCCACATCTCTGCAGGCTTCCCCCTGAGCATGCTCCTTCAGCACTCAAGGGCAGGGACTGGATCTAGGGGCTAGATCCCAGAATTTGAAAGTAGCCTCAGGCCGTTTTTAGACGAGCGCGGCGGTGCTCGCGCTTGTTTTTCAAAAGAGTCGGCAGTCCGTTCTACATGTGATGCTACCGCCGAATACATGCATGCACGGGTGATGCGCATCCATTTCCGGCTGCGAACTGACCGGGTCGGTGATCGAGGCCGGTCATACGTGGCCGGAAATGGATGCGCATCGCCCGCGCATGTACATATTTGGCGTCAGCGTCACGTGTAGAACGGACTGTTGGCTCTTTTGAAAACAAGTGCGGATGCCGCCACTCTCGTCTAAAAATGGCCATAGACTGTATTCAGTTTATGGTCCAGGGGTTCCCTATCCCTGATGTAAGAGAAGATCTGAGTACCCAGGGTATCCTTCTCTTCCCCTCTGGTCTTGGGGCACTATCATTCATAATTATATATTGTTACACTTGGAATTGTGTTTGCAAGTATAAATTTGTTTGTGTGCAAAAATTAAGCCCTGGGACCTTGTCTAGGCTGAGAATATTTTCCTCTGAAAATTCAAATGAGTTTTTAAAATTCCAAGTTCAGGAGAAAACTTGCCCAGAAAATATCTAGAACAGAAAGGTGGTTGGAACAAAACTATACACAGGGCAGCACAGGTGTATGGAAAGAAAACAGGGGGAGTGGTGAAAAAGTGCTTGCCTAGGACATGAAGCAAGAATGCAGACTGGGTGGAGATCTTGGGAGTGGAATTGCTTGCAAGAGCATAACTGTGAAAGGATGGTGTAACATCTGGAACACTGTAACAGGGCCAGGGTCTGGGGAAAATATTTCAGGATCCACACACCCCAAGAACCCAGGCCCACACAGGATCTTCACCTTAGGCTTCTTGCACATGTTAAGGAAGGGGTGGGACTGCTGTGAGCTTAACTCACATTAGTACGGTCAAGTGAAATCCCCAATTGTGGGCATGGGGGTTTTAGCATTATTTTCCTCTTTCCCCATTAAATTAAATAGCACAAAACAGGGCTAGATTCTGAGCCCTGTCTTGCATTATTTAATTGAATTTAACAGGGGAAGAGAAAAATAATGCCAAAACCCCCATGCCCACAATCAGGGCGGGTGGGCATGTATGCACACACCAGCCCTTGGAGCCTTCTTCCTGGTGGCCCTACCTGTGAGCTCCCTTATACTCAGCTTTTTTACTCCAAGCCTTGCTCCAGCTGGCTTGTAGTTTCCTACTCCTCATCAGCCATACCCAAGTGACGCATTAAGATCTTTGCCTCTTTTAAAGGGGCAGATGCTTGCCACTCCCTCGCTAGTGCCCCAGCAGGTTGCTCCTACACAGCCTGCCATGGTCCTGGTCCTGCAGTCACTTAGGGTCAATCTGCTACAGTTGGCAACTGATGAAAGCGCTCCATTTAAATCTGCTCTGTTCCCAGTCCCCACCCCCCTGGCACAGATGCTTCCCACTACCCATTCCAAGCCCCCACCACTCCCACTCCCACCTATTTCTGCATTCACCTGTGCTGAGCCACCTCAACCTGCCCACATTGTCTCCTCCCCATGCCTCCACTCATCTTTGATTACCACCTACCCCGTTTTCTGATATTATAATATTGGAAAGAGTTCAAAAGGGTTTTTTAAGAAGATTGTTCAAGGTGGGTCCTAGTGTCCCGGGGGCAGTTCTTAGGGCCGAGACTGGAGTACCATCAATCCTATCATTGGCAAAGATGGCCTACATAAGATAGCTTGCTTAAAGGAAAAATTACTACACTCTGGGTTGCGGAATTATCCTTGGCTTCTCTATTTGGCCCGTCTGGTTAGGGAAATGGGACATTCGCTCGAGTACTATTGTGGTAAAACTTTGTCAGGGATTAAAGCTGAGACGCTGTCCAGGATACAAGATGTGGCAAGCCAGGAGGATCTGGCAATAGTTAGGTCGTGGAAAGTAGCACCACATCTTGGGGATATTAAGATCTCCCATAGGCTAGAAAGATATTTAGACGTGTTATCTAACCCTAAGCTCCGCAGGGCATATGTACTATTTCGATTCCAGCTTATGAAGACAGCTGTGCTCGAGGGCCGGTATAAGGGCATCCCTCCGGAGCAAAGGAGATGTTCTTGCTCTAAGAGGGAAGTGGAGTCGGTTGAACATCTTTTCTTAAAATGCCCTTATTACCATAACTTGCGGGCAGTATGGATATCGCCACTATTATCTCAGGGGATGACTTTCGACTCTCAGGGTTGCTTTCTAGCTTTGCTACATATGACTCGCGAAGAGGAACTTGTCGCCTTGGCGACCTTTGCCCTTTTGATAGCTAAAAGAAGATCATATATTAAACAACAGTTGAGTATTTTGAGCAGAATGGCCACAGTAATTTAACAACCTCCATATAGTCCAGATTGGACGGGTAAGGAATATTAAATTTATCAGCCTTAATTGTAAGATCTTATAGCGAGTGGGGGGGTGGCTTTCCTTAACTGAGGGTATTGGCTGGCCCGATATGCTGGTAGCTAAATTTTTTGTCCAGTATTGTAAGGATCTTGTGGACAATTGGAAATTAGTTTGGTAAATTAATATATGATGAGTACCATGGACATCGGTTTCCTTGGATGGAAGCCATCCCCCCTGCCTAGATAGTTGTTTGGGGATTTATTGTATTATTGTCCGATCTGTTTTATAATTTTATATATTTTAGGGTTTTTATTGATTCTGTTCATATGATGATATGTTTGTTATGTATGTTTGTTGTTGGGCCATGGCGAAAGCCTGTGCCATCAAGAAAGAAAGAAAGATTACCACCTGCCTGTATTGCCCCATTCCCCCTGCACCTTCCTCTTCACCTGGGATCTCCCCCACCACTCACATTGCCTGTCTCCCCAGCACATCCTTCTCGCCTGCATTTGCCCACATTGCCCTCCTCCCCCGAACCTCTCCATCCCCTCCGCAAGTCTTCCTCCCCTCTTCCATGCCTCCTCTTGCACCTGGGGGTTCCCTAACCACCCTCCCCAACCACCCTAACCCCCTCCCCAAATGTTTTATCCTCCCAGATCAAATGGAAAAACCCCATGATTTGTGGGTACTTTCATAACGTTTTGCTGGTTTTGTGACATTTCAGTACTTTTGTGACTTTCTTTCGGTAACTTTCCTGAGCTGTCCATACCGTCCGCATCTATTTTTGTAAACACTATTTTTATATGTAACACTAAACCTGACAGCTCCTCATGTAAGAGAATATAAGTGAAACTGACAGCAGGGAAGTTGCTTCTGAGTTTTCTCTCACTCATGCCCAGCTGCATAGGGGTACTTTGCCATGTCTACACTTCAAAATTACAACTCCAATTTTAAAAAACTCACAAGAAACCAGAATAGACCCAAGTTGATCTCCAGAACACTTACAATGTCCTTATTACCACCCCTTGTACTAGCTAAACAATGGGCCTAAAGTCATGGGCAAGTCACAAAGTTGCAAAATCTGAGAGTTCTTCATTTTCCTCCAAACATTAAACCACTATAACTCAGTCCATTTGAAACATATTTTCTTGAACTGTGGACACATTCCACACCTTACCTAATTGAACCTTTCTACCAAGTTTTACACTAATAGGACTTACCATTCTGCTTTTATAGCTTAAAATGTTCATGATTATAATTGTGTGATGCAGATGTCTTAACTACAGTGGAATCTGTTTAAGTAGAATTTGCATAACTTTAATTTCTGGATAAATTGAATTTATTTATTTTCCCCAGCCACGGATCTATAGGGATGTATTCTTTCTTGATCTGGATAAGTAGAATTCTGAACCCTAATAACTTGAATTTTAAGGTTAAGGAGTATATCCACCCAAAAATATAGTTCACCTTTGAGTGTATTTGTAGCAGGGAGCAGGCTATTTGGGCACTGGCCCTTTAACTGAGTAGCACCAGCATGACAACCAGCAAGGGTGGAGCAGGTATTCTCTGAGGCCCAGGTGCTGGAGTCAATTAGGATAGTGTCTGGGTGCCTCCCACTGGGGCTTGGGCATGGCTAGGTCACCCCAAAGCCTAGGCTGGGCTTAGTTGAGGTAGACCTTAGAAAAAAGAAGAAAGGGACTATGCGACGGCGAAGGTGGTGGTAAAGTTCTAGTTCTGCTTCAAGGACAGAGCAGTCCAGAGGTGAGGTCTGGTTCCAGGGACCTGGCTCCAGGCGGAATTGGGCCTGGCCAGGAGCCTATTGTAAAGGCCAGGAGTGCTTGTGAGTACTGTGGGATTGTATATAGATATAGACTGTGTATGGTGATGGGACACCAGAAATAAAGAAGACTTGAGTGAAGATCACATTGTCGGCTGGTTTCTTGGGGTGATTCTGTGTAGACTCACATAACGGAGAGGCTGCCCTGTTACATTATTAGTGATTTCTTGGCAGCATGTGGCTAAAATACTGCAGTTTATATCTCGTCAGGGTGAGCCTTCATGTTGGGCAGGCTGGAGATGGGCATTAAAGAACAGCATTTCTCTCCAGCTCTCTGGATTTGCAGACTCACACTGGCAGCCAGGCACAACTGGGTGTATGTGTGTGAAGTTCTGTCAGTTCTGATTCTGGGAGTCTCAAGCAACCCGCCCAAGCAACCAGCAGAATCGGAACTAACTGGATTATACACACACAGCTCTTCCCTGATATCTGTTCTGACTAGGGCTGTGCATTCGGGTTTTCATAAAACACAATTAAGTCCCCCAAAGCCTTTTTTGACTTCCATATTCAAAACACAAATAATAGGTCTGTGTATTTTGGTTTTGAGTTAACCCAGCATTTCCTCCCAAAAGTAATATCCAAGGTCTTGAACTGGACCCCAAACTGCAGCACACATGGGTGTTAACTGATGAGACAGTAGCCCGCTGAAGCCCAGGTTCGCTCTGTGCAGCCCCCATGCAGCTGCCACTCGCATGGCTCAGTGGATAAACCCAATAAATTGATAGGCACTGGGCACAGCCCCCCCATCCCATGACTCTCAGCCACGAGGAACTCCGAGTACAGGAAGCTAACCTGTGTTTTTCATCTGTTTTCTCTGTGGTGTTCTTTTGCTTTTTGGAGTGCCCCAAAAGCAAAAGTAAGCAGTCAAAGAACAAGTGAGAGCAGAGAGAGCGCTTGCTCCTTGGACTGCTGTAGGCGCTGCACCTAGGACTCCGTGGTCTTGGCGGACCTGTATGCGGACAGAGACTGCATACCCAATACATGGGAAGTGGCCCAATGGGCACACATTAGCCAGCATTCACCAACACAGTGCGATCCACTCCCTCCGAGATGCTGCTGTGAGTGGGGGCTGAATGTTGGCCCCCTGTCCGGTGGGGGTGGACATTTGATGAAGACCATTCAATCTTGAGCACTGCAGTCAGGCCCAGTCCAATGGAGTCCAGCCAGGGAGAAATGGCGAGTCTTTGGCAGTCTCATTCCCTCTTCCCCAAGCCAGTGACCTCTCCCACAAGCCAGTGATCCCCCTGAGCCAGCCCTATTCCTACCTAGGGAGGATCCCACTTTCCACAAGCCCATGATTACTTGGAGCCAGAAACCACTCCCCCACAAGCCAGAACCATGCCCCTTCTCCCTCCCCAAGCCAGCAGTCACCTCCCTGAGCCAGCCCCATGTCCCGTTCCCCCTCCCCAAGGTGGCAACCTCCCCTGAGCCTAGTCCCATGCCCCATTCCCCCTCAAGCCAATGACATCCACAAGCCAGAGTCCAGACCCATGCCCCACCCCAAGCCAGCGACTTCCCACAGAAGCCAGACCTATGTTCTATTCTCCCCTCTCCCAAGTTAGCTGCATGCCTCGCTCTCCCTCAAGTCAGCGATCCCTGAACCAGACCCATGCTCTGTTGCACCCTCCCCAAGCTAACAACCTCCCCACCAAGCTATACATATTCTCCATCCTCCCCCAAACCAGTGCTCCCTTTTAAAAAATTGTTAGCAGTTCTTCACTGCATTTCTGCGCCAAAATAATCCATACACAAGGACCTGTATTCACTGCATTTTCTACATTGGCAACTATGAAGAAAATGCAGTGAACATAGGTAAAGATACAAATAAATGCAAATACTAAAAACACAAATGCAGCTGTAAATACTTGACCCCATGCACAGCTCTAGTTCTGACTCTCAGGGGAGGAAAGGAGACTGGAGATGGAGAAACCCGGTACTGACTTAGGCTACTTTCAGACCTCCCGCCCCCCTTCCCGGCGTATTCTGGCTTCGCAAGGGGATGCACAAGCCAGGATATGCGTGGGGATTGGCCAGTCTGAAAGCCGCCCCCCCGGTGCAGCGTTGCCAGAAAACACCCGCAGGAATGCGGAGCTGGATTTCTTGCTCTGCATCCCAGTGCGACTTTCAGACCGACCGATCCCCACGCATATTCTGGCTTGCGCATTCCTCCCCGCAGCCAGAATATGCGTGGGGTGGAACGTCTGAAAGTGGCCCTAATCTGAGCACTGTTTTTCTCCATCTCCAGTTCTATTTTCTTACGGTCTACTTAAGTAGAATTTCTGATACGTCAAACATTTTTACATGGCCAGAGAAACTCAGTTTAAGCAGACTACACTCTAACAGACCCCTGTCTTGGGATGATTCTATAATTAAAAATCCTGTGAGTTTTAGGCCCATCTGGTGATTCTGGGACACATCTCTTGTGGGCTGGTAATGCTGAGTTGGACACAGTCAAGTGGCTCATCATAGCCTCCCCGTACCCTGGCATCTGTGACCAATGGACACTAAGTGACAATCACCAGATGGGCCTTGAAAATTCACTAGAGAGGCAAATATTTGTTACATTGTGGAAAGCCTGTAATCAGAGTATGTTCAAATGAGTAATCATTTTCTAGTGAGTGTAATCTACCCAGTGTAGGTGATGGATTTGGATCAGGGAGACCAAGGTTAAAATCCCAGTTTAGCCATGAAGTCACTGGGTGGCCTTGGACAAATTTCTGTCTCTTAGCCTCATTTCCTCATTTGTAAAATGGGATTGTGTGTATTCTTGTCTTTCCCTATAGTTCCCATCCCCTTTGCTTTTCCTTCTTGTCTATCCTAGGTTGTAAGCCTTTTGTGGGAGAGGCTCGTCTCTAATTACAATGGTTCAGCACCAGGTACATTGCTTGCGTTATATATGTAGTAATAGCTACCATCTTCACATGGTGTTAAGACATCCTGTTTTGTTCAAAGCTTGGCAATAATATTTATTTATTTTATTTAAATTTATATCCCTTCCCTTTCTAGAAGTGTTACTGGTGTCTAGGCTTTCAGTTTCCAAATAGTTGAGAATGAATTAAAATACTGGTGAGCTTAATGTGATTTTAAAAAGAAAATGAATATTATTAAATGTACAATTCAATTCAATTCAATATATTATTATGGCGTGACCTGAGGTCATTGCCGACAGTACAACAAACAAATAACAAACAACACAAAATCTAATACACTACAAACTAATATAAAATTCTAACTCAGATTTAAAATCCTATCTTAATTACAACCCCCATAATATCATCTAATTTGGGGTAGGCCATATACTAAAACCAACTTAATCCAGGTAACTCCCCAATAAACCCTCAAAGAAGGAGGAGGATAGCACTTTTAGGGCTTTTTAACATCATCCATATCATTCATTAACTTTGAAGAGAGAAAACACTTCCTAAGTTCCATGGCTGCCAGCAAAAATTTCTGGACCTACCTAGTTGTCTCTAAGGAAATGTCGGCAAGAGCTATCTGGGCCATATATACAGCTGTGACACCTGAGACCCTTGAAATAAGGGTATCCAAGAACTTTCCATGAATGGAGTCATATAAATGGCACTCAAATAAAACGTGATATATAGTCTCTGCTGTTAAGGCGTCGTAAGGGCATAAACGATCCCCATAAGGGATGCCCTCAACGCGCCCCACAAGTATATTCATGGGTAAAGCATTAACTCTGGCACAAAAAACCAGGTATTTCTCTCTGAACGTAGTCCCCATACCAAAATAATGCACCATTTGACCCATCGGGGGAGTCCATAAGCTATACCCCCGAAGATGGTGAGAGTCAGCCACCCACGCCATATCCCAGTAATGACTTGACTCGACTTGTTTTGGTTGATATCTTTGAGAGCCCATGGCAAAGTGCCATTACCAAATATCTGACTCGTTGTGGCCTTTCGTTGGTGTACTTACAGAGGCAAAATCCTACTATGGCCAAACATGAGATTATCTCAAGGGTCAGAGATATAGGTAGGCAGGAGGATTAAACGTACAATGAAAATACATTTTACAAAGTTATCCTTGTTGGGCCTGTCCCCACAGGAACTTTGTTGCCCTTCTAAGCTCTCTTGTTGACTTTATCTGGTGAGAGAGTCTTAAGAAACTAATTGGCAGTAGTCTGACACCTGGTCAATGACTGACCTTGCTGTCTCTTCCAGTGTGGTTTGGTGCTTAAAGCAATTGCATGATCTGTATCTGGATGGTACAGAAGCACCCATACCAGAGGAGTCAAAACTTGCTAGACAGCTTGGACAACAGGGGCTGCTTAGTAAAGTCACACACTTTAATTAGAGACATGCGGCTTGATTTTTAAGAATTGTTGGAGTCTAAACTGTCAGTGTGTGTGTCGATTCTTTTCTGGCCATAAACACTGATAAACACAAGAGTCATAAAGTCGCTTTCTCTTTTATTTAGGCTTGATTTCCAAATATAGACAGATCTCACTTCTGAATATGGCCAGCCTTTAAGCTGATAGCAGCCTGGAAAATAATAGTTGTTGCTAGTTTTTGTGGCACCTAAATAGACAAAGGATGTGAATGAGTGAACTCTTTGTCCAGAACTTTTATAAATGTTAATTGTATGGAAGATCCTCACAGCTAGCGCTGAAAGATACTTAATTCTATAACCATAGTTAAGAATAAAAATTCTGGATATTAACTGATAACTGCATACTGCAGTGGTTAGCTGATTAACCAAAATACTGTTAATACTGCCTTACCATTAGTGATAACCAATTTACTGTATAGCTGATTTACTGTTTTTTGTATTCTGTCATTTCTGGACCAGTAGTAAACAAAGCTGTTTCCAGCAGATTTCAACCAGGTATCCAATGAGAAGCTGAGTTAAACTTTTAAACCAGAGTCCAGGGGGTAATCGAGAAAGGAGGAATTATGGGCAAAAAGAACTAACCAGTAAATGTGGAGAAGACAGGAAAACAAAATGTGGCAACATGGTACACCGTGTAAAGTGGTAATACAGTAACTAGGGTAAACGGTCAGTTAACCAATGTTTGCCACTTGGTAGCTGATCGCTAATGGCTTGGCTAGCACAAATCTGATAGTTACTAATATCTGTGTGGATAACTGTTTCAGCTCTACTCATAGCCTAGAGACTGTGTGTTAGTTTTGGGCCAGTTTATTTGCTATCCAAGTTAGATGGATCCTGGGTCAAAAATGTGGATGGCATCTATTATTTATTTATTTATTTATTTATTTTATTGGATTTTTACTCCGCCCTTCCTAAAACAGCTCGGGGCGGTTTACAATAAAAAAACCAACAAATATAAAACCCAACCATAAAATACATTAAAACACTTAAAAACTTCCAACCATTAAAACAGGACTAGGGAACAACAACAAAATAAAACAATAAATAAGGATGAAGGGGGATAAAACCCCTCCCCAAAGGCCTGGGCGAACAGCCAGGTTTTACAATTTCGCCGAAATGTTAAAAGGCTTGGGGCCAGGTGAGCTTCCTCTGGGAGGGAGTTCCAAAGGTGCGGCGCGGCTACCGAGAATGCCCTCTCCATTTTGGTCCCCTGGTTAACACGGGGAACCTCCAAGAAGGCACCCCCGGCAGACCGAAGGAGCCACTCTGGGGTGCGGAGGGCGAGGCAGTCCCTGAGATACGAGGGGCCCAGACCGTGAAGGTCCTTTATAGACCAATACTCAAACCTTGAACCGGGCTTGGCACGCTACTGGCAACCAGTGCAGAGTCCGGAGTACTGGTGTTATGTGCTCCCGACGGCCCGTCCCTGAAAGGAGCCGGGGCACCCCATTCTGCACTAGCTGCAGCCTCCGAACCAGGAACAAGGGCAGCCCCATGTTCAGAGAGGCCAAGAGATCCAAATTCTGTCCTGACGGGCATTCGACCCCCGATTGATTCCTACCAAGCCAGGGGCCCAGGCACATGCGTGAGCTACTGGAGTGCAAGGAGAACAGAAGAGTGTAGTTCCTCCCCACCACCCCTCAAAACTAGCCCTTCCTGGTGACAGCCTGCTGCATTGTCTGCAAAGTCCAAGTCTCACAGCATATGACCCACGCTCAGACCAGCTCTACAATCGCTTTGCCTGGCTGTGCTCTCCATTATAGGATTGATAGCTGAAGGAAGGGCGGGGGGCATGGTGCAGCCCTGGCAGGCTTTAAAAAATGGTTCTGAGAAATCTTTACCCACATAAACCTTGCTGTTGGTACTGGTGTGTAACCACTTTCTGAGATATAATAACTTTGTGGGGATTCAAGTGCTTGTAAAAGGAGCTAAAGGCAGTTCTTGTTAAGTGAATCTGTATCTAAATAAGATATGTATAATGGAAGTTTGTATTTTTTTCTGGATAGTAAATTGGCACAGTGTGAAAATTTGCTTTATAGCAAACTATAGAATTAGAAGGAACCTTGAGGATCATCAAGTCTCTCTGCCCTCTGCATGGTTCAGGATCTGCCATAGCAAAACTACTGCAGACATATGTTTCTCCAATCTCTTATAAAACTCCGGATGGAGAATCCACAGCTTGTCTATGCAGCCTGTTTCTTGTCTGACTGTCCTTACAGCTAGGAAATTTCCCCTGAAGCTTAATCTAAATCTATCTTTCTTCAGCTTGTTTCCATTGCCTCTTGTCTTTCCCTCCATAGCTCTTCAGTGGCTATGGAAAAGGAGATGTACCCCTCAAAGGATGGGAGCCCCATGTTCACCACCCCAAGAAGGAGGTGGTGGTGGTGATTAGTGAGGCACCCATCTGCTGATCCGGCCTGACACCTCAGAGTGTTATATCTGCTTGGAGCCTGTACTCAAGACATTACAGAGAGGTTGCCAAAGCTCACTGGAGCTTCTGATTACTACTCCCCTCTTGCTCATCCATGCGTGCATTAAAATTAGCAGCAGAGATAATCAAGAGCAAATCAAAGTTGATAATGAGGTTCTGGGAGTTGGGTGAAGAAGTAGGGGACCGAGGTGGTATTCTCAATCCTTCAGATGAAGGTCAAGGCCCAGGCAGGGACAGACTCCTCCTGGAGGTAAATGTTCAGTTGTATAGGTAGAGTTGGTGGGAAGGCTTCAGCTTTTTTTATCAAGTCATGAGGTTCCAGAAAGCCAGACTACTATGAAGAGAAAAGACTCCATGTGATCAAAGAAGGCAAGAACATTCTGGGAGACTGTCTCACTAACCTACTGAGGAGTGTTTTGTCCCCTTTCCTCCTCACACCTAGTTTAAAAGTCCACATGAAAATAGAAGAGATGATCAATTATGCAAATAGCTGGATATCAGAGAGACTATGGGCAACCACAATAGAGCCCAAAGAAAAGTGGGACAGACCTACTGGGAACTGTTCAAACAAAAACAATCTTAAATGCCTACTTACAAATGCAAGGAGTATGGGAAACAAGCAGGATGAAAAGTCATGATAGGTCTCTGCCCTGAGGGGCTTTCAATTTAGAATGGACAAGGGGAGGGGCACATAGAGAGAAATGGAGATATAAATTCATGAAGCTGCAGGTGCATGTGCTTAGCTTAGTTATGAGGGAAAAGGAGACTTCTGAAGGATGAAATGGTATAAGGAGAAGCATAAACAAGCAGTCAATAGGGCTAAGGAGCTAGGGAAAGCCTGAGGGAAGGGGTAAAGTTTTCAGGAGGGATTTCAAGGCTGAGAGTGAGGAAGCAGAGTGTATATGTTCCTGGAGGGGATTCCAGACACAAGGGAGCAACCATGGGAAAAGGGGCAAAGATACAAGCTTCACTAAATAAGCCCAAGTTCCTTCTACACTTACAAAGTGAGCTTTGGGTTACTCCAAGTGACGTGTTCTCATGAAGAAGACTGTACTGAATGATCTGGGACATGCTGCTGCCTGACCGGAAGCTTTGTTTCTGCACAAAACATGATAATCTAGTAACATCCTGGGAAATCAATTGCGTTCTACTGGTTGTGTGCATGAATCACTCCTGTGACTTGGAGCATTCTGTGGCAATGGCTTAAGTTATGAATAATATGAACCATTATGAACCTGGCTACTGGGCAAGCAGCCAGGTTTGAGGGGCCAAGATCAGGTGGACGGAGGGGAGGGCGCGGCCATTGGGGTCGTATTGGGGCGGGGACGGTATGGTCCACGGGGTTGGATGGCACATGCCCCCAGGGGACCAAGGTGCCTAAGGGAGGTGCAGGTCGCCATCCCCCCACTGAGGGAGAGGGAGGAGCTGGGTCCAAGGTCCGTACGTGGGGGGCTGCTGCTATTAAATGCGAGGTCCGTTGTCAACAAGGCCCCAATTATCCAGGATTTAATCTCGGATGGGGCCGTGGACCTCTCATGTATCACGGAAACCTGGCTGAATGATCTGGCTGGTCCAACTTTGGCGGATCTTGTTCCGGCCGGGTATGCCGTGCAGCATCAGCCCCGCACGGGCAGCCGGGAAGGTGGTGTAGCTATTGTTTTTAGAGAGAAGTGGCCTGTTAGGAGGTATCCAGTTCAGGAGATTATGGGTATTGAGGTCCTTCATGTGGTGTTCGATTTGGCCGGGGGCAAGCTAGGGGTGCTGCTGGTGTACTGGGCCCCTTCCTGTCTGGCGGCATCCCTTATCGCTCTAGCAGAGCTGGCCTCGGAGGTGGTGTTGGGCTCCTCCAGAACTTTGGTGCTGGGGGACTTCAACATCCACGCAGATGCCGGCCTTGTTGGGGTGGAGCGAGAATCCATGGCCGCCATGGACTTGCCCCAGGAGGTTATCTGCTCGACCCACGTGGGGGGACATACCCTCGACCTGATCTTTGGTTCTGGCCTTGAGTCAGGGGGTCCGGTTGTGGGGGAGGTTACAGCAGTGCCCTTGTCATGGACGGACCATTATCTCCTTCAGGCCAGTCTTCTAGCGCGGAAGGGACCAGTTAGGATTGTCCGCCCTCGGAGGCTGATGGAACCCCAGCGGTTCCAAGAGGTCCTGAGGGAGTTAAGCTTGGACTTGGACGGTCACTCTGTGGATGAGCTAGTCCAGCATTGGAACAGCTTGCTGGAGGAGGCCATTGACAGGGTGGTTCCGAGACGCTCTCTGCCTTGGTCTCGTCACTGGAGGACCCCTTTATTTACTATGGGGCTGCAGTGTATGAAGCGTGTAGGCAGGAGGCTAGAGTGATGCTGGCGTCGGACTCGATCTGACTTCGACCATCTTCTCCATAGGGCCCATTTGCGGTCCTATATTGAGGCTGTGAGGACGGCAAGGAAGGAGTTCCTTGCTGTCCTCATAGCGTCTGCGAAGTCACGCCCGGTGGAGCTGTTCCAGGTGGTGCGGGGGCTGGTTAGTCCGACCTCCCTCCGCCTGGATGGGGACTTGTCCCAAGCCCGCTGTGAGGAGTTTGTCAACTACTTC
>QEPC01006686.1:900692-911450 GCA_003113815.1 Sphenodon punctatus | reverse complement strand
CTCTGTATCAGCCAACAATGCCTTCTGAACTTTCTCTGTGAAACATGAATAGGAAAATTGGTTCACTTACCTGTGAATTTTCCTTCTGCAGGGGATCCTCCTGGCTGTCCAGTCCTGATAGTAGGGTAGATCCCGCCGGGAACCACTAGGAGGCAGACAACTAATTTTGTAGACCCCTCCTTCCAGGGATCTATCCTCTGTGCTCCATGCTTGTGTCTGCCTGGGCACAGCTAGGACGCAGGCTGACTGTCTCCTGTTTGAGACAGTCCCAAAAGAAAGAAAAATAGAAAGAAAAATAGAAAATTAAATTGTGAATTGAAGCTCCAGGTGCCAGGGGAGGAGTAATTCCTCTCCCTGTTCACCTCCTTTCGGCTAAAGGGCTCGAGAGCGTACCGGTCACCCCCTTCCCAGTTGGTGCGGGGGCCCGAAGAGCGGAGACGGCTCCTGCCCTCCCCGCTGGAGCAAAGGGAGCAGGTGCAGCGGAGCTCGCCACCGGGGGACAGGCGCAGCTGAGCTCGCCACCGGGGAAATGGACGAAGGCAGGTCAGTTAACTGACCCGGGGAGAAAGCCCCGTCGGACCCGCTTCCCCTCCCCAACGCTTCCCACCCCTGCCCCGCACCACTGAACACCGGCCGCGGCATTCCGGCTGAGGCAGCCTAGGCGCACGAGGGGGGCAAAACAGGGGAGGTTCTCGGAGCCAAGGGCCAACGGGGATCAGAACAGCCATTCCCGGTAGCACGGCCCGCATAAGCAGGCGGCCTGAAGAGATGCGAAGGCCCGACCGCGTGCACGGCCCCTCCCCCTCCTAGGGCAGGCAAGCCCCAGCAAAAAAGGGCGCGGAAAAACAAAAAAAGGGGAAAAGTCATCATGGCGCCCAAGCGCAGGGCCACTGCTGTACAGGCTGAAGAGGGGGAACCCTCAGCCTCAGGGAGCCCCGTGCCTACCCCCCCACCAGCGCAGCCCCCACCAACACAAGAGCTCCAGATGGAGGTTTTAAAAGAAATCCTCCTGGAGTTAAAGAGAAAAAGATCTCCATCCCCAGCCAGAGAGAGATCATTCAAAGGCCGCTTGAAGGGAGCAGGCAAGGGGAAGCACCCCAAGGCCAAGAGGCCTCGCAGGGCCAGTAAGACCCTGGAATCCACCTCCTCAGACTCAGAACCACCTGAGGAGGTACTATCAGTTCAATCTTCCGAGGAGGAGGAAGTAGGAACTAGAAAAAGGAAAAGAAAGGCTAGACCCCTGCTCAGGGAGAGCAGCGAGGAGGAGGGGGAGGTCCTCGAGCAAACCTCAGACAACGAGGAAGGCTCAGGGAGCGAGGAACAGGGATTAGAAGCTCTGTCTGACCCTGACAAGCACTTTCCCAGTAGATAAAGGGACCAGATATACCTCCTGGTCACCAAGGCTCTCCAGGTCAAGGAAAAGAAGGAGAAAGAGGCCTCCTCAGACTCCTCGGAGGAGGAGGAGGAGGACAGGGAGTACATCCCCCGTGCCAGAGACAGGGATAAGGGGATGTCATTAGATAAAGCATATGAACGTATTATAAAAAAAGAGTGGAAGCAGCCCAATAAGGGATCCAGACCGTCCAAGGCACAGTTATTGCTCTATTCGCTCTCCAAGAACAAAAACTCCCTGCTGGCTATCCCCAAGGTGGACGCAGCGGCAGCCTCCCTGGCCTGAAACTCAATTTTCCCCACTGAAGGGGAATGCTACCCCCAAGACCCTACAGACAAGGGGATCGAGTGTAATTTAAGGAGAAACTTCGAGGAGATCTCGACAATCATTAAGATGACCACCTTGACATTGTATTTTTCAAGGGCCCTTATGACGTGGGTAAAGGGAGCAGGGGATCCGGGGACATCGGCAAAAATGACAAGAGTTCTGTCAACCAGAATTCAACTCACTTACGCATTCATCGCTGACTCATCGACAGATGCGCTCCGATGGGCATCCAGGGCAGCAGCATCCAATGTCGCCGCTCGCCGCCGTCTATGGCTAAGGTTGTGGAAAGGGGACAACACGTCAAAGAATGCTCTAGTAGGGGGTCCGTTCCAGGTGCGCAAGCTCTTTGGAGTTTGTCTCGACAAGGTCCTAGCCAATGCTATGGACAAGAACAAGAAACAAACCCTACAGAGTGTAGGAACAACCAAACGTTCCTTTCGCCCCTACAACCTATCATCATCAGGAACAGGTTCTAGACGACCCTTCTTCCCCCACAGGGGAAATCAACAGAGATATAGAAATCTATGACAGAGACAGAAGGGCCAGGATAACCAGAACAAGCAGCGCCAAAGTACAGGCCGCCCAAAGCTCGACGCCTGACTGGACCGTGGAGTGCAGACAGGACCACCAAAACCTGGGGGGCTGACTCCAAAGATTCACAGAGCAGTGGAGAAAAGCGACAACAGACGCGTGGGTCATCCAAACAGTGATGAGATGATACACCATTGAGTTCTCCCATTCCCCCAGAAAGTCCTTCTGCACCTCTCCGATTTCCAAAGACGCAATCAAGCTAGCAGCAATGCAAAAAGATACTTACAAGAGCACGGGTTCGTGGTCAACTTGGGAAAAAGCCATCTCGAGCCATCCCAGTCGTTGGAACACCTGGGGGTGGTGTTGGACACCAGAATCTGCAAGCTCTTTCTCTCTCAACAGAGACAACACAAGCTCCTCAGACTCATACAACAGATCACGGAGCTACGCAGGACCAGGCTGAAGACCCTAGTGAGCCTACTGGGAGCCATGACCTCATGTCTAGGGATAGTACAGTGGGCCAGATTCCACACCAGACCCCTACAACGCTTCCTGAGGTCTTGGCAGGATGAGATAACACAGGGAGACAATCTGTGGATTCCAGTAACAGAAGATCTGAAAAAATCATTCAGATGGTGGACACTGCCAGCCCGATTCAACCAGGAGATGCCACTAGCGGACCCCGAGATGACAACCCTAACGACGGATGCGAGTCTCCACGGTTGGGGGGCACACATGCAAACTCTGTCAGCTCAGGGGAAATTGAAAATGTGGGAAGAACACCACCACATCAACTGGTTGGAATTGCGGGCAATCTACCTGGCACTACTGAACCTAGCCCCGAATCTACGAGGCAGAGATATTCTCGTATACACGGACAACATGGTGGCAAAGGTCTACCTGAACCACCAAGGAGGCTCGAGATCTGAGACACTACATCGGATGGCAACCACGTTGATCGGATGGGCGGAGAAAAACGTGCGGTTCATCAGAGCACTCCACATAAAGGGACAAGCCAATACCCGGGCCGACTGGCTCAGCAGAGTGGACTTGGACCAAGGAGAATGGGCTCTGCACCCGAGGGCTTTCGAGACAATAACCAAGAGGTTTGGCAGCCCCACGATAGACCTATTCGCCTCACCAAACAATACGGAAACGGCAATATTCGTATCCCGTCATCCGGTCAGCGAAGCATTAGCGTTCGACGCCCTGAACATCAGGTGGCCTCGGGGATGTCTGTACGCCTTCCCTCCGTTACCTCTCATCCAGAGAATGATAACAAAAATAAGGAACGAGGGAGCAGAAGTAATCATGGTGACACCCTGGTGGCCACGGAGACCGTGGTTCGCGGATCTACTGGAACTCAGTGCGGAGCCTCCGCTACGATTACCGACACTTCCAGACCTACTAACCCAAGGACCAATCCAACACGACAGCCCAGCTGCACTCAAACTGACAGCCTGGAAGTTGAAAGGAGAGCCTTACGACAGTTAGGTTACTCGCACAAGGTGCTAGAGACTATGCTGCAATCTAGACGACCAGCAACTAAGAGGATTTATCAGAGCACCTGGAAGATGTTTGCTCTATGGTGTCAGTCTAGAAAAATCAGACCAGATAGGGCCTCGATCACTAGCGTGTTAGAATTCCTGCAGCAGGGGCTAGAAAAAGGGTTGAAGCCTAACACCTTGCAAAGGCAGGTAGCAGCTCTTAATAGCGTGCTAGGCACGATCAGGGGACAAAGTATCTCGGCCCACCCTCACATCCAACGCTTTCTCAGGGCGGCCAGAATCATGTCTCCTCCCGTGGTTCATCGTTTCCCTTCTTGGAACCTGAACTTGCTACTTGGGGCCCTCACCAAGGCTCCCTTTGAGCCCCTTAGGGAGGTCTCTCTGTATTTCCTATCAATTAAACTAGCCTTCTTGGTGGGAATCACCTCAGTCAGGAGAATATCGGAATTGGGGGCCTTATCTATCGACCTGGCCCTCTGCTCCTTTAAGGAGTCTTCTGTGGTCCTTAGATTGGACCCAGCGTTTAGTCCAAAGGTGGACTCTAGATTTGATAGGGAACAGGAAATTAACCTACCTTCTTTTTGTCCCAATCCAAGGCACCCTCTAGAACGAACCTGGCACACGTTAGATGTTTGCAGGGCCCTGAGGACCTATATGGACAGAACCAAATCCTTCAGAAAACGTTCAGCCCTTTTTGTGTCATATAACTCACAGAGACGGGGTTTGAAAGCATCCAAGGCCTTGATAGCCAAATGGATGACGCTCTGCATTTCAGAAGCGTATAGAGCATCAGGCAAGTTACCTCCGAGGGGAATATTCGCCCACTCCTTAAGAGGTGCGGCTACCTCTCAGGCCTTCACGAACGCAGCCTCCTATGGGGAGATCTGCTGAGCCGCAACATGGTCATCCATTCATTCGTTTACTAGACATTACAAGATCACGTTGCAGGACTCGATGGAGGCAGCCTTCGGGAGGAGGGTCCTTCAGGCGGTCCTCTGATTGGTAAATCCGCCGAACGACAAAGTGAATTCCCTGTTGGAGTGCTCTCCTCTTTTCTTCCCTCCCATTGTAGTGATCTGGGTACTGCTTGGGAACATCCCTACTATCAGGACTGGACGGCCAGGAGGATCCCCCGGGAGAAAGGAAAATTGGTTCACTTACCTGTGAATTTTCCTTCTGCGGGGGATCCTCCTGGCCGGCCAGTCCCCACCCGGAGTGACTAGAACTCTGTGGTGAAGAGACAGGACGTGACTATAGGGTCACACCATTTGAACTTACCTCGGGGTTAAGAGAGGCAGGTCTACCCATTAATACTTATAAGGTTGATTACAGTTCAGTGGATTTCATTAAATCGAATATAGTGACACAGGTTATGTTAAATGGGCTTCAGAGCTTGTAAAAACTGGAGCATAGAGGATAGATCCCTGGAAGGAGGGGTCTACAAAATTAGTTGTCTGCCTCCTAGTGGTTCCCGGCAGGATCTACCCTACTATCAGGACTGGCCGGCCAGGAGGATCCCCTGCAGAAGGAAAATTCACAGGTAAGTGAACCAATTTTCCTATTCATGTTTCACAGAGAAAGTTCAGAAGGCATTGTTGGCTGATACAGAGAAAAATTCCTGTGGGTCAGGAGCTGTATACTGTTTACTGACCTCAAACAGCCTTACTGGTTGTGACTAGGCATACGTACGCTGCTGCTCTGATAACATGAGGCTTTGTGAACTGTACCGATTGCAGCAGAAATGTATGATATCTGTAGCAGCAGGCACATCCTTCAAAAGATTGTGCTTGTAGCGTTCTGCAGTGGCACCAAATGTTTCATCTTTGTGAAAGGACCAATGGCGAACAGCATACATAACATCTACTACCACCACTGGTAAGCAGTGGCAATTCCCAGTGGAGTGAGTAGCCCCGAAACATGTTGCATTAGCTGTTGGAATACTATAAGGGCGTCTTTCTTGGTTAGCTGATCGATCAACACCCGTCCTGAACTCTGTGACTCTCCCTCTTGTGGTGGTACTTTTACTTTATTGCAGAGCAGCATGGCCGTGAAGTTGAATAGAGAGTCCAGAACCATCTTCTAGCAGCAGCGAATGAGACTTCGGTTGATTGCTCATGTCGTCTTTCTCCCCTGCACAGTTTGATATCTTCTCTCAGGAACTTTGCTGCACGATGCAGAGTAAGGTGTTTCTCGTCCACCGGATGTTGTACCTCCACACGTCTCAGCTTCTCAAGGGTGTCACTAAGGGGTATGGAAGATGCACAAATAAATCCAGATCCACTACTTTGGTCAATAACTGAAATGCGATTGCTGAACTTCTGTTTCAGTTTCCTTTTCATTGTTGTTGATCAGTAGGCATCTGCAGTTTTAATTCCCAGCACACAGAGAATCGTTTGGTACTGGTCCCGTAGTGACTTTATCAGAAAGCCACACTTCTCTTGGAAGAGGGAAACCTCTAGCTGCTCCAGCAGATGATCCAATGCAACTTCGTACATATTCTGCTGTGTGATAGCATATATCATTGGCTACCATGTTATGTCAGTGACCAGTCACTCTTAACAAGATGTTATCCCTGTCCAAATTCTTGGTCATGTCTATGATCACCTTCTGGCTGCGTTCAGTAGAAACCTTGCAGGTTGGCTCCTTGCCTTTCATCCACCTTTTTGTTGCAGATCAAGCAAGCAACCTTTGCATGAAATGTTGGTGGCTGTTGCCTGGTGGACATGATTGGCATTTGGAATGAAGTGCTGGCCTCTAGCTCGGCCAAGGTGGAAGTATTCTTGCCTAGACATTTATTCTCTGCAAGTCGATAGTTATTTTCATTTAGGTACTAATTCCTGCACGCTGCTTGCCACTTGGGGTGATTTTTCTGCCACCCATGTGTCCATGGCAGAGTCACAGTGCAGTCTTCTTCAAGACTCATCCTTTCGAGCAGTCATGGCTAAAACAAGTTTTGGTGTTGTCTCCTGAACATTAAGCAGTCCTTTGGTCACATATCCTTGACATATGATGCACTGTGTGTAGTTAACTCTAATTGTGTCTTTGTGCCTTTTCTCTGGATGTTGCAGTGACAAGGCACCCCCCATCACTTGTTTTCATGACTGGCTACTCATCTTCCTCAGATATCTGGAACAAAGAAAAATCCATGTTAGTAAACCCAACAACTACAGACAACTACTGCATACTTACTATTTAACAATAACTTACCCCATTCAGAGGTTGAGCATTTACTGCATGTAAGCCCCGTATGTATTACCATTCACGGGTCAAGCATTTGCCGTATGTTAGCCCCAAGAAGGGCAAGGCACTATTATTTAAGGATTGAGCATTTGCCATGTAAGCTCTGAGAAGTGCAAGACTCTTTTCACCCCTGGGGTGAAGTATTAACTGTATGTAAGCCCTACAGGGCTAGGTTTTTATAGGTGGGAGAATAAGCTTGGTAAAATAATTTTGTACCTTTTTGTATTTAATAATAATAATAATAATAATAATAATACTTTATTGGGAGTTTAGCTATTGTTGTACTCCAAAAACAACAGCAGCAATCATAACCAAGATACACAATAGAAAGACATAAGAGAAAGACTCATCATAACGAGGAGCAAACTACGTAACCCCCTGGCATAACATATGTTCGGAGGGTACGCATATAAGACAATACAGCATAACATCATTACAGCATGAATAAATAGGCACAACTTCTCATTACTTACGGCAAGAAACGCCAAAGATAGTAACCTGATCCACCGATCTAGGATACCAAAAGGGTACCCATGCCCATATAAAGGATAATTAATAAACAATTAAGAAATAAACATAGCCATATGGTGGCTTTGAATAAACAGAAGATGGAAGACCTAGAAATAATCCAAAAATCGAATCTCCTGTCAGAGAGAAAAGGGCTCCATGTGGATAGGGACAACCAATCGCGGCAATCATAGTTAGGCAGATCCAGCTACGTTCAATCTTCCAAAGTTTTGTATTTTGAAATGTGTTGTTTTGTATTGTTTGTTTATTTATTTATTTATTTACTTATTTATAATAAAATTTGTAAGCCGCCCCCTCCTGCTAAGAGCATCTCAGGGCAGCTAACAACATATTAAAACAATTTAAAACAGCAATATGATTTAAACACTATTAAAATATATAAAAACAACATACCCCCCCCTACCCTAACCCAACCCACCCACACCCTCTCCCTCAGGAAAAGCACGGCGGAACAGCCAGGTCGTACATTGTCTACAGAAAGAGGGGAGGTCGGTAATCAGGCGAACCTGCAACGGGAGGGAGTTCCACAACCACGGTGCGGCCACAGAGAACGCCCTTTACAAGGTCGACACCTGAGAAACCTGGGGGACCTCGAGGAGGGCGTCCCCGGCCAACCGCAGGGGCCGATCCAGGACCCGGAGGGTGAGGCGGTCCCACAGGTAGGTGGGCCCCAGGCCATTCAGGGTTTTAAAGGTCAATGCCAACACCTTGAATTGGGCCCAGAAGACTATAGGCAGCCAGTGCAGAGAGCGAAGCACTAGTGTAATATGCTCACGTCGGCCCGTCCCCATTAGGAGACGAGCCGACGCATTCTGCACCAGCTGCAGCCTCCGAACCAGCACCAAGGGTAGCCTTACGTAGGGTGGGTTGCGGTTGTCCGCTCTCGAGGTAATAAAAGCATAGACGATCGTGGGTAGGTCAGAGTTCGAGACATACGGCTGAAGCCGATGGACCAGATGTAATTGGTGAAATGTCCCTTTCGCCACAGCCACCACCTAGGCATCCAGGTGGAGCTGAGGGTCCAGGAGCACCCCCAGACTCCGAACCTGAGATATCAGGGCAGGACAGATCCCATCGATGATGGGATTTAACTTCAGAAGGCTTGCCCTCAACCAATCCCCCACAGCTGCCAAGCACTGGGTAAGCACCGAGACTGCCGGGCCTGAGTTGGATGAAAATGAGAGAGATAGCTGGGTGTCATCAGCATATTGATGACACTGTATGCCAAACTCCCTAACAACCTTCCCCAAAGGCTGCATGTACACATTGAACAAGAGGGGACAAGATGGAACCCTGTGGGACTCCACACATGAGGCCCCAGGGAGAAGATGAAAAATCACCCAGGACCACATGCTGGACTCTCCCAGCCAGGAAGGAGCGGAACCACCGAAGAACGGTCCCATCAATCCCTGCCCAGTCCTGCAGCCGAGTCACCAACAACTCATGGTCAACAGTATCAAATGCAGATAAGAGATCTAATAGGATCAACAGGGTCGAATGACCCGGTCCATCTCATGGGAGAGATCATCGACCAAGGCCACAAGTACAGTCTTCGTGCCATATCCAGGGCAAAAACCTGACTGCGAGGTATCGAGAAAGTTAATCCAGTCCAGATGCTCCTGCAACTGCTGAGCCACCACCCACTCACTAACCTTCCCTAAAAAGGGAAGGTTAGAGACCGGCTGATAGCTGGCCAGGACACCAACATCCAATGATGGTTTCTTGAGCAGGGGCGGCACCAGAACCTCCTTAAGGCAGTCTGGCACCCTGCCCTCCCGCAGGGAGGCGTTGACAATCCCTGCCAGCAACGGCCCTAATGTCTCCCGGCTGGCCTTGACCAGCCAGGACGGGCATGGGTCTAATTCACAATAAGTGGCTTGGACAGACCCCAAGTCATCCCCCGCATCTAAGGGCGACACATTCTGAAATTCATCCCACAAAACAGGGCAAGGCGGGGCTTCGACTGCCTCTGGTTCACCCACTGCTAAAACTGTTGCGTCAAAACTGTGGTGGATCTGAGCAATTTTATCTGCAAAAAAAGTCCATAAACAAATCACAGTGGGCATTCGATGATTCTAAATTCAGGTGGAGGGAGGCCAGACTGACCAGCCCCCTCACCACCCGGAAAAGCTCCACTGGGCGTGACTTAGTAGATGCAATGAGGGCAGCAAAGAAAACTTTCTTTGCTGCCCGCACCGCCACGGCATAGGTACGTAATCAGACTCTATGCCGCAACTGGTCAACTTCAGCACGTGAGTGATGCCACCGTCGCTCTAACCGCCGCCCTTCGCGCTTCATCCGCCACAGCTCCTCTGTATACAATGGGGACCTTCGTGGTCGGCAGTTCGGGAGCGGACGCCTGAGAGCCACCTGGTCAATGGCCTCCACCAACACGGAATTCCACATGGTCATGAGGTCATCGAGTGAGCAGCCATCGAGATCAGAGGATACATCCCCTGGAGCAGTCTGGAACCTTCTAGACTGCTCTAGAAGGTAGCCCACCATCCTCTGAGACAGGCCCATGGTTGCCATGGCGGCCATGAACTCACGCTCTGCCCCTCCAAGACTGGCGTCGGCATGGATATTGAAGTCCCCCAGGGCTATTGCCCTGGGAGACCGCAAGACCACCCCTGACACCAGCTCAGTCAGTGTGGATAGGGAAGCTGCCGTACAGGTGTGTGCCCGGCATATCAGCAGCATCCCTAATCTGTCTCCGGCCAAATCCAACACCAAATGCAGGCCCTCTATCCCCATGATGGTTTGCAGAGAAAATCTCCTCACAGACAATGTATCCTTAAAAACAATGGCTACACCGCCCCCCTGGCCGAGGCTGATGCTGCATGGAGTACCCAGCCAGGACAAGGTCAGCCAATATAGGCCCAGACTCATTGTCCAGCCAGGTCTTCATGATACGTGCGAGGTCAGCTGCCTGGTCCAGGATCATCTCCCGCACCGAAGTTGATTTATTGGCCACCGACCTCGCATTCAGCAGCAGTAACCCAACACCGGGGGCCCTCTCATCCCTGATCACCTCACTGCCTACCTGGGGGCTAGTGAGTGGGACAGGAATATAACATCTGTCCCGCCTCACAGCTCTAATTTGCCTCCCAGAGGAACTATAATTTCCCCAGCCCAAGATGACCCCTATAGCTGCGGACCCCCCCACCCCAAACCCCCCGGGGGCCATCCCGCCAGTCTCCCAAGGGAGATCCCCACCCACTACTACACCCC
>QEPC01006686.1:865405-898810 GCA_003113815.1 Sphenodon punctatus | reverse complement strand
TGCCTCCCACGGTTTCCAATACCACCTATATGCTGATGACACTCAACTCTCTCTCCACTCCTTCCCTCTCCCCCTCTGTTCAAGCTCGTCTCACCAACTGTCTCTCTGATATCTCCGCCTGGATGTCTCAACGCCAACTCAAACTGAACATGGCGAAAACTGAATTCCTGATCTTCCCTTCCAATCCTTCCTCTCCCTCTTCCCTGTCAATTACCACTGACAGAGTCTCCATCCTCCCTATTCCCCAAGTCTGTAGCTTGGGCTTCATCTTCGACTTGCACCTTACCTTTAAACCCTACGTTGACTTCGTTGCCAAATCCTGCCGTTTCTCCCTACACAACATTGCTAAGATCCGCCCTTTTCTATCTGTCTCCTCTGCCAAAACACTCATTCATGCCCTAGTCATCTCACGCCTCGACTATTGTAACCTCCTCCTTGCTGGCCTTCTCCGCTCTCACCTTTCTTCCCTCATCTCTGTTCAAAACTCTGCTGCCAGGAACATCCATCTAGCCCGTGACTTTGACCATGTACAGCCTCTCCTCTCCTGTCTCCACTGGCTCCCTCTTCCTGAGTGTATTCTGCACAAGATCCTTGTCTGCACTTACAAAGTCCTTCACAATCTTGCTTCCCCACCCTGATCTCCCTCTGAACCCATTTGAGCACTCCGCTCCTTTTCTATCCCCTCCCACAGCTCCCACAACCGCCTTCGTCCCTTCTCCCTTGCAGGCCCGCACGCCTGGAACTCCCTCCCTGCTCTCGTCCGCCTTGCCCCCTCCCTCCACACCTTCAAGTCCCTCCTCAAAACCTACCTCTTCTACTCTGCCCTTCCAAACTCCTGCTAATCATCCCCACCCAGGATTATTCCCCACCTGTTATCTGCAAACTCCCAATTTACTGTAACCAAGCCAAGAATGTGTACCTGAGCTCTAACATCCTCATGAATGTCATATCCCTTGGCTCTCCCTGTTCCCCCTTCCGTCTCCCCTCCCCCTGTCTTTTGATAGACACAGTCCCTGCCCAAGAACTTACAATCTTTTTTTTTTTAAAGCACCAGATACATTGCTGGTGCTATATAAATGCTTATAATAAATAATAATAATAATAATAAAAAAAAATTATTTTACTAATAACTTATTTGGGATCCATCGAGGTAGTTAGAACTTACCTTAGTCTTAATGAGAAGTAGAAATACCAAAAGTGGTGATGATTACAAAAGGCGTCTTTTCCACTTATAGGGTCATGTTGTATAAAGGCTGTTTATAAAGTTCCAGTAGGTTGTCCACCCAGGTTGTGATCCTAAATATATATAGATATGATTTTTGGAGGCCATCCTTTTACAGCACTCCGTGTCTGCTACACTGGTTTGGCCCCCTAGGTACAGGGTCAGATTTCACTACGGGTGTGTGTGTGTGTGAACAAGTGTGTCCATGTTGGCATGCGACATCCTACGGGCAAGGTTTGGACCATACCATTATGTAACACCATCCCCATCCAGGCGGCGTGAAGAAGGCCTGCACCAACGGAGCACTTCGCAGGGGGAGAAGAGATTGTCGATGGGCTCTTGGGTGCCTCCAGAGCGCACCCCCGGGAAAAACAGATGGGCGGTCGACACCATTCTGCGGCACTGCGGGGGAGGAAAGGACGATACCATTGTGCTGGATGGGGGATGGTGCGAACTATACCATTATGTAGTGTGAGGAGCGATGGCCAAGCACAGCTCCGGTAGGCGGTCCTGACTTGACACAATTCAAGGAAAGGCGCCTCCTTTTTTCATGACTGCTGGTCCTTTGCAGATGCCTTCCTTTTCGGAGCGTTGCGCTTGGATTGGTCGAAGCGAGGGAAGGACTCGATCGTACTAGCCAATCACAATCCAAAATGAGACGTCAAGGCTTCCTTTGCTCCGCAAAAAGTGGTCACTGATTGGACAAATCCAACTAGCGCAGGCGCGAGGGGCCCTTCGGCGTCTGACTGTGATTGGATAGATTCCTCGTGCGTAGGCGGGGAGGTATCCGCCCTGCCTTGGCGTGTCGCTGGGGACGGAGGAGGGGAAAGGCCGCGACGTGAGCGCGCGACCCCGTCCGCCATTTTGTATCGAGGCAGGCAGAGGCGAGAAGTGGAGACGCGATAAAAGTGTGAGAGGCTCAACCAGGCTCTTGCTCCCCTCTCTGACAACCTTAGCCTTCCCCGTTGCCTCCTGAGGTGAGAGCCGTGCTGGAACCCGAGGGCCTAGCGGGTTGCGAGGCTTAGTCACTGGGGCCCGGTGTGCCTCAGGTCCAGGCAGCCGCCGCCGGGGGACTGCTGGGGGGGGGCTGAGGGAGGGGCCTTGAACCCGAGGCGGGAGCAGGGATAGAAACGCCCGTGCAGGGGGAAGGCCCGGAATCGAGGCTTCCTGTAAGTGGTGGGTACTGGATCTGAGAGGGCATGCGGGGAACTGGCTTCTGCTTCCCCAAGCATGTGCCAGGCTTGGTGAGGAA
Organism: Sphenodon punctatus; assembly: GCA_003113815.1. NCBI lineage: Eukaryota > Metazoa > Chordata > Lepidosauria > Sphenodontia > Sphenodontidae > Sphenodon > Sphenodon punctatus. Next base: position 896,336 of record QEPC01006686.1, on the reverse strand, counting down.
GGGACCAAGGTCGGCGTTCGTTCCCTTTTTGGGGTGGGGTGCAGCTGGGTTCGGTCTTCTCCAGCATGCGCCAAGCAGTGATGTAACCAAGGTCTCTTAGATGGGGGCACAGCTAGGAGGAGGGCAACAGCCGACGAAGAGAGGAGATAGATGAATGGAGGGCAAAGGCCTTTTCCCCCTATCTCAATTTAGTTACGTCCCTAAGCTAGAGGAAGGGGGTCAACGCCTGAGCTGAACTGAGTTCTGCTTTCCCAAGTATGTGCCAGAACTTTTTTTGGGAGTGGGGCTGAGTTCTACTTCAAGTATGTGCCATGCTTTTGTGCGGAAGGAGCCAAGGCCCAAGTTTTTCTCCCCCGCCCTTTTTGGGAGGTGGAGTGTCTGAGACGACCAAGTTATGCAGAAAGCCTTAAACCAATTTACTATTTACCCTTGGAGTAGGCAGTGGGGAAGCTTCATAGTCTTTGCAGCCCACTGGCCTACTCTCCATGTGCAAGGCTGTGTTAGGCCAGGTTTTCAGATACCTAGTGTTTTCTAAACTCTTTTCCTAAGCACACTTATTCATAAGTAAGTTCCATTGATTTCAGTGGACTTACTCATGTGTGTTTAGGATTGTGGCCTATGGCCTTTGCTCTGAGACTTCCAGCCAGCCTTACCTTTCGTAGCCTGCTACTGAACATTTTTGTAACCGTATGTGGAAGCAATCTACTTTTTATTGGAAATGCAAAACATATTTTCTGCTAGCCTCATTAGGTTTATTTTGGCTAGTGCCCTGTTAACATTGTGCTAAGGACCTTCCCCGAAACTGTCTCTGTGCACGCACAGTATTTTTATAGTGTCCCAAAGAAGTGTTAAAAGAACCTTCTTAGGCACATTACTATATGTAGCCTGCAGTTGTGGCTACAAGGAAGTGCTTTTTTAAGGTCCAAAATATGACTAAAGAAACTTTCGGTTCCTCTAAAAGGTAATCTGGTCTGTTGCTTTAGATAAATCCATGAAGAATGGAGCCATCAGTGGCTGTTAGCGATGATGGGTGGGCAGGCAATATAATCTCATGCCCAGTGTTTCCAGATTTCTGACTGCCAGAAGCTCCTAATGAAAGAGAGCATGGCTCTCACTTATAATTGCCCTATTTAGGCACTTCAGAATAAGTGTTCATTGGCTATGCTGAAAGATGGGATACTTGGCTAGATGACCATTGTTCTGGCTCGGTATGGCAGACATTTTTTTATTTTTTATTAACTACGGCTTCTGTTGCCTCCGTTTCATTGGATTACTCAGTGGAACTAAAACTTTGAGCAACTTCTAGATTTGCATGCTGAAGGCATGTTAAACTGTTTGAGTTTTAGCTTCTGTGCAGGCTAACAAGGCGGTTAATCTGAAGCTGGACATATTTGCAAGACAGGAGTGTTAGCTGACAATAAGTGCATAAGTAGTGGAAGTTGAATTTAATGTAATTGCTATTTTAAGCACTTTGTCTGTTGTTGACAAAAATGGCTACATGGCTAATTTCTTCCAAAAAAATACTTTTTGGTTCAGTCATAAATGACTGGATAGTGTCTGTAGCACTATGCAGCCATTTCTCATGCTTTAAGTTTTTCACAAAATGAGAGATGTGAATGTGGTGTGATACTGAATTTAAAAATAGCCTCTTTCAAATCCTATTTCCTTTCCTCTTTCGAAGTTTGACACTAAAGATATGTTAACTAGCTTGCAGTTCCTCTAAAAATCTAAGATTTTAAGACTCCATTCCCTGCACAAATAACAAAAAGGAGTAAGGCTTAAGATCATTCTAGATAAATAATGAACAAGTATAGAATTTACCTCTACAGCTAGATGTAGACTAGTAAATAGAGCATGCAGCTCAAAATGTAGAAGGCTCTATTTTTGTTGTTCAGTTTCCAGTGCTTGTACTCTGATCTAGAAATGGGATAGGATATATTGCCAGTGCAACTTGTTCTCCTTTGTTAGCAGGTAATTTAAAAATGTTTTAAGTCTAGCCTGCTATGCACTTAAAATTAACTCCGTGATTTAAGTTTATAAGCTTACCAGCTGTGTTGAACTTAATAATAACTGAAAGCAGGGCTAGTCAGGGAGTCATAATTAACTTGTAATCAGGGAGCAGTCTTAAATCGTTAGATATTTGTCTTACATTCTACACCTTGATTGCCAGTTGTCCTCCACAAGTTTACAAACAGGATTGTTTCAGTTCCTGACTCGCAACCTGTTGTTGGATAACCTGTATCTCTTCCTCAGCAAAGGTTTGGGTGGCAGTTGGATGTTGGGATGTTCTTTGTCCTAGCAGTGAGAGAATAGTGCCCAATCCAAGGGCAAAACATTTCAAATACTGAGGTTGTAAACACTGGGCACAGCCTTCTTGTGCTTGAGCTAAATTAAGGTGGGGTTTTTTTGGTTAACACTAAGCACTGTGATTATAGCTGATGGCAGTCTCCTTAAAGACATTGTCAAATTGTGGGTGTAATCCTTTGCTGTCAATGGCATAACACATTGACTTCAGTGGTGGAGGATATCACCCTGTATGTATCAAGTTTGCTTTCACCTTTTTGCCACCAAAGTGCAGCGTGTGTTTATAAACCAGTTACCTGAAAATGATTTCTTTGATAAAATGAAATGTGTTAAATTTCTTGATCTTTAAAAATATGAAATTTGACTGAGGCATCAAATCTCATGGGTTGGGTTGATGTGTGAACTGCTGGATGAAGTATCTTGCTTAAGGTTCCTGGTGTAGCTTACAAAGCTCATTGACCCCTCAGAGAACCAGTAGGGTGATTGATATAGTATTCAAGCAGAACTTATTTTTTCATAAAGTTTTAGCAATAAACATTACAGCTAAAAGCTCTGGCCCTTATGGCTATCTTTTTGGTCTTGCAGTTAGTCTCTCAAAACGTATCTCAAACTGCTTTGTTGAGCTGTCTATATTGAGAAAGTGGGGACTCCTGTTAACCAGCCCAAAGTTAAATTGTGCATACTCATATTTAAAAATTTGAACTGGGGAAGTGGGCCATGGTGTAGAGTATAGAATTGTCCTCTATTTGATATGCTAGATATAGTTAAATTGGCTACATTAGGATTAAAACAAGTTAAAGCTCAGTCATTAGATTAAGTTGTTCACACCTCCTCCAATTCACCATTTATTTATTTATTTACTAACCATATTTGTATCCTGCTCTTCCTACCTCACGGTAGCCTAGAGCAGCTAATAACAATACAATATAAAAATATAATATAAAACAAAACATTTAAAAACATAATAAACAAAAGCAGGGGAAAAAACACAACCCCCCAACCCTACCCCTCTCCCTCGCCAAAAGCCTGATGGAACAGCTAGGTCTTACAGTTCTTGGGGAAAGCCGGGAGGTCCGGGGCCAAACGGGCCCCCATCGGGAGGGAGTTCCACAGGTGTGGCACAGCCACCGAGAATGCCCTGTCCTGTGTGGCCCCCCAGGAAACCCGGGGGACCTCCAACATGGTTCAGGGGCCGATCTAGAACCCGGGGAGTGAGGCGGTCTCTCAGATAGGCAGGTTGCATAATGCATTTGGAGCAGGTACAGCAGGTATTCGATGGAAGAGTAACAGTGGGAAGGTAATTCCCCCCTCCCCCCCCCCCCAATGATGGCTTCTGAAACTTTGCTCAGAATATTGGTATGGGGAAATCCCAAAAGATTTGCATAATTACTCCTTATCAGAAGTGCATATTTATTCAACAACGAATAATAGCTATCTGGCCCACTTAATTCTGTAGCTAGTTACAGGGGGAAAGGGATGCTGAGGACAGCATCAGTGAGCAGTCTGGTGTGGGGGTGAGTAGGTGGGGGAAGGCCTGGTGTAAGAGGTAGATCTTTAGGAGGGATTTGAAGGTAGGGAGGGAATAGGTCAGATGCCTTCAGGAAAGGAGCTCCACGCATATGCACCTGTAACTTCATGAATGTATCCCTGTTCCCTGTGTTCCCCTCTCCCTTGTCACCTAATTTGTCTTTCCTAGATTGTAAGCCCCTCAGGGTTGGGACCTATCTCTAATTATGATTGTACAGTACCAGATACATTACTGGCACAAAATAAATAATGATGATCTGCATGAAATTTCAGATCAAACTCCGGGAGCCAAACAAAAGAAAAAAGATTATTGCCAGACTTCGTTCTGATATTAAACTATTCTTGCCCCACCACACCCTGAACCAGTCGCCAGTCTCAGTTTTCTGGGCACCAATGGCTCCTAGGTGTCTGCACAATTCGTGTCCTGATGATGATAAAAGTTGTCAAGTTGCGTAAGAGTTGGAATCAATGTCACTCTGATATGGTTTGTATTTTGGGGGTGGGGAGGCAGGAGGAAATGACTTCTGATGGTGAGTATGCAAGCTTTTGGACTACAGAGGGCGTTTGGAATGCCTGCGGAAGGGTCCCTTAAGGAACCGGTAGGATAGCGTAGATGCATGAAGAAAGGCCCTGTGTTGCCCAAACGCTTGCATACTTGCCAACCAAAGTTGGTCCAATAAGAGGGAGCAACTGAACAACTTGTTCAGTTGTCTCCACAAACTTGTATAACATATATCCTAACATTGACTTCTTTGATTTAGTATAAGGTTACTTTAAGTTGTAGAATCAGACTAGTCATAGCTGCACCTAAAAAGATGGATAAACATTTTTGACCTTTGGTAGTAGCGAGGGGAGCCCTTATGCAAGAGTGGCCCTTATGCAAAACATGGCAGATACGGATTGATATCCTAAGTACAGGGGCTGTTGCCAAATCTCCATCATTTAAAAGATAGACATCGTTGGATAAAATGACTGGATAGATGTCTTTAAAATCAACTAGAATTTAGTTTATGTCCAGTGTTCATGGTTCAGAATTTCAAAGCCTTTCAAACCTGAAAAAATAGTTGGATGCAAAGAAATCTACTGTAAATTATGTAAAAGGAGAATGTTCTTGTTGTGTGGAGTGACTTGTTAGTGAGTTATTTCCCCCACTTAACATTTAAAGGTATAAGGGCCATAGACTCTAAGTGCACATAGTTTCAATTTAGCAGCTATGTCTAAAACATTAAACTGTACAAAAGGATCGCACCAGCTTAAATCGGATTACGGTACTGTATCTATTTAGCTTATGTTAGACAGCATAAAGTTTGTGTCCCCCTTCAGGGTGCACTCATCCAACTAAATAAATTTTGTAAACTGCTGTAGTTAAGTGGATGCAACTTGAGTTGTCAAGTCTAAAGAAGCTTTTATTTGGCCTGGATCTGGTTCCTACTCCCAAGCACTGACAGTGAGCTTGCGGCGGGGGGTGGGAGGGGAGGGAGGAGGGATGAGTGCATGCATGTACACAGATAAGGGGATGGCTCTGTGGCACAGGTCCATGATCTGGACCCTCCTGTTCCTTTTCCCACCCTGAGTGCACTCAAGTGCAACACCCCCAACTGCTATGTGGTAGAATTTGTAGAAATTTTTAAAATGGTCCCTGGGTGGGAAATGGTTACCCACCTCTTCTAAAGCTTCCAGCACTGCATATAAATCTTGTACTACAACTTTCTTGATGGAAGGCAAGGATTCTTGGGATACACTTAAGAACCTTCAGCCCCTAATAGAATCATACTTAAGTTTCTCATAGCAAGAGTCCCTAACTTGAACAGAGCATTCTATAAGAATCTTTTGCCTCTAACTTACTACTACAATAATGTGTATATGCCCAGCTGTTGACTGAAAGGCACAAGAATTTATTTGCCCACAACCTTCCACCACAGTTGGAGCAATTCCAACTTACTATGCATTTATAAAAGTCATGGTAGCAAAACTGCTTGCACTTTATGGCATTTGGTGTAGGAACAGGACGTTGTTTGACCTTGCTACTCCCATATTTTACATCTGTCTAGTAGGTGGTATCAAGATCCCCAACCTTTGCTTCAAAAGGCTACACTTCTGTTTATTGTGAGCATTTACTTATTTCTTAGGTTTTTTTATTTGTCCTGCCTTATTCCATGGGCTCAAGGCAGGTAACAGTATATAAAACATATCATGATAGCTAAAGAAGTAATTAAAATACTGAGGCATAATAAAGCATCCAGTATTAACACCTACAGTGTATGTAGTAATCAGTGTTAAAATTACATTTGAAACGTGAAATGGGCCATATTTGTTACAAATGCCAAAGTAAAGCTGACTTCTTTATCCTTTACCTGTAGTATTCCATGATGTTGTCTTCAAAATATTTGCCCTGCACTTGATATGAAAGGGGTACTTCAGCTAATACTATTTTTACTGATGGTGAACTCTCTCCCCTCCCCTCCCCGAATTTATCTACAAGTTCTTACTAGGGTGTTGCATAAATGGTGATGGACAAAATACTCTTGAAGATTTCTTTATACAGAAAGTTATTATACAGCAGTATTTCATGTGATGTGGCTGTTNCCCCCCCCCCCCCCCCTCATAGAGTAGTTTAAATTTATCAGCAAGTCTGTAGGGTGGGAGGATAAGGCCAGTAGCCACTTGATGGATGTTTTTCAAGGTTCCTGCAACACCAAAATATCTCTTCCCAAGACAAACTTGTGAGAAGTAACCAATTTTCTCTAGTACTGGGCATCTGTATAAAAACAATTAAATTAGTCTGATTTCTGGGTATACCAGACCAATACTTGATTTGAAATGTGATAGCTGATGACCGTGAAATAACTTTGGCTAGCCAGCATTCTGGAGGGCAGGTTTGCATGGGACTGCACTTCAATCCTGCCTGTTTTGGTGTTTCCCCCCTTAAACTTGAACCTGTGCCTCCCTGGAAAACCTTAATCCAGCCAGGAAAAGGTTGGGATTAAGTGTAGAAATGCTCATACCCTGTAGTGAAGTACAAGCCCTGCCCCAAGTCTCTTCCAGGACTGGGACTTGGGGTGGTAGAGGAAGAGGCTGTTGCTTTGCGTCAAGTGTTCTGAAATAGATCTGATTGGCCAGGAACAGGAATTACCATCCTGATCTGCCAAACAAGCCCTTGCCAGAAGGAGGCTGATACTGGCACTGGAGGCTGCTCTTGCAAATTAGCACAGGGGGCAACTTGTGGCCACCAGCAGCACAGTATATTTCCCCCCATTTCTAACATTATTTATTATTATTATTATTGTTATAATAAACATTTATATAGCGCCAGTAGTGTTGACCTGGTGCTGTACAGAACATAGAAATAGATGCGGTCCCTGCCTGTGGCTTAACATCTCCCCAGGTTTAATAGCTAGATGTTCTGTGGTACTCTGGCATAGTAAAGATGTGCTTGCCTTTTCCCAATATACCTAATTTCATAAATTCCACTCCTGCATGTCCTGGGAAAAATCTTTTGATGGATTTGTTTTGAATGAGAATGCACCACCTTCTCCTGTCTTGACAGCTGGGAGCATAACATCTTTTACTCCACTAGCAATCCTTAACTTGAGAAACAGTGTCATTGAGCTGGGAAGTCTTGCAGTTACAGCAGGTTACAAAACTGACTTAATTTTACAGTGGAGAAATTGGCTTTATATTTCCAGAATGATATAGAGGTTGAAGAGGATTTTGTAGCCAAATGGCTTCCATGCCATAGTGTAATCCATGCCACGGATTTGCCACGAGATGAAAGAGTTTATTTAATTGATTTTTATGTCTAACTTTTATAAGTAAGACTGCAGCAACTTTACTTGTAGATTTACATGCACAACTACATCAGTTTTGTTTCTGATGGCAATTGTTGATGTGCGAGAGACATTAAATTCTTAATAAAAAAAAACCCTCCTGAATTAAGAGAACTTACACCAGGGCACAGAATTTGCAGGTGCCTGGGAGCCATTGGTACCCAGAAAACTGAGACTGACAACTTGGCTCAGGGGTGTAGTGGGGCAAGAACAGTTTTAATATCAGGATAAAGTCTGGTGACTGAATTTTTTTTGGCTCCCAGAGTTCGATCTGAAATTTCATGCCCTGATTACATGCTACTCCAACTCCCAAGCCAGCATGGAATACATAGTATGGTCTTTGTAGCAAAGTGCTCAAGACAGCTTGCTTAGTAAAGATGTCTTCAGTTGGCCAGAATTCTGACAAAATTCTTTTCAAGTAGTGCATAGTTCTAAAAGAACCTCTAAGTACCTTGAAGGTCTGGCGTCTTGTTCTTTGTACTGACTTGTTACACTACTTAATCCCTTTGGCCTCTCCAGTAACAGATTAGAAACTTCGAAATACCTGGATGTCCAGTCCAACCTCCGAGTTCTTAATTGTTGCTGGATGGAGTGCTGCATAAATGCGATTGCAATGGTGACGGACTTCCCTCCCCAAAGTCTTAAAATAATGGGTCCTTGGGGGAGTCTTAACTTTGGAAGAACTTTTCTTTTTGGAAATTATATCTTATTGGCATAACCACATGAGCTACCATGAGAAACTTAAATTGCTTATTTTTTTCTTGTTCTGCACTAGTTGAGTAAGGGCTTTCACATAATACAAGCTATCAGAATTTTTACAAGTAGTCAATACTCAAAACTATGAAAAATGATGTGCTGTGCAACATCTGTTTGAAGTCTAGCTTCTATTTAAACTTCTATTATCTCCTTTTAGAATTGACTCTTCGACAAGAGAACTATTCTGACTTTGCTTTTATCATTCTTATGCTATTGTACTGAGTATTATACAACTGCAGGAGAGCATTACAATTTACCGAAGCCTGGTTTAATAGAAATGGCAAGAAAACATTTCTGCTGCTAGCTTTGGCAAAAGCCTTTACCAAAAATTGTGCAAAGCTGGAAATGTTTCAGAGATTGTATAAAACTGTTAGACTATAAAATTCCATGCAGGTGTCAGTAACTCCTTTGTAGAAAGATAGTTGTTCAGGAGTTTCTTGTAAATGGGTTACAGAAATGGAACCTAACACAATACTGTTCTCTTTCAGGTGCCATGTTTCAGAACGGAGTAAGAGTACTGGGAAAGAAGAGCTGAAGAAATAGCATACAGAACCAGATATAGGCTAATTGAAAAAACAATTAACCTGTCTCTGAGGTGACTAAAGTGGAATAATGGTGATTTTGCGCCGGGCTCGGCCGCCTGCTTCCGCCCCAACCAGCAATGAATCTTGACTCGCTCTCGCTGGCCTTGTCTCAAATCAGCTACCTGGTGGACAATTTAACCAAGAAAAACTATCGAGCCAGCCAGCAGGAAATACAACATGTAAGTAGTTGAATGGATGAAAGGGCTACAAAGAAACTTGGGAATGAAAAAACAGAAATATCAAATAGGATCCATCGCTTGAGTTGTATCCAACAATTAATATATATTGCTGTCTTGTATATCTAACACTTCATCATTGTCTAGAATTACTTCTACCATATTGTAAACATGTTTAATTGTAATTAACAGCTTTGCTGAGAAGTTGCTTCGCTGACTGAGGCAGTTCTTCCTAAGTGTGACATTTATCAACATCCTGAATAAGCTATCTGTGTAGTACTAACTTTTTTCTGGTGGAATTGTGCAAAATAATTCCCTTCCTTCATATCATCCCTTAAATTGGTGTCCCATCACTCTGAGGATATTAACCAATGCAAATAGCCTTGTAGTTTTCATGTTCAAATCGGTTGTCGTACTAAGAACCCTCGGTGCAAAAATAAGAAACCTTTAGGGTTCCTTTTCTAAAACCTTTGTCAGATGTAGCTTCTCAGAAGGATAGCTGTTGCCAACTATTTTTGGGTGAGCCAATTTTTCAGTGTCTTAAGTCTTGTGAAACATTGAGTATTGCTGTGAAACATTAATCAACAAAAGTCCCATGTATGAAGCCACACTGTGCGACGGCTGTAGAAAAAGTACTATCAAGCATATTCCTAATGAAAATATAGATTGCATTTCTCAAGTTGCTGCTTGCTTCAAGACGAGCATTTGTTGTCTGATATCTAGACGCTAGCCTTTGAAAGCTCTTGAGTTTCAGTTGTGGAAAAATCCATCGAGTAGTTATTACAGGTATGCTGTAAAACGGCGATTAGACAGATTACAAAATTGCTGTGTCCTTTGCAAGTTTTCAATTAATCCAGTTCAGATTTTGCTTTGCCTAAAAATATCTAGTCTTTGAACAATGTCTGCTGATGTATACACAAAATGTACTTAAACTGTTTTGCACAAGCATGTAAAACACAAGTTTTTTCCAAACCTATATTAATCAGTGGTCAGATGTAAACTTCTTATTTGCGAAATAAACAGGTATGTAGCATGGTGGCTGTCTTGACTGATCTAAATAGGAACATAGACATTGAACATAAACCTCTTGTTGTAGGATCATTGTACATTCCTTAAAAATGGAAGTAAATGTAATGCTTGGTGAAAGGCACTAACTCAGCACACCTAGGTCTGAATTCTTCCCTCCTAAAACTCATTCTCCATGCTGCTGTGACTCTTGTCCAGTCAGTTTGTTGGATGCAAATTTGTGTACTGGATTATAACTCTGATACGACTATTCTACACCAATCTTTAACTCAATTGATGCTGCAAATCTAGCTCCCTGAAAACACAGGATATAGCAACCACTCCTGTCTGGTATACACACCTTGCTTTCTGCTTATTACTTCTTTAAAGTCATGGTGGGCTAGGAGTGCTGTTCTGATGGATGGTGTAACACATGCTGCTTGACAAATGTAATCTTCCACATGCCCCTCATCTCCCAGTTTACTCCAGTTTGGCAGTTATTGGAGTGGAGTGCATCTGAGGGAAAGATGGACATAGGAAATGGAAAAAGAGCAAGCAAAAATTGAAGTGGTGTATCCTGGGAAGCAGTGCTGCTGTATAATAAACTATCATTTGAGAAACATTTAGGGAGTAGACAAATGGGAGGAGGCATAAGGAAATGGAATATAAAAGGATACTGAACCACAACACAGGCTAGGACCATTGAAATACCTGTTTCAGTCTGTCTTTCTGGATAGTCCACAACTAGGCTAATGGAGCAGATGTTAACCAAATATTATTGTAGTAAAACTGTCTAATTCCTCTAGTAGTGATGGTTGTCAAAATGAATAAAATACCAGGTTGTTGAAAGCCACTTAAGAGGCTGAAATTGAGATCTATAATGGCAAAAGTCTAATTTTGAGATTTAAAAAAAAATCAAAGTACATGTAAATGTCTAAGTTGCAGTAATAACTAGAAGGCCGTTGCAAGTCCCAGTGATGGGGGTAGCAGGTGAGGAATACCAGCACATCAGCCTTGCTATGCTTTGGTCAGGCAAACTTTTTTGCTATGAATAAATATATACACACACTTGCACATAGAACAGTGATAGGTCTTCAATGATAACAGCAGCACTCTTGCAGAAAATCTAACACCAGTTGGTATAGTTCTAACTTTCAAACAAAACTTTTTTGGGTGATAACTTAAACTGGAGGAAAAGGCATAGCTGTGCACAAGGGATGTGTGCAGAGGGCTTCTGCTGAGAGAAGGGTGTGATGGAGTACGTCGGCTTTCTGGCTTATCATACAGACTTAATATTGCAAATTTTCTTCCTGTGCTTTCTCTGGGAAGGAAGAGATGGCAGAAAAGGCTCAAGAGCTTGGAATGATAAAAGTAGCTGCAGTGGGAGAAACAGGTTTACTCTTTGGTGATATAGTACTTCCCTCACAATTTAGCACAACACTTTAGGGAATAACTTGTCTGCAACAGTGCTGAGACTGTCTCTACATCTGGTAATACCCAATGCCATTAATAACTGATAACGTGGGGGCTTAGTGACTTTAAGTGGGACAGCAAAAATGTGTGAATAAGAGCTGGATACCTCAAATTCTGCTAACGAAAACTTCCTTTTAAGTAAATAATCGATAGGTCTGTACATTTCAGACTAATATCCTATTTCCCCTGCTATAGGTCCTACAGTAGGACATGTCCAAAGTCTTGATGCTTGCTTTCAAAATAATCCATAGCTATGATGCCTTAACGTGAAAGTTAGTACTTACTGGAATTTAGGTGGTTTCATGTTCTTACCCATCTGTTTCTGCCTTCACTCTGTATATTCCCTCAGATAAAAAGAATTGTACTTGTATGTTGACACACTAATAGCCTTCTAGGACTTCTGGAAGAACACTTCCAACGGATCACCATTCTTTGTATCTCTAGCAAAAAACCCAAACTCTACAGGGGAAAAAATTGTCTGGAGAAATTGTGGAATCGCACTGGAGTCTTAAGGGTGGATAAGCATGTCAGGAGAGACTCAATGTGCTGAACTGTGCCATAGCGTAGAGGTTGGTTCAGACTGGCCCTTCTGGTTTCTTCTAGCCTTATAATTCTTTGATCCTAAAATATCTTCGTTTAACTCTGTCACTGTTTAGCATGGTAAAATACCTTTATAGAAGCGGAGTTCTATGGCATGTATTCATGGTCAATTATAGCTTTGTTTATGGTCTGCTGTCTAAAACAGGAAGCTGTGCCCCTTTGACTACAATTGTTTATAACTAAAGTGCAAACCTTGTGAAACCTTCGGTTTGAATGGCTTGTTGAAGCTTTTAGCTTAAATCTGTAATCCGTTTTAGGAAACATAGTGCCAACACAAGGGTTTGCATGATCTTCAGTTGGTTTAACTCAGTTTACATCATTTAATATTCTCATGTAGACAATGCTTTGATTTGGTTCTGGCAAAATGAACACCAGAGCACATTCTAGTACCGCAAGGTTTTGGTGGATACCTTGTTAGCTGTATGGCCTAAAATGCTGCTGTTACTACTGTAAAATTCAGGCCATCTTAATGTTTAAAGGCACATAATAACTGCCAAATATAGTTAAGAATCTAAAAAACTCATAATTCTTGTTGAGTAAGGGTAGAACTTGAATAGCTTGTTGAAGCTTCACACAGACCGCATAGTCAGTGGATGAATATGGATCTGGAAGCTGGGATGTGGGAAACCAGTGACCTCTTCTGGTGTACGCTCTGTGTGTAGATGGCATTGATGATCCTTTGATGGAGGAGCTCTCCCAACTTGAGCAGTACTTACTGTGTTAACCATAAAGTTATATGGCAATGCTGTGTTTGGAGGTTAATGGCTTGTAGAGGACAGCTTAAGGTTTTATAAAGGAATTTTTTGTCTTAATGTATCAAATCCTTTCCCCTTCTCGCCCCCCAACCTCACCCACCTTACTACTACTCATCTCTTGAAATGGGTGTGAATTTTAGAATGCCTACAGAAGCATAGTTGAAGATAGTAACTGGAGTTACTCTGTTTCTACCTTTGTCTTCCCATCTGCAAATGGCATTGGCTCTGCTATATGTAGATGGAATTTAGGCTTAAAATTGTTCAGATCCTGGGCATCCTTCCATATTAACTGCAGTGTTGGAATATGTAGCAAAACTGTTTAAAAAGTACTGAATGTGAGTGTAGCTTTTCTAAGCTGTTGACTGTCTTGTATCTTGAATTAAAACTTCCTGATTTTTCAGATTGTGAATCGGCACGGTCCCGAGGCAGACAGACATTTACTACGCTGTCTATTCTCACATGTGGATTTCAGTGGCGATGGTAAAAGCAGTGGCAAAGATTTCCACCAGGTAAACTCTGCACTTGGGAATTGCGATCTAATTTTTTTTTTTGACTTACTGCAAAAAGTAGCTCTTAATCCATTTTGAGCAACAAGGCAGGGGAGAGGTGATGTGTCCTTCAGTGAACTGACTGAAAACCTGACTGTCCAGCTTTTGAATTGCATCCCTCTTTTGTTGAAGTTCTCTCTTCTAGTAAGAAGGCTGACATTCATGAACTTCGTTTACAGAACATTCTTAATTTGAAAGCACTCTTGTCTGCTCTGCTTTTTTTTATGCTATGCAGTAATTTTCTTGAAAATTGCCACCCCCAGTTCTTAGGCTGCTTGCCCACATTACATAATTTCACATCTTCTTTCTTGCGTGAGATTTAGTAACGTGTGTATGTACCTTTTCTCATTTGGCAGGGAAATTTCCATGAGTTTCATCATGGGAAAACGGGGTAGGCAGATCCAGCGCGGACACTATTTAACATTAAATTACATTGGAGTGTGTGGCTCGCAGGGGCCGGAAGGAGAGGGGTGCATGGCCTGCTAGCCTTAACAGCAGCCCTGGAATTCCCCAGCAACCACTGGTCCAGGGGTGGGGACATTGAGTATTCCTGCTGCCGTTGCTTCATCACAAATCTTTTTGTGCAGCTGAAGAGCCAAGGAGAGGCAGGCTGGCTGACTGTCACCTGGCTACAGGCAGCTTGCAGAGGGATCCATGGTGCTGGTAAACCCGGCGTTGCATTATGAAATTGCCCAGTAAATTGAGTAACGTCAGCATGGATCCATTAAAAACAATAATGGATCGCTCAAGGTCACGTAACATTGCACAGGAAAGCAAGCCAATGCAAAAAACTAACGTACACATGCAGCCCAGAAGGAATCTCACGTTATCGCTAATCTTGCATGAGAGAAATATAGTGAAAATCACGTGGGTAAGCAGCGGTAGTTTGATCTAAACTAATAACATAATGAGAAACTTAATGTTACTCTTAAAGCTTTTTCACTGCTTGGGCACACCTAGTTTCTCACCTGCTTTCAGCTTCTGCGGAAATGCTGCCTGACTCATTCAGCTTCCACTTGTATTGTTTTAATACTGCATCTATAGCCATGTCTTGGGTGGTTCAGGCAAATGAAGAAGAGAACAAGACTTGAACACATCCAGTTTGCCTTGCAAAGTGCCTGAGAAGCTTGTTTGGTCAGCTTGCAGAGTTGGTCAAGTGATGCTTTTACATTATTTATTATTTTTATTTTATTTTATTTATAATAAAGTAGGGCTGTAATGGCATTCAAATAACAGGTATTATGGGAGAGCACAGATTCATGTCCATGTTTCTAGTCATGTGGACACAACATGTAATGAAAGCAGTTGGAGTAAACTAACTGGATTGCTTTTAACTGTGAAGCGAGTTTAATACGCAAGAATTGTGTATTAAAACAATTTGCTCTTGATAGCAGTTTCCCTTCTTTTCAGACTCAGTTTCTGATCCAGGAGTGTGCATCGTTGATTACAAAGCCAAACTTTATTTCGACACTGTCCTACGCCATTGACAATCCTTTGCACTATCAAAAGGTTGGTAACCTCTTCTTGAGGGACAGTGTTGTATGAAATATATCTTCTGTTGCCGAATTACAACTGTTCTAAGACTTTTAAAATGAGTGGTACTTCTCGTTCTCAGGCAGTATATAGTACATACTGCAGTATTTTGAATTTGAAATAATTCAAGGGAATACTTTAAATTGGACTGTGGCAGGCAGGTCCCTCAGAGCCCCTAGGGGGCGCTGGCAGGTCACTTGGGGAATTAGCAAAACAGTTCTTGCTGTGCACAACTCTCCACAGCAGACACTCCTAATCCTGAGGTGAGTGTGTGAACTCCAGAGCCCTCCTCTTGAGCCAAGCCTAAGTCCAACTAAGTATCATAGGGCAAGAGCTCTTTTCAGCCTCAATATAGGTAGGCAAGTATATAGGACAGCTCACACCTGAGTCAGGTTGTCTGTGTAGTTTCACTTCAGCCAGGCATTGTTTCTGCTCCAACTCCTCTGTCCTATGGTGTCTCAGGAGCTCTAGGGACCATGTCCTGCTCCTACAGCCATCGGAGGGCAACTGAACAGAAAGGCCCAGGCATGCCCAGTTCAGGCCAGTCACACGCAGCATGCCCAGGGACTTGGCCACAGACAGCATTCAGGTTCCTAGTTGAGCATGTTCCAGCACTTAGACTTTGAGCTCTCTTATCCTCATCTGGGCATGCTTGGGGACTTAGGCTCAAGCAGCCTTCAGTCCCAATTGAGCAATCCAGGAAATTTAACTTAGTTCTGCTGTGACAGGACTTGCCCTATTAAACAAAATGCTGTCTGAACTGTTTAAAATGACATTAAAATACCTCTGCTAACATTTCTTCTGAAAGTCTTCGTTGGGCCTAAAAGTAACTAATAGTACTCACCTTTTTATGTTCTCATCTAATGCTGGTTGAATTCTTTTTGACTCTAGGAATAGTACTGTTCAGTAGGAGACCTGATTTTATCCTCCAACTACTAGTCTCAACTTGTCATTGTTACAGCCGTATGAACCTGTAGAAAAGAGCATACTGCATCAATAAAAGTGAATTGGCTTATTACTGTTACTTCACATCTATAATGTTGAAGATTACATTCACATCAAAACAAGTTGCTGCTTGTAACAAAGATTGAAACAAAAACTAATAGTATGCAGTCTTCTGGTACTATGTTTTTATTTTGACATGGGGAGGTCCTGACAAAGGTTTTCCAAGAGTAATATTGTCACTAAATCAGAGAAGTTGAATTTTAAACATTATGGCAAGTGAACCCCAAGAGAAGTTCATGACACTAGTTCACAGATTGTGCTTTGGATTGACTTAGAGACTTTGTGGCTTCAGCTAGTCTACTGCAGAACTGTTCCCATTCTTCCCTCTCATGCAAATAAAATGTCCAGTTTCTTTGGCAAACTGTGAACTTAGTCATCAATGTTAGGACACTTGTATCTTTGTTTTTCAGAGTCTAAAACCTTCACCACATCTATTTGCCCAGCTGAGTAAAGTTATAAAATTAAGCAAAGTTCAAGAGGTGGGTAAACTTGACTTCCAGGCTACCTGATTAAGTGCTTGTACAATAACACAACCTTGATGGATTTTTACTTTATTCCTGCTAATAGGTGATATTTGGCCTTGCTTTACTCAACTCTTTCAACTCCGATCTAAAAGGTTTTGGTAAGTAAAATAACTTTCCAAAATATTTCATCAGAAGTAAACCCAAGTTTCTTTTAAAGGGTCACTTAAATGATTGACTTCGTAGTCAACAGTCCCACTGGAACTTAAGTCTTCTCCTCCCTGTTAGATTTAAACGAGGGAACTGTAGGCAGGACTGTTTTGCAGACTCAAATATGCACACCTTTCTCGCTAAAAATGTATTTGTTAATGTTGGGCTTATTTCACAGTAACTCTGATTCCTTTCCTATGAAGTAAGAACGCCAAGACAGGAATATAAATGAGGGGCCTCTGTTACTGGTAAAATACTAGACACTGCTTGGGGTAGTGTGTGAACTCGTCTATTACCCGGTGCCATGGATGAGTGCTTATTTACAAATCAAAGTGACAAACGTGTCGTTTTATTCCATATATATATTCAAAGCAACTTTTTCCTCTTTTTTTTTTTTTTTTTTAAGCTGCTCAGTTTATCAAACAGAAACTTCCTGATCTTTTGCGTTCTTATATTGACGTGGACGTCGGTGGAAATCAAGAAGGTGGCTTCCAAGATATTGCGATAGAGGTCCTGCACCTCCTTCTCTCCCATCTCCTTTTTGGGCAGAAGGGAGCCTTTGGGGTTGGACAGGAACAGATTGACGCTTTTCTTAAAACATTACGTAGAGGTAAATGGAATGTTGGAAAGCCAATTCTAAAGCACAGTTCAGTATTTCAGTGGTAGCCTTTTTGAGTAGATAAAATAGGAATTGTGGTGCAAAATAACTTGTAACCTGTGTGTTCAGTAAATGAAGAGAGCTTCTGGACCACGGCCTAAATTCCCTTAGCTTTGCTTCTTCTGTCCCTGTACTGAACCCACCACAACAGGGTGTTCACAGATGTGACGGTGGCCTGCTGAGGCCTGTGAGCCACTGGCCCTACATTTGTGTGGCTCCCTGATGGCCCAGCTGCCAGCATGTTTGTTGGCTGGTCAGGACCGTGTTGGCAGTGGGTTCCTGGGTCTGGCTGTAACAACGGTACTCTGACATAGTTTCTGTTAACACCCACAGAATAAAAACTAGTCTGTGTGTGCTTTCAAAAGTTCACATGTGGTGATAAACCATTTGAACTAGACTTCTTAGCCTTGCTCATAGTACTGTGCTAGTCATGCCTTTCTCGGACTCCCTAAAGCTTCTGCTAACTTGTGTAATGGGACAGCAATTTTCCACTACTACATTATGCTTAGGTGATCCTCAAGACGAACTCTAGTAATCAGACTCTGTATTTCCTACTTTTCCTGAGCAGCTGCAGAGTAAAACCGAAAATTTGAAAAGCAGCAGCTACCTTACCTACAATCTTAAATTTATATTCCTGCTTCCTACTAATGCAACTGAGCAGCAGTAGAGGCATAGGAAGACAGCACTGCTTATTCCTTTTATTTTTTTTGCACCACAGTATCCAGAAACTTGAATTCTGGAAATATTGATTCTCAGGAAACTCATAATCCTGCAAGATTTTTAAGGTGTGTTCACAGCCTTACTATGAACATAAACACACCTCTAAATAAGGGTTTATTTGTGTCTACAGTGTTAGGTTATTGTGATGAATGTTAAAACTCTGGTTACTTCCTTAGATTTTCCCCAGGAACGTTGCCCCGTGGTGCTTGCACCACTCCTATACCCTGAAAAACGGGACATTCTAATGGACCGGATCCTGCCTGATTCTGGAGGGATAGCCAAAACAATGATGGAGAGTTCTCTGGCAGACTTTATGCAAGAAGTAGGCTATGGCTTTTGTACAAGGTATGAGGGTAAACTCGCTTTATCTCTTGATATGGGATTGGGTGACTCGCTTAGAGGCGCATTCCTTAGTGAGAGGAGAAGGAAAGAGTGCTTAAAGCATTAAATTTGCTAGAATCTCCATTACATAGATCATGTGTTGTATTTTGTGGTTTATGGCTTTACTGTAACACATTATGTAATACTTAGTAATAATCACCAAGCTCCTGTATAACACCCCTGACTCTGCCACAGCAATAGGCTGGGATTTCTAAAACAGGCGAAGGGAAATGGGTACTAACTCCCTTACTTATTAAAATGTCTATAATTTATAAAAGGAGCTGCCTTGATGTGCATTTTTGGTTTCAAACAGTTGCTTGGGAGATTTTTTTTTTATGACATGCAAATTTCAACTTTTAGCAAATGTTCGAGACTATAATTCAAATGAAGACTTGGGTGTTAGAACGTCAGTAATAAGGTAGCCAGTTGCCCTATTGCATTCATGAAACTTGTGTTTGAGTAGTGTGAACAGGAAGACTAAGACTGTTTAAACAGATTTCATAATTTTAAAACTTGCTACTAGTACTTACGGTTTTAATAGTTACCCCAAATCTGTGCCTGTTTGACGTGCTGTATACAACAGGGGTGGGCAAAGTTCCCAAGCCCAAGAGCCTTGTACCAAAGTTTTCATATCATTGGGAGCTACAAGACTCATTACGTCAACTGTGGCTTCCCCCCACCACAGGGACAAGGCAACGCGGCTTCCCCCAAGAACCCCATCGCATCTATACTCTGGCTCCCAGGCAGTCTGGTGGGTTTGGTCAGTAGCAATAGTGGTACAGGATATGCTTCCATGCCCCCCAGAAGGTTCTGGTGGTGGAAATGGCAGCTCTGCTTCTCTTGTGCCTGAGGGAGCAACATAAACACGGTTTTGGCAAACTTGCACGAAGGGTAGATGGGAGGGGGATTTAGATGCTTGCCCCCCCATGAAAGTCGCCCAAGCGCCATTATAAACAGTGGCGCTGGGTGACTTCCACATGTCTTGCGACCTACATGGATTGTAAGACATGTGGAGTTGCCAAGTGCTGCTGTTTACAGTGGCGCTAAGGTGACTTCTGGTGGGTGTGAGTTTGCCAAACCTAAACTTCAAAGTTCAGGGGTGGAAAATGGTGCATCTGAAAACGCCCAAGGTTTCTGCTGAAGGTTCTTTAGAATGTTCTTGCTTTTTGAATACCATGAACTACTGAAAATAATTCTGCAAGAGAGTTTCCACCTCTGTTCCCTTCTCTCCCTCTGTTCCCCCCTCCCTGTCTCCCCTCCCCCTGTCTTTAGATTGTAAGCTCTCTGGCAGGGACCGTGTCTATCTTGTTTTTGTAAAGCGCCAGGTACATAGTTGGCGCTATATAAATGCTTAAATAATACCACACAATAGTTACAAAACATGTCTTAAATACCTGTTAACTTTCAATCTGCATTTATTATTTCGTTTAACCAAAAAGCTAAATTCCAGTCTGGTTCTGTTAGCTGGCTCTCATAGTACATTCTGCTTTGGAATCGAGGTTAGTGTCCTGTCTGATCTTTTCCTAGTATTGAAGAATGTCGCAACATAATCATGCAGTTTGGTGTTCGGGAGGTGACAGCTGCTCAGGTTGCCAGAGTTTTGGGAATGATGGCACGGACACATTCGGGATTGACAGATGGTATTCCGTTACAAGTGAGTGTCCTAATTGAATGTTGACACAATGGTATATAAATGTCCTTTAACGAAGGGAGGAGCTTAGTGACCAGAGCAGTTGCCTTCAAGAATCTTTTTCCTGGCTCTGCAACTGAATTTCTATTACCTGGCTTAAACAAGAGAGGATGGACATATTGAGTGACTGCACTTGGCATCCACCTCCCTATTTTGCAGGTTGAATATACACTTCACAACAACATTCGTTGTTAAAGGTCGAACTGTTCTCCTCCTTAGATCTTACTGATAATACTGTGAACTTCCTAAATTAAAATTTTTTAACCTGTTTTATATACAGTCGATCTCGGCTCCTGGCAGTGGTATCTGGAGTGATGGGAAAGATAAAAGTGATGGAACACAAGCCCATACCTGGAATGTGGAGGTTTTGATTGATGTGCTTAAGGAATTGGTAAGTTTATGATCCTGCCTAAAAGGGTAATGTCACGACAAACTTGCGTAGTGAATATTCAAAGCAAATAGGAGTCTGAATTATTACGGCACATTCCATCTTACCAGAAATAGAACGCCATAAATTCCATGCAAAAGCGTACTTTGAATTAAAGAGGAAATGGTTAATCTATGATAGCCTGTTGTGGTCTTCGCTCCCCTCTTGCACACACCCTTCTGTGTTTTTACTTGATTTTGAGCTTGCACTTTATCATTAAGGAATGCTTGTTGAACCAAAATTACAGTACTTATTCAGGCTCATCCTTTCTCGCCTGCAAACTAGAAGAGGGAAAAGTTAAAACTGGAATCAAAAGTTAAAACTGGAAAAATAACTTTGCTTTGAGATTCATGCTAGCTTTCAATTGTGGATTCCCTTGGTGGTGAGTTTTCCATGAGGAGCAAGCAATGTCTTGCTCTGGTGCTTCATGTTGCAGATCAGAGGGGTGCGAGAAATTGTTCTATCTCTCAGTATTGAAACTGGTTGCCACTGTGAATTCTGTAAAATTTATAACCTGCCCTATTGCGTAGACTAATGTAGTTTGGAAGGAAACTTTCAGCGAATGAGCAGTTTTGAGCAGGAGATGCTGTCTTACATGGTGCCTAGTGCAATGAGACTCTGGTCCATCATTTGAGGTTCCTAGGCAATAATGTAAAAATATAGTGACTATCTATGTAGGGTGGAGAAGTCTTCAAGTAGGCAAAGATGAAGAATAAAGGAGTGGGAAGACGAGCCCTATGAGGAAAGGCTGAAAGAATTGGGTATGTTCAGCCTAGAGAAAAGATAAAGGAGGGACATGAGAGCAGTTTTTAGATATTTAAGAGGATGTTGCAAAAATGATAAACATTTCTTCTCTGTCACGGAAGGCAGAACAAGAGGGATGGGATTAAATTGCAGTAATGTAGATTTTTGGTTAAATATTAGGAAAAATTTCCTAGCTGTAAAAATTGTTGGATATGGAATTTGTTGCCCAGGGAAGATGTGGAATCTCCTCCTCCTGGATTTTTCCAAAATCTGGCTGCACAAGCACTGGCCTACAAAGCTACAGGCAGAGGATATCTTGCTTTTGTGCAGAGGGTTAGACTAAATTACCTTTGAGGTCCCTTCCAACTCTAGAGTTCTATGAATCCCCAATGTAATGTAATTTGGACAGAACTACTTAAACAGTTTTCTTCGCCTTGTAACTATAAATTGTGCAGATGTTTGTTCTAATTGCAACCTTGATAGTCTACCTCTGGAAAGTACTGAGGAATGTTATACTAACTCCGCATTGTCTATCCTTCTGGTTCTAGAACCCAAGCTTAAATTTCAAGGAAGTAACCTATGAACTAGACCATCCTGGGTTTCAGATTCGTGACAGCAAAGGTCTGCAGATTGTGGTGTATGGTGTCCAGAGAGGGCTTGGCTTGGAAGTCTTCCCAGTTGATCTCGTATACAGACCTTGGAAACATGCAGAGGGCAAGGTAAGCTTGCTTTGCATCCATTCAGTCTAACCCCATAAATGTGTTTCTACACAGTTTTGCTTCTGTTACGTTGGTAACAGCAAAAAAACAAACTCTCTTGTGTTCCTTTTGGTTTTGAAAAAATATAATGCCAGCTGTAATACTCTTAAACCTGGTGTGTGACTGAGTTAATTCTGAATGCTAAATTTGAGTTGTGATTTCAAGACTTCAGACAGTGCTGTTAGTGTACGTAACGCTATCTTAGAATGTTTGGAATACTTAAGTATATTGAGTCTTGTATACCATTATGCTGAAAATTATTTGGGGAATGTGTGCACAGTACTACTAAAATTTAGGGTAAAAACAAACATGATAATGGACTGGCTTGGCTTGCTTCTGCCTGCCCGTGAGTGCAGGCACTGTCAGATGTTGACCTACAGTATCCCAGGTCATGTTGGCGGCTAGCTTCGGAAAATCTCCAAAGTTACAGCCTGAGCTAGGGTCTTCCTTATTTGGACCGAAGAGGGCTGCCCTGGGGATGTTTGTGTGGCTCCCTGGTTACCCAGCCACCACCATGTCTGTTCTGCCACCTGACCCGGTCTGGACTAGGTCGTCATCCTGGCCCAGGCTGTGTCGGTAGCCCACCACAGTCACGTGTGGCTTTACCCTTAGTGTCAAGGCTCTTGCCTGGTTACTTTATATAGTTTGTCAACATACATGCTGAGGCCAGCCTTTTAGGGGTGGAGCAGGAGTTCATGGCCGCCATGACAACCACGGGCTTATCCCAAATAATATTGGGCCTGACGCATAAGGCGGGGGACGCATTTGATTTGATGTTTGCACCAGCCTGGAGATGGGAGTTCCACTTATCAGGGGTGGTGGTATAACATGATTGTCTTGGTTGGATCATTACCTCCTGAAGGCAGAGATCATGGCCCTCCTATGCCCATGTCGAGGTGGTGGACTGGTTAGTTTGGTCTGTCCACAAAGACTGATGGAACAGATTGGTGGATTTACCCACCGACCTTGATGGCTGCTTTTGTTGATGACCTGGTCACCTTGTGGAATGACATCTTCACCATGGCCATCGACATGGTTGCTTGCACCCAAGGCATCCACTCCCACCACTTCGTCAGCACAGGCCTCCCTGGTGTATGGAGGACCTGAGGTGGTTGAAGCGGGAGGGTAGGCAGTTAGAGTGCAGGTGATGCTCAACATGTGCTGAAGCTGACGATTTTTTTTTTGAGGGACTATGCTGTGGCTGTGATGGCAGCAAAGAGAGCTTTTTTCTCTGCTATTGTAGTGTCTGCAAAATCTCATCCAGCGAAGCTGTTCCTGGTGGTGAGTCTGGCTAACCTGGCCTGTCTCTGCCAGGACATGGAGTCATCTAATGCCTGCTGTGACACTTTAATTATTTTCTGGACAAAATCATTTGTATTCACCATGACTCGAGCGCTGCCATTTCAACTGCAGAGCCAGGGTTTGGGGTTATTGAAGCTCAGTCTTGTCCTATCTGTTTTGGTTCAGTTTCAGCCAGTATCATCCACTGATACAGGGGAGGTGCTTGGGGTGATCAGGGCAACCAGTTGTGAATTAGATTCTTGCCCATCCTGACTGGTGAAAGCCGGCCAGGAGACATGGGGGATAGTGTTGTCTGGAGTTGTCAACGCCTCCCTGTGGGAGGGGAAGGTGTCGGACACCCTTAAAACTGGTGGTTCAGCCCCTGCTTAGGGAACCATCTTTGGATGCTGACTCTCTGGCCAGCTATCGGCCTGTCCCTAATATTCCCTCTTTTAGGGAAGGTTATTGAATGGGTGGTTGCCCGACAGCTCCAGGCTCTTCTCAACACTATCTGATTACTGGACCCGTTTTAGTCAGGCTTTCATCCTGGATATGCCACAGAGACTGAGCTTGTGACTCAGGTTGACGATCTACACCTTGAGATGGGCAAGGGGAATTCTACCTTGTTGATCTTTTTAGATCTTTCTGCAGCCTTTGATACAGTTCGTCATGGGTGGCTGACATGACTGCAGAACTTGGAGGGGGTTTGTGTGGCCGCTCTCGAGTGGTTCTGCTCCTTCCTGTCAGGGAAGTTCCAGTAGGTGTTGATCGGCAATTGCTTGTTGTCCCCTCAGGACTTCCCTTTGTCAAATATGCATCTGAGGCTGCTGGTTGAGGTCATTCAGAGGTTTGGGGTGAGATGTCGTCAATATGATGATGACGACTCTCCTCTACCTGGTTTTCATCTGACCCAGGTCTTGTAGTCTCAGTGTTTACTCGATGTCTGTCTGGCTGCTGTGGGGGCTGAATGAGGGTGAGCCAATTGAGGCTGAATCCTGACAAAGTTGAAGTGGTGATAGTTGGGGTGGATTTGGACACCTGTTAATGATGGGGGGTCCAGCCCCCCTCTGGTCAATCAGGTTCGCAGCCTCGGACTGGTTTTGGATCCCTTGCTGCGCCTGGAGTACCAAATGGTAGCAGTGCCCAGGAGTGTTCTTCACAACCTTGATCTGGTGAGAAGGCTTTGTGGCATTTTCTTTCTGATCCAGATCTGACCACTATCCATGCTTTCATCACCTCAGTGCTAGATTATTGCAGTGCACTCTGAGGGGCTGCCCTTAATGACTGTTCAGAAGCTGCAGCTGGTGCAGAATGTGGCAGCTCCTTTTGGGAATGAGTCGCTGAGAGCGTGTTATACTCTGAAGTCTGTACTGGCTACCTATAGCATTCCAGATTCAATTCAAGGTGCTAGTTTTGAACTTTTAAAAACCCTAAACAGTCTGGGTCCCATAAATCCAAAAGACTGCCTGTCCTACCTTACTGCATTGCGGCCCCTACAGTTGGCCAGAGGTGCCCTCTTCCAGATTCCATTTGTCACCGTGTCTGTGGGATGAGGGTGTGCGGGAGGGCGTGCGTTGGTTCCCTGGTTTTGTGGAACTCCTTTCCCCAGGAGGTTCATTTGAGCCCAAGTCTAAGCATCTTCCAGAGGGGGTATAAAACCTTATTTGAAAAAGCATTTAGTGGGTGGAGATAGGGGTTGGTTGGGTTTTTGGGTACGGAGGGTGGGAGTTTTAACGAGTTTATTAATATTTTTATGAATTGTGAGCTGCCCTGAGCCTTTATGGAAAGGGCGGCATATAAATTTGAACGAATAAATAAATACACTAGGACTATGCAAAGTATCCTATACCAATTGGGTCAAATCCCCATCCACAGAGTGTGTGACCCCAGAGCATGAAATTTGCAGGTGCCTGGGAGTCATTGGTGCCCAGAAAACTGAGGCTGGAGACTGGTTCAGGGGTGTAGTGGGGCAAGAACAGTTTAATATCAAGATAAAGTCTGGTGACTGAATTTTTTTGGCTCCCAAAATTCAATCTGAAATTTCATGCCCTGGTGTGACCCCACTTGGGCCTCAATCCGCTGCTTGAGAACCTCTGTTCTGAAGAACAAGCTTTCTCAGAAAAATGCAATTGGGGCACATACACACATCACCACCTAGCAGCTGAGTGGCAAAAGTGTTTAGAGATTTTTAGAAGTCGCATGCAGTCATTGAGGATGAATGTGAGGAAGTATAATGTGCAGACCTAAATGGTACCTTTTTGATTATGTTCTAGCTCTCCTTCATTCAGCATTCCCTCATAAACCCAGAGATCTTCTGTTTTGCTGACTACCCCTGTCACACTGTTGCCACAGACATCCTGAAAGCACCTCCAGAAGATGACAATCGAGAAATTGCCACATGGTAAGCCTATATTGTAGCCAATGTGGTGTAATGGTTAAGAGCTCAGTTCTAGGATTGGGCACTAGGTGGAGTCCCATGGCTCAAGACTTGCCTTAGCAATGAATTCACTGAGTGACCGTGGGCCAATCACAGATCTCTCAGCCTAACCTACCTCGCAGGTTTGTTTTGAGAATTACTGGTTGAGTTAATTAAAGTTAATAAGCTGAAATGTGAGCCACCCTGAGCCAAAGCGAAAGGGTGAGATAAAAACTGAAATAAATAAATACATTGGGTTTGGGATAAGACCAGTTCTGCTAGAACACTATCCAGTCCCCAATCGGGAATATTCGCAGTTACGTGCCTGTTTTGATGGCTGAACAATTAACTAACTGGTGGTGACTGCTGTGCTATTTAGCCCACTTATTTGTCGTCCCATGGTATTTTAAAACCTTACCTGAGCCTTGAATAGGAGGTCTCCAGTCACTGAACATTTTTCATTCTAAAATCACGTTTATAAAATGCTGCTTCAGCCATGTTCTAATGAACAGTGAGGAATGGAAATGACTAATCTGATTACATCAAAGTAACTACCCCACTTCTAAACCATTCACAAAAGTGGTTACTTTGCAGTCTTCATTTAATGATCATGGTGATATCTTCAAAATAATGTTCTCATTAGGTCAAAGTAAAAAACAAACGGAATATGTACCCACTCTTTTAGAAGTACATACTACTTCCTACTCCTAAGTGTGAATGATTCAGGACTACAAATGACTTAAGGCTTAATCTGTCCAGGATGTGGACTTGAGTAATGTAAAAATGTCTGCAAAATGCCAGTAGCAGATGTTATGAGCAGACTGGAGGGTTGAGACATGCAGTTGTTGCAGAGAAGAGACGCTGAAGGAACTTGCCACATTCTCTGAAATAAGATAGAGATATTTAAATCTTAACATGGCAACAATTTTCAATAGTTCTCATATCATGAACACTTTCTTGGCCATCTTAATGAAGTTCCTTGCTCTTTTAGCTGGCCTAGTCCTAAAGCTTGACAAGAGGCGTTAGCTGCTTTCGTAGGAAGCCAAGACCACCTGTGTGATGCAAAGGCTACTTGACTTACCCGTCATTCTTCCAGTCTGTTTTTCCTTTTTATTTCTATTGTTCCAGAAACCTGTGGCTTTCCCCCCCTGGAGTGTAGTTAAAGGGATGTGGCATTCCATCCTTTCCATTAAGCCAGTTTGGTTCAGTACATTGATAGAGGTCAAACTCTTGCTGTGCGCTAAATTATTGGAGTGTGAAGTGGTATTAAGACCAAGAATACTACATGCCTTGTCCAATGACTGAGTATTAAATACGGCCATTATATAGCAAGTAAATTTGTCTGCTAAAATTATTATTGATGGATGGAAAAACCTACAAGGCATAAGACCTGTGCTCCTCTTCTTGGGTCATTCTGCACAAAAACATATGTAATTGCAATTGTGAATGCATAGCTAAATTATTGAAAAATCTTGAGCTCAATCACCTTAATTGATGATAAAAGAATGAATTTAAGGCTAGCTATATTCAAAATATTTGTCTTTCATCAGGTTTTTTAAAAAAAAGATGTCTGGAGGAGATGAAAACCATTTTCTCTTTTAGTTTATAATTCTTGTTTTAGTAATGTCCTTGGTTCTCTAGTTATTCTTCTAACAAGTTGAATTTAACTTGTAACAGAACACACTTTATTAGGTGTTGTGAGGGAACCTTTCAGGCTGCCTTTTGCATCAAAGTCCAGTTTCTCTTCTGTTTTCATCTAAAGATACTTCACTCACTTTGAATGTGCAGTCTAGTTTTGTCACTGTAAAACCTGTATGTTAGATTAGTTGGTATTCCTTTCACATACGGGGCAGGAGGGCTTGCAAAAGTTTTGAAGCTTCAACCTGAAGCCTTTCAAATTGGGAGTGGTAAGACTGTAAGCTACTCTGCCAGGGAGAAGTGAGGTTAACTTAAAACTAGCACTTTCTCATAGGTTCATAGGGCTTTAGTGTTGACACTTGATAGTTCTTGGCATTGACTTCAAGGTTCTGCTTTTTCTGTTTTCATTAGGAAGAGCCTGGACTTGATTTAGTCTCTGTTGCGGTTGGCAGAGGTGGGGCAGTATGAGCAAGTTAAGCAGCTCTTCAGTTTCCCGATCAAGCACTGTCCCGATATGTTGGTACTGGCCTTATTACAGATCAACACTTCCTGGCATACTTTGCGCCATGAACTCATCTCCACACTTATGCCAATTTTTCTTGGCAACCATCCCAACTCTGCCATCATTTTACACTATGCATGGCATGGACAGGTAAGTCTTACTAAAGTGCTTGCTTGGATTACATTTGTAGAATAACTCTGCTGTCCTGACAGCAGAGTATTTGCATCTTGATCAGCTATAAGTAAGGTGGTAGCTTTTAAAAAAATTAAACGCTTGGCTTTTTAAATACAAGTGACTATATACTTGCATGTATTAAGTCATTTCTGTGAGGTTGGTACTTGACAAAGTGTAGCAAACTATACTGCAAAAAAACCCCAACCCTTATTAAGGCTAAGTATTGCTAGACAACCAGTGGAAAGTCTGTTAGTGCACAAAAAGATACTGTTTCTGTGAAAAATGGCTGGTCAAATCCATGATTCAGTCACCTACAATTTAGGTAGAGTGGGGGGGATTTTTAAAAGTATTAAAGAACTTAATTTTGCTCCTGCTGAAGCTGGTGGAAGTCTCTCTAAGCTTGTCCCCTTGGTGGTCATGTGACTAATGACTTAATCAAATGGACATAGAGTGGTTGCTTTGTTATAATGCAGTCTGGCCTGTGTCTGTTGGAACTAGGTATGTTACAAAGTGGCTTAATGGGGGGTGGGAGGGAGAGGGGGAGTGCAGTTACTTGACTTGCTGCAAAAGAGTATTTGAACCTCAAGAGAAATCTAAGGCCTTGTCTACAGTATGTCCGTCTGCCATTGCATTATAATGCCCAAACTTCTTCTGACAGTGCAACAGGAGCGTTAATGTAGATGAGTTTCTAGGGTTTTGTCATATGCCTTAATCCTGATCAGAGCAGATCTGTACAGTGATGGAACAGCCCATCCAAACTTTAGCATTAGTCCCTGTTATGTTGGTGAACACGGTCCCTGTCCAAATGCTAAGGTTTTCTAGTTTAGACAATACCTAGGGTCAGAGGTCTAACAGGTAGCTCATGTGCTACTGTTAACTTTCATGCTCCTTTATAGTAGTTGGAAAGTTATTTCTTTGACTTAGTCCCGTCTTCCCAGGAGGAGGCATTTACCATAGAACATAATTCTAGGTTCTGAAAAAAACTACAGAGCTAATGTGCAGACATGCTCAACTTGTGCTATACAAGTGATACTCTTCACATAAACCTATTTTGATCAACTGCTAATAATTTCTGCAACTAATGTAAAATTTCGCATGTATGTTTTTTTTAACTGAAGTGGCATCACAATTTAACTTTTCTTAGGGTCAGTCTCCCTCAATACGCCAGCTCATCATGCATGCAATGGCAGAATGGTACATGAGAGGGGAGCAGTATGACCAGGCAAAACTGTCACGCATTCTGGATGTGGCCCAAGACTTGAAGGTGAAATTTGAGTAACATCTTTTTGTCTTGTTTTTAGTTTGAGCAATAGCTGAAATTACTAAGCTTTCATTGTTTACTGGCTTGTTCTCCCTTTAAAAATTGTACTGCCTGAATGTCTGGATTCAGATGTGCCTAAACTGGGTATGAGTAAATAAGTTCAGAATTATTCTTCTAACTCTTTTTCTAAAAATGTTTAGGCATTTTTCTTGAAGGTAGTTGAGAATAGATGTGTGGACACAGTTAAGTTCAAACTTGGTTAGACATTGACACTGCACATGCTGAATATGGGGTTTTAAAATGAGATAGTATGAACAATTTGGAGGATTCAAAATTATATTGTGTAAAAGTGGGTTTTAATGGTTGGTTTTAATAGAAATTTAGAAGCACAAGGTCGTTTAATTGGAGAGTCAGTCTAAGCTCTAGAACATTTGCTTGTTCTAAGCAAGGCATAACTAAATAAAGTTAATTAATAGTACCAAACTTTTTTGTTGACCAGTGAAATCACTAGCAGCATGTTTTAGCAAGACTTATTAATGAAGGTACATGGGGAACAGAAAGATAAGGGAAGAGGAAAGAGAAATTTGATATTTTGACTATTAGTCTTCTAATTCTTTTTCTTTAGGCCTTGTCAATGCTGCTAAATGGTACTCCATTTGCCTTTGTTATTGACCTTGCTGCACTTGCCTCTCGACGGGAATACCTCAAACTTGATAAATGTCTCACAGATAAAATTCGGGAGCATGGGGTAAAGCATAATTTTTCCATTTTATTTCTGCATTTTATTTTTGGTGACAAGTCACTGTATTAACAATTAAGTAGAATTAAATTAGTTGAAAATGTTTTTAGGCTATAGCTCAGTGAAAATATTGAAGTGTAACGTTTTCCACCTTGCAGTTGCTGAATGCAAAATATTGACTGAATAGAAACTAAAAAAATTTTTCTTTATAGGAACCTTTCATCCAGGCCTGTATGACTTTCTTAAAGAGACGATGCCCATCTATTTTGGGTGGCCTTGCACCAGAGAAAGACCAGCCCAAAAGTGCTCAGCTTCCTCCAGAAACATTGGCAACTATGCTGGCCTGTCTACAGGCTTGTGCTGGGTAAGCGGCTGTATCATTGACAGCAACTGAAGCTGAATTTCCCAGAATGTTAGAAGTGGCATAGCTGAAGCAGTGTCTTGAAAGAATTGATTAAGGAAAGATGAGCCAGTCATTGTCCAGAGGCACTGTGCAGTAGTGGTGGGACCCCGGGCCCATTACCGGCTACCGGATTTACCGGTTCTAGGAAAACCGGATTCCCGGATTAAATCCGGTATGCCGGTACCAGATTTAATTCATTGGTTTCAATGGGGCGCTGTGTCCCCATTGAAACCAATGAAATATCCCTCCCCCTCCCCGGCTGCGCAGGTGGAAGGGGGGACACCCCCACCCACCCTGCCCAGCCTGGCTTTTTGTTTAAAAAAAGAACAGAGTAAGACAGACCCGGAAGCGGAGGCGAAGGCGAGCCCAGCACCA
>QEPC01006686.1:827495-865009 GCA_003113815.1 Sphenodon punctatus | reverse complement strand
ACTCTGTTCTTTTTTTAAACAAAAAGCCAGGCTGGGCAGGGTGGGTGGGGGGTGTCCCCCCTTCCACCCGCGCAGCCTGGACTCGGGGAGGGTTTTTCTTTTAAAAACTGTTTGGCTGGGGCTTTAAATTTTTTTACATTGCAGCCATTTTTAAATGGCTGCAATGCAAAAAAATCCGGTACCCCGGAATCCGGTACCGGGTCCGGATTACCGGGCCGAATCCGATAATGCCGGTATCGGGCATACCGGCATTATCGGATACCGGATTCTACCGGTTTTCCACCCCTACTGTGCAGGCTTTTCCATTCACATCCACTAAAGTTTCAGTTTTAACTGCTAAATCTTTTTAAGGCTTCTGGTTTACACCACATTTTTGATGCGTATACTTTGATTATGTTTCTTGTGAACCAAGACAAAGGCTTTCAAAAACAGTTCCTCGGTTTAACTCTGCTTCCTCACTAATGTTGCACATGTGAACCAACACGGCATACAAGGGATGAGTTGTGCTTCTGTAAAAATCGTGCCTCACCAGTCCATTATTCTGTAAAGTTATCAAGTACATTAGGGTAAGCTAGTTAAAATTGTACCCAAAGAATGAAGAGTAGGTTCTTTAAAAACTGGGGGTGTGGGGAATAAATGTGGTACATGAGATTCAGTTTAAGTACAACGCAGTGCATAGTCTGTATTATTTTCCCCAGAAAGTTATTTTAAATTACCTTATCTGGGAAGAGGTATTGGAGTCCCTTTTTAAGGTCCCTGAAAAAGGCTGATCCATCTTGCTGCATAAATTATTTGATAGAAAATCTAGAGGCACAGTTTCTAATTAAATTAACAGGCAGGTCTAGAACAAGAGGAAGTGCTCTTGCACACAACTGATCTGTGGAACTTTTTCTTCCCAAAAGTGTAGCTGGATCTAAGAAAGGATTAAACAAGTTCATGGATAGATTCCTTAGTGATGGTATCCAAGTTGGTATGAAGATACAGCTTTAAGCTCAGGGTGTCCTTAAGCTTCTGGCAAGCAGAAGCTGGGAGTGACTGGGGCGTAGGTTACTTACAAATTACTCTTTTCTTGAATGCTTCAGGGTAGAAGACATTCTTTGTCAGAAGCAGGATACTGGGTTGACTGGATTATTAGTTTGGCTTGATATACTCCGTTCTTGACCATCTCTTTACTAAGGGATATTTCATTTTGCTTGTATCTTTTTTCTTTTTTATATTGAGCCTAATGAACGTTGTCTGCCCTATTCTCCAGAATAGATGATGTACTGATGGCATTGCCTGTAGGCAGCAGATCTCTTTAATCTCTCTTTGAAGCTGACATCTTGGCTTCAAAATACTAACACAAGGCTCTTATCTCCTGAGATGGCCATAAAACTCCTGTGACAGTAATGAGTGATTTAAAATTTATCATGGCATGGAGTATTTCCTTCTCTATGTATCCTAAAGAATTAATAAATGCTATAAAAAACAAAGCACAATCCCTTTGGTTAAATGTTTGTGGCAGAGATGCATTAATATGTACCCTTTCCAGAACAGCGCAGCTTAGAACTCTACAAAGCTAGGAAACAAAGAGCTAATAAACCACATTTGTCATGCCACCTTCATTCTCTGCCCTTAATTTTTTATTTGAGGATCAGCACATAATACACACAACTTATACAACAATGTATATCCAGCCCTGTTACAGAAGCAAGAAAGAGGAAGAAAAAAACATATAACTTCCCCTCCTTTAGCCAGATTAAAATCATCCCTGCCCTACTATATTGACTGACCTGACGTATACATTAGGCATTAAAGTAGTGCCACGCTATACTGTAGTTACTAGTTGGTGCCATATTTAATTCAGAGCTGAAAACCTCCATTATTGCTTATGTACACACATTGGGGACAATCCAGCTGCCTGCATACACCGCCCGCAGGCCAGAACGCACGCACTAATGTGCGCACGTGTGCTGTGCGCACAGCGCAGCCACCTGCAGGTAGCGTACATGGGCTGCTGGATTGTCCCCTGTATGTAATATTGTATTGGTTTCTTTAACTTACATCATTGGGTGGCTAGAAAAATACTTTGTTGCAGTGACCTAGATACTGTAGCTTATACTAAAGTCATAAATTCCATAAGACACATTGCATGAAGAAGATAAAAAATGGATGAATGGATTCAGCAGCTGGGTATGTGGAGTTAATTCAGTGGTCAGAGCTGTCTGTCCCTGAAAGTGATGGCACTGTCACCTCCTTAATACTCCAGCATATGCACGCCAACATACATGTTAACTCTTTTTTTTTTTATTGCAGAAAGAAAAATATTGCAAGCTTTTTGCCTTGCAAAAAATACTCTCAATTTCATGTTGATCTAGAAAAAACCTAAACTAAAACTTCTGCATTTGTAAGTCACCTAAACTTGGGCTCAGACCAACATTCCCAAATGAGTGTATAGCACCAAGGCCCACTGCTTAAGCAGAACTATTTGAAAGCCAGTGTACTTGTAATGACGAAGGCCACTTTCACACATCCCCCCCCCCGTAGCTTTGCAGGCAGACACGCGCAGGGATGCAGAGATCAATTTCCTGCTCTGCATCCCCGCGCGTGTCTGTCGGCAACGTCGCGTGGGGGGGGGCTTGGGCTAGTCTTGCCTTTGCCAGAAACTCACTAGGTGATGTTGGGCCAGTCGCATTATTCTCTCAGCCTAGCCTACCTCACAAGGTTGTTGAGGATTAAAAAGCGGTTAGTTACATGTAAAGCACTCTTGATTGCCATGGCAAGGGGATGCTATATAAAAATAACGATTATTGTCATTACAAATTTGTCCAACTCCTAGTGGAGGGAAAGGTATATTGCAGCCAACCTGGCACATTTCAGATCTGTGTAACAGGAAGTTATAACTTGAAAATTATTGGTCTGATGTGATTAATACTAATTAAAAGTGAAAAAAGCAGGAAATGTCGCATGCACATTTTCAACTGAATAAGCTTTAGACACACAAAATTTAAACTAAGTTTTTTTTCTCCATAGCCGTTAACTTTCGAGATTCCCTCAGCAAAAAACATACCCTTACGTATGCATAATTATATCCTCGCATGATGACTTTCAAAATGGGATCTTTAACATCATGGTAACAGTTACTGCTGTTTAAAGTTTCACTTTTAGATAGGAACTTGTCTGTGCCTTAACTATAGTGCAACTGGAGTTGCACTATGTTTTAGATCACCCTGATTCTAGATGTGTAATGAGGCAACCATTTTTCCATTCTTGTTCATGTAGGCCATAATTTAGTCTAGCATGAGCAAATTAAGCTACTAAAATCTGTTTTTAACCCAAAAGCTTACACCATATAGTAGCTTATGTGATATCCCTGATCTGGCTGTGATCTGAATTCTGATGTGTTAGACTAGATAGATAAACTCGGAGTCTTAAAGCCTCCAGCTTTGTTAAAGGTTTAACTAAAAGTTGTTCCCTCATGCTGTTCTTAAAATCCTTGAGCTCGCATTTGTGCATTTAAACAATATTTTGTAAAGGAGAGACCCCTCTGGGAAAAGGAAATTGGTTATTCTCTCACTTCTGCCAATGCAGGCATTCTGATGCTGGATGTGACCCTAACTACTGAGCTGAACTGGAGTCAGCAATGTTGTATGGGTACAAAAAAGTTTAATGTAATTTTTCTGCTGACTTGGAAACAATGCTTTTTGTTAATGCAGCCTAAGTAGTAATTTCACTCTATTCAACAGTGGTCAGAACTCATCTGGAATATTGCATACAATTTTGGGAGCCATGTTTCATGAAGTACATTGACAAATTGGAGTGGGTTCAGAGAAGGGCAACGAAGATGATAAACAGTCTAGAAAACGAGTCTTACTAGGAAAAAATGAAGGAACTGGGTATGTTAAATTTAGCAGAGACGAGATTAAGGGGAGACAAGATAGCAGTCTTGAAATCTCTGCTTGGGGATCCTTCTTCACGGACAGTTCTTACGATGAGGTTAGATCCCCACCACAACCAGTAGGAGACACTTTCTAAATTTTTGTTCCTGCAGCATTCTTGATAAGGATCTATGCCCCAGACTCCAGTTGTTTGTCTGACTCCATGCTGGTAGGAAGTAGACTTCCAGCCTCAGTTTCTTTTTGCAGAGCTTTCTTTTAAGTTGAATTTGTGAGCATTTCTGGATAGAATGGATGCCAGGGAGGGTGTAATACTCTTGTTCACCCCTCTCCCCTTAGGAAGAGCATAGGAGGGGAGTCCTTTTCGTAAGTTCCCAGCCGGGACGGGAAGAGCAGGCGCAGTAGAGCTCCAGCACGGTCTCTGTTCCTGCAATCTCCCTGCTAAAAGACCTGCTGAGCCTCCACAGAGCCACTTTCCACCCGCAGGCTGCATAGACACAGTACAAGTGGCAGTAGCCCATGTAGCAGAAAGTAAAAGCAGCAGAAGCCTATGCAGGCTGAGCAGGCAAATACATCTAATAGCTCTGAGAGCCAGCTGAGGCAGCGTGTCAGGCAGCGGAGGGCATAGTTGCCTGGAGTGACTCTCCCCACTTGAGATGGCCACCACCAGAAGGTATAGAGCCCAGGAGGAAGCAGAGACAGTAAGCACCCCTGGCAATGAGCCCTCAGTGGCAGATCCAAATGTGGAGGTTCTGAGGAAAATAATTTCCTCCCTCCAAGACCTCAAGTACCATAAGCGCAAGTGAGGTGGAGCTGTGGAGTGTTGGGCACTGTAATTGAAGCTGCTTCCAGCAGCCGGAACTCTGATTGACTTACCTGTAACAACGTCGAGCGGGGGTGTCAGGGAGAGGGGGCAGAGCATCAAAACCTGCCGGAAGAAAAGGACTTGGCCCGCTGGGGGCGCGAGCCTAAGGGCGAGAGTACAAGGGTTGCTACTCTTGGGAGTTGCCTTGGAGCCACACTGAGCAGAGGAGCCCCCCATAGTCATTTCCCCCCCTTGTTCCCCCCCTTACTTGTCGTCTGTGGCTAGTTAGTGGCGGGGGTGCTGATTGCCTCTTTAAATGTTGCCCGCAAAAAGATCTCTGGCTGAGGTGGCATCTACGTCTCCTCTGACATAAATCCTCTAAGCAACGGAGGATTGAGTGTTTTTTTTCCCCCCCCTCAGGCGCACTCCCAGGTAGTGGAGGAATGGCCAGAGGGTCAGCTGCCTATGTCGAATCGATATGCCCCCTTGGCAGACCTGCAAGGAGATCAGTCTTCCCTAGTTAGGTCAACAAACCAGGTGGTTGAACAGCAGGCGGTTAGCCCAGGTTTTGACCTTTTTCAGCTTCCTGTGCAGAGGGATGAGGTGTCACAGGAAAATGCTCTAGTGGTCTTAACAGATCATGTTCAACTTACTATGCATACTGTTCGTCATATGTATCTTCAGATAAATGTGCTTGATGGTAAAATTGACAAACTAGTCTCTTCCCAGGGAGTTGTTCAGGAGCTTCCAGTGAAGACTGTTGGGAAAGAACAGTTAGATTTAGTGAGGGAAAATCCTGTAAATCTGCGTAGTGAGGGCCATTGTCCTCCACAAGTGCTAGCTAGTAGGTCGGTGGTTTCAAAAACTCAAGGGAGGGAAGTGGGGTGTCAGAAAGTAGGGAATACTTATAGTTATCTGGCACTGTGATATTTACAGTCTTGCCTCTTCCATCCAGACATCTTCCATTTTGGTGTACTCCGCTAGATGTGGCAAAGCATTTAAGAGCTCTTTTACATATTCCAGTAACAAGAAAGGACATCAGTGCATTGGACCATCTATGCTATACAAAAGATCACTGGATGGTAAAGGTGTTTTTTAAATCCCAGGATTTTGTAACAATGATTTTTAACCATGAAGCTTTGCTAAATTCAAGGCCGGTGTTTATTGCAAAGGCTTATGATTTATTGCAAAGGCTTATGTAAGGACCGCTTAGCGGTCTTTGACCATGTGTGCCATAATGATGGAATACCTACCAAGAGGAAGGTTAGGCAAGCTGTGACATATCCACCGATTAAAGGAAAGGATGTAGTGGTAGCTATGGCTAGTAACTACTAGCCCGGTAAATCTCACAAATGTAAGGAGGCCTGATGATTTGATTGACCTGTCAGAGGATCGGTCGATGGAAATTCAGCTTCTGGAGGAGGCCAGGCACGCCATTAATAAATTCAAGGAGAAAAGGCGTTTTAATCAGAGGGCAGAAGGTGTGGTGTTGACGGATCAATCGCGATTTGTAGAAAACATGGGAAAACTCTTATGACAAACTAGAATACAAAAAACCAAGTCCTTCTCCCTCCAGCTGGGGGATTCAAATAGACTAGGTTCTAAGAAAACCATACTTTCTGTTTCTACTCCAGTCGGGTCATGTCTAGTCATAAGCATCTCCTATGTTCAACCTCTATTGAAATTACCAATCTAGCTGAGGCAAGTCTATTAAATAGTGTTTACGGGGTTAAAGTCAGAATCACAACTTTTACAAGTTGGGACACTGATTGAAAGTAAGTCATCTACTCTAACTAGGGGGGGGAAAGGTTCCGGCTTGTGAAAATACTATCCCCCTCCCTGTAGAACAAAGTTGTCAACCTTTTAAGGAGAGAAATAATGCCTTTCACGAGTCAACCCTGGTTATTAGTAAGTGGCAGGTGAGTTTAACTCAGCTAAGCAATTCTGAGCCAATAAAAAATTGACGTTTACCTTTGCCATCTGGGGCACTGAAATTCCTAAGTTGGAACAATGCAGGATGGCGACATAGCATTAAGGATCCAGATTTTTTACCGTTCATTAGAGAGCAAGATATAATTATTTTGCAGGAGACCTGGCTTTAGTTCCTAGTGTATAAATGCACTGCTTTCAACTAGTGGCAGTCCCAGGCTTTAGTTCCTAGTGTATAAATGCACTGCTTTCAACTAGTGGGGGTAGACCAAGTGGGGGTTTGGCCCTCCTTACAAGCGATAGAAAGGGTATAAAAATGTGTTTGGTTTCTTCTTTTTTAGCATTTTCCCCCCCCCATTTGGTATGTTCTATATCCAAACTTTGAATTGTTAGTAATGACTGCCTATGTTCCACCAAATTCATCTCCATATTATGATGATGCAATTTGGAGAGTTATTAATGAAAATGTGCAGGAGGCGAGAGGGAAATACCCGTCTGCTCCTATTCTCCTAGGGGAATTTCAATACTAGGATGGGAAACACAGGAGGTATACAGAATGTGGAATCATCAAGCCTCCTGTTGGTTCCTCAGTTGAACAACATCCGGACCTCTAGAGATGTGAAAAATTGTAGCAGAGCCCCTAGATTGCAAAACCTTATCGTAACGTGGAACCTGACTATTTTAAACGAGGTCCTAGATGGAGACCTGGATGGTAATTTCACCCACCATTCCCCTTTGGGGTCTAGTGTATTGGACTCTATTATGATAGCAAACTCTTTATTATTTGCGGTGGTGGAATTACAGGTTATTCCCCACCACATGACAGAGCATTTACCTGTAATTTTAACCTTCTGCAATCCGACAAGATATCAGGTGAATATGGAGAGTTTTGCTCGAAGTAATTTAATCGCTGATGGGGAGGATCACGTTGTCGCTAGGACACAGAAAAAATGGTCAGGAAAGGTCAAAGAGGCCTTTGTGGAATTGACTGAATCAGAGCTACTGCTGGATCTTTGCTGAGCTTTTCTATGCCCTGGGGCAGATAAAATATCTATATTTGAGGAAATAGTGAGCTCACTAACCCCTTTGTTAACAGAGTTTAAAAGTGGAAATCGGGTTTACCCTCGATCTAGGTGGTTTGACAGTGAGTGCCACAACCTGAGGGCAGAGCTGCGGAAATTATCCAGGAGATTGAAAAGCCAGTCCTCTAGAGAGGATAGAGTGTCCCTCCAGGTCGGATTGTAAGCCACTGGCAGGGACCGCGTCTAATTCTATGTTCTGTACAGCACCAGGTCACACGACTGGTGCTATATAAATGTTTATAATAATAATAATCGGTAGAAGACACAGGTCCATCCTCAATGCTAAAAAAATTGGCGGCACAGAAGCGGGATTGGAATGATCTGGTAAAGGCTGCAAGGCACAATGATTCCAGCAGTTTTTGGAGTCTAATAAGGAAGGCAAAAATAGACAAAGTACTCAGTCTCCCTAGTTTGTCGCCCAAAGTGTGGAAAAATCATTTCAGGTCCCTATTTTCAAGGCCAGTTAATCTGGATACCAGGAGCTGGGTTTCATCCTTAGAACTTGTGCAGGAATGGCCCTCGGTAACTCAGGAAGAAATTATAGACCTGATTAGTGATTTACAGAGGGGCAAAGCCCCAGGTGGGGACTTTATCCCCCCCGGAACCTTTAAAGGCAAAACCCAAATGGTGTGCTAAGATATTAGCTCCTTTATTTACTTTAATCAATAATACCGGGGTACTTCCTATTGCTTGGCAAAATATTATTATTATTCCAGTTTTTAAGAAGGGTGATCCAGATAATCGACAATTATCGGCCCATTAGCCTTTGTTTAATTTCCAAAATTTATGCTAAATACTTATCTGGAAAATTGCCCTGCTGGATGGTAGAACAGAATATTTTGGGAATTGAACAGGCAGGTTTCAGAGAGGGTCAATCGACTCTAGATCAGGTATTCATTGTATCCCAGTTGATACATAAATATACAAAGCAGGTGAAAAATTCGTCACTTTATTTGTGCTTCATTGACCTTCAGACAGCCTTTGATTCTATAAATAGAGAGAGACTGTGGAGTAAATTGAGTTCCTCATCCATTGATCGTCACTTTCTTTATCTAATTATAAAGCTCTATACAAATAATTCTCTACAAGTACGCTTTTCATATGACCAGAAACTAACAAAGCATATGAGTGGATATTGGAGTTAGACAGGGGTGCATCCTGGCTGTACTTCAGTGCCCATTGTGGTGTCGAGGTCGAACACTTGAGAAATTGTTTATTGGTGCAGATACAGATTTAGCAAAACAAGTAACTAGCTATTGTATCCACGTTCTCTGGTTTTAAAAAATATGTAGTTAAACAACTTGACCAGAAATGCCAGCTGTGAAAAATAGCTTGCTCCCCTCTACGGAGCTCTTATGGAACAATGTATTTATTGTTAGTTTGGATAATACACACAAATTTAGATGTGTTCTTTTTAAAATATCTATTATTCCGTATGTTACTTGTATGTTCCTATATTTCAAAAATTGTAAAGACTTGGGCCACAATAAATTTGAATTTGAAGTGCAAGTGAGCTCTTGCCAAAACCAAGCATGCAGGCCTACCCTATAAAGGGAGATCCCAGACGGCAGGCAAAGGGGAACGCCCAGCACCAAAGAAGCTGTAGCAACAAAAGCAGCCATTAGACTCCCTCCAACGCCTCAGAGTCTGCCTCAGAAAGGGAGCAGTTCCTCAGAACACGAGGAAAATACCTGGACCCCCAAACGAGAGGGAGAAATACAGGAAAAAGGGGCCCTCCCGAAACCCTGATGAGGGAGGAGGCCTCTGAGGATCTGGTCTCTGAAGACGCTCAAGCCTTGGAAGTGGAACAGTCTCCCCTGGAAGAGGGGCAACTAGAGGATCCCCCTTTTGAACCCTCCTCTGACCCAGATACGGAATTCCCCAGAAAATAGAGACCAGATTTTCAAACTGGTCGTGAAAGCCCTTCATCGGAGGGAAAAGAACTCCTCAGAGTCATCAGGTGATGAGTCTGAAAGA
Organism: Sphenodon punctatus; assembly: GCA_003113815.1. Classification (NCBI taxonomy): domain Eukaryota; kingdom Metazoa; phylum Chordata; class Lepidosauria; order Sphenodontia; family Sphenodontidae; genus Sphenodon; species Sphenodon punctatus. The sequence continues at coordinate 855,341 of QEPC01006686.1, read as the reverse complement.
GTATATTCCAAGGCCTAGATGCAAAGTCAGAGGCATGGTACTGGATAAAGGTGGGGAGAGCGAGGGAGGTGTCGGTTAGTAATTAACCAACAGGGCGTTCAAAATGAATGCGTCTCAGGAGGCCCTGAACTCTCTTAATGAGGAGCAAAGAAGTGCTTCTGACCACACCAAAGGTGGGTGCAGCTGCCGCTTCTCTGGCTAGAAAATCTGTTCCCCACAGAGGGAGTGTTACCCCAGAGATTCCACAGACAAGGGGATTGAGGTCAGCCTAAGGAGAAATTATTAGGAGATATCAGCAGTAATTAAAATGGCATCTCCTCATACCTGGATTAAGAGGGCCAGAGACCAAACGTCTCTCTAAAAATGACCAGAGTTCTGGCAACGAGAATCCAATTCGCATGTGCCTTTAGCGGGGGAAGTGGCCAGTTAGGATGGTTCACCCTCGGAGGCTGATGGAACCTCAGCGGTTCCAAGAGGTCCTGAGGGAGTTAACCTTGGATCTGGACGGTCACTCTGTTGATGAGCTGGTCCAGCGTTGGAACAGCGTGCTGGAGGAGGCCATTGACAGGGTGGCTCCAAGACATCCTCTGTCTCGTGACCGCAGGGCCCCTTGGTTTACTGAGGGGCTGCGGGGGATGAAGCAAGTAGGCAGGAAGCTGGTGTGATGCTGGCGTCGTACTCGATCTGACTCCGACCGACTTCTCCATAGGGCCCATTTGCGGTCCTATGTTGAGGTTGTGAGGACAGCAAGGAAGGAGTTCCTTGCTGTCCTCATAGCATCTGTGAAGTCACGCCCGGCGGAGCTGTTTTGGGTGGTGCGGGGGTTGGTCAGTCGGGTCTCCTTCCACCTGGATGGGGACATGTCCCAGGCCCGCTGTGAGGAGTTTGTTACCTACTTCGCAGACAAGATCGCTTAGATTCAGAGCGACTTTGGCACTGGATTAGAGGCAGTCGGTAGAGAGTGCGAGGGGATGGAGGCCCTGTCTGGTCCATCTTTGTGGGGGGAGTTTCAGGAAGTGATGCCGGCCAATGCAGTGGATGTCTTGGGGTCTGTGAGAGCCACCTGTTGTGAACTTGATCCATGCCCGTCCTGGTTGGTGAAAGCCTCCAGGGAGACGTTGGGGATGGTGCTCGTGAGGGTGGTTAATGCGTCCTTGCAGCAGGGGAGGTTGTCGCCCAGCCTCAAGGAGACTGGTGCGCCCCCTGCTGAAGAAGCCATCATTGGACGTTGACACACTCGCCAGCTACCGACCTGTCTCTAACCTCCCCTTTTTAGGGAAGGTTATTGAATGGGCGGTGGCGATCCAGCTCCAGGTGCATCTCTAGATAGCATTGGTTTCCTGAACCCTTTTCAGTCTGGGTTCTGCCCCAGCTATGGTACCGAGACAGCGTTGGTGGCCTTGGTCGACGATCTCCGCCGAGAGATGGACACAGGACGTTTGACATTTCTCCTCCTGCTAGATCTGTCGGCCGCCTTTGATACCGTGGACCATGGGCTGTTGTTGAGACGGCTGTTGTTGACCCTGCTGTCTCATTGTTATCCCAGTGTTTGGAGGCCGTGGCGGAATGGATGTGGCAGAGCAGACTGAAGCTCAACCCCAATAAGACTGAGGTGATGGTGGTGGGGAGAGCGAGGGAGGTGTCGACCCCCCTGATTGGGGGGGCTTGCCCTCCTGTAGCTCAGCAGGTCCGGAGTCGGGGGGTGGTGCTGGACGCGGATCTCCGTCTGGAGCAGCAGGTAGAGGTGGTGGTGAAAGCTGCCTTCCGCCAGTTGTATCTAGTGTGGAGGTTGCGTCCGTATGTCTCTGGCCCAGACCTGGCCTCCCTCGTCCATGCCTTCATCACCTCGAGGCTGGATTACTGCAATGCGCTCTACGTGGGGCTGCCCTTGTTCCTGGTTCGGAGGCTGCAGCTATGCAGAATGCGGAGGCCCGTCTCCTTTCAGGGACAGGTCGCCGGGACCACATACCACCTGTGCTCCGGACTCTGCAGTGGCTGCCAATAGCGTGCCGAGCCAGTTTCAAGATGTTAGTATTAATCTATAAGGCCCTTTACGGTCTCGGCCCCTCATACCTCAGGGATCGCCTCGCACTCCAGAGCGGCTCCTTCGGTCTGTCTTCTTGGAGGTCCCCCGTGTTAAGCGGGGGGCCACAATGGAGAGGGCATTCTCGGTGGCCGGGCTGCATCTTTGGAACTCCCTCCCGGAGGAAGCTCGCCTGGCCCCAAGCCTTCTAACGTTCCGGTGAGTTTGTAAAACCTGGCTGTTTGCCCAGGCCTTTGGGGAGGGTGGGTTAGTGGGTTTTTTCCTCTCACCCTTTATTTTTTAGTATAATTTTTCTCTCTCCCTGTTTTGATGATGTTTTAAATACTTTAAATGTTTTATATTGGATTGTTAGCCACCCCGAGCTGTTCTCAGGAGGGGCGGGGTATAAATATATTAAATAAATAAACTAAATAAATATAGCTGACTCCTCACAGACGTATTGTGTTGGGCAGCCAGGGCAGCAGCATCTAATGTAGCAGCCCGTCAGTGATTTATGGCTTCGCTTATGGAAAGGAGATAACATGGTGAAAAATACTTGGGATAGCAGGTTTCTTCTAGGGCACTAAATTTTTGGAGTCTCCTTAGAAGGTTCTGACTGATGCCTATGACAAGAATAAAAAACAAACTTTGTGAATGTTGAGGCTCCTAGAAAGACATTTAATTTCTACAGTACCAGATATACCCCTTCAAGTGGTGCCAAAAGACATCATTATTATTTTATTAGCATTTATATAGCACCAGCGATGTACCTGGTGCTTTACAAAGAATAAGATAGATGCCTCCAGAGGAAACCAAACAGTGATCTTGTGCGAGCCATGCCAAATCAGGGTATGGGGCATGACCCCATTCAGAATCCACAACTTTAGGGGGCAGGTTACGCCTCTTCATAAACAAATGGATGGAAACATCGGATGTGTGGGTTCTGCAAACTATGCAGAGTTTGCATAGTTATATTGTGTGCCCACAATAGAACTCAGCAGTACCCCCTTGACCTCTTACTTTGTCTCCTCAAGAAGAGACAGGCATGCAGTAATGCTTGCGGAAGTAAACCGGCTGCAATCCATCAGAACAGTAGAACCGCTACTGCAAGAAGAACAAGGGTCAGGTCTTTACTCCCTCCTTTTCCTGGTCCCAAAGAGGTTAGAGGACTTGAGGGCAGTACTGGATCTCAAGAGCCAGAACCAGTTTGGAAAGGTCCAAAAATTCAATATGGAAACTACAATCCATCAGACTGGCAATAGCACAGGACAAATGGTTGACCTCATTAGATCTGAAAGAGGCGTATCTCCATGTGCCTGTCTGGCAGAGTCTCAGACATTGGCTCAGGTTCACATACGCGACAACATTGGCAGTGCGTAGCTCTCCTGCCCGTGTGGCACATTGAAGCAGGAAGATCTGAGCCACTATTTGATTGCCCTCTTACAATGGGTGCCAGATGGAAATTCCTGACACCATTGCTCAGCTCACTAAGACTACCTATTAGAACCAGGCCTCAAAGCTGTGTTATATATTGGCAAATACCAACGGGGACAAGATTCTTAAGGCTGCCAATTTGGCATTTGCCTTAAGCCTTCAGAGATAACGGGCCACCTCCTTGCAGGATGCTAGTAGCGCCTTAAAATAGCTTAGTATATTAATTTAGACATTGTCATTTTATTAAATGGTTGGTAGTTTTGCGGGACAGTCACTACAGGGGCCAAGAGTTTTCCGCACTCAAACTCCGAAAAGGAGTTAGGGCAAATTTACAGGTTTTGGGACAATTGATGAGGTATTAGTATGAGATCATTTGTAAATTTATAGGAAGATTGATATTCCCCTTAGAAATAAATATAATCTGTCGGTTTAATTGAAATCCTCGACCGGATCATTTTCAATTTAGAGTTAACTGGGTGGGCAATATCCCCCCAAGATAGCTGCTCCTTCTATTTGTTTTTCCCAGTAGGAATACAAATTTTGTATATGTCTAAGTGGAAGGAGGTTAACTTCTCCCAGAACTGTCGTAAGCAAAATAGGACTTGGAATCCCTCTGTTCGAGTTTATGCTAAAAAGGGAGCTAAACTGAATTACGGAAAGTATTTATGTTCGGACCTTGTTGAAGATCCTTTAGATTCCTTATTTTGGAAATGTTTACTATTATGAAAGCTTTTCCTCTTAACTAAGCTTGACTTTAGCCATTTTTATTATTTTATTGTATATATTTTGTTATAACCAATGGTTGAAACAGTTTTACTTTAAAAAAAAATAAATCCCATTGGACTGGCCGCCTCACCCCAAACGTTCATGAAGGTGCTCATACCCCTCATCGCAAACCTGAGGAAAGAAGGGATCCAATTGGATCCCTTATCTGGATGACATTCTGATAAGATCACTTTTGAAAGACACAGCTCTGAGGAATTTGAACAGAACCATTCAGTATCAAGTATGTGGGTTCATGGTAAACCTAAAGAAAAGCCAGTTCGTGCCCACACAAGCACTAGAACATCTGGGGGTGATCTTGGCTGCTCACCAGTACAAAGTCTTGCCGATTTAAAAAAACAAAAACTACGTGTACTGATTCTGCAATTGGAGAAAACAGCAAAGCCAGACTGAAGACTCTAGCAAGCCTGCTAGGCCTCATAATCTCATGCCTCTGGATAGTGCAGTGGGCCAGGTGCATGCAAGGCCACTGCAATGAGATCTCTGCCCCTGGCAGGACCATCTGATGCCGGGGATGAATCCGTGGGTCTCAATATTCTGGACGATAAAGGACTCCCTAGTATGGTGGGTGATGGAGTGTTTCCAAGTGAGGTTCCCAATGGCAGATCCAGACAGAATTCCTGTCACAATGGATGCCAACCTGCCCGAGTGAAGAGCCCACGTCCAACAGGGAGCAGTTCAGGACAGATGGTTACCATGGAAGAAGAGAAACCACATAAACAGGCTGGAATGAAGAGCAATCTACTTGGCCCTGAAGAACCTTGCTTCAGAAGTTTGAGGAAAGCCTGTCCGTGTATAAGGACAATATGGTGGTCAAAGCCTACATCAGTCACCAGGGGGGCTTCTGCTAAGAGGCTCCACACCAGCAAGCCTCTGTTCTGATCAGATGGATGGAACGCTACCTGTCGATGGTAGTTCACATAGAGGGCTTTGCTAATGTCCAGGCAGACTGGCTGAGCTGGATGACCATGGACTCAGCCTGAGGGTGTTCAGCATCATTGTGAAGCATCTCTATCATCCAGTAGTACATCTGTTTGCATAAACAAAAATGTAGAGAAGTACGTGTCCCTATTCCCAGACCACTGAGTGATGGCGCTGGACGCACTCAACCAACCGTGACCACAGGGCCTGAGGTAGGCCTTTCCGCCGTTCCCACTGATATCCAAGACCATAGGCAAACTGACGGGAATGGACCCTTCAACAGTTAGTGAAGGATCCTTCACTCCTTGAAGCATGTACTGATTGCTGTTGGTTGGTAATACTGGCAGATAGAAACGTAATGATGCACAACATTGTCCTAGACGTAACCTACTTGAAGAGGATGATGAGTGGACTGGGAATTTTCCCCTTCGTTTCTTCTGACTTGGAGGCCATGGGATTACCCAAGTTAAAAAGCTTGTGAAGTACTTTCTAAGACTTCAAACTTTTGTTATATTTTAGAAACCAGATTCTTAAACAACTGAAATTGCTTTACGAAGAACGGTTGGTTCCCTGTAATTAGGCAGTTTCATATCAGATGTTACTATTTGGCAGTTCATCACCCCTGCATAAACCAGGAGGTCTGTTTCTACAGATCAGTGTCCCACAAGAGCTCTGACCCATGGAGAGGGTGGTCAAACATAAGATTATTCCTTATCTCAAAGAGATTTTGAGCATTCCTTGTGGAGTGTCAGGAATGCTGTGCAGGCTAATGCATGGCCACATGTTGGCATGGGGACACTCCATGAAATTAACTGGCAGCAGATTTGAAAGAAATAAGAGAAAATATTTTTTTTCCCACTCGGCACGCTAACTTGTGGAATTTACTGCCAGGGGAAGTGTAGCTAGTTTTTGAAAAGGATCGGATAAGTTCTTGGAGGATAGGTCAATTAATGGCAATTAGCTAAGTTTTGGGGACGTAACGTCTTACTGTTGGAAACTAGGACAACCAGGAATGGTTTGTCCATTGTGACCTGTCAGGTACTTCTCCCAAGAGACAGAGATTGGCCACTGTTGGAGACAGGATGCTGTGCTTGATGGACCATTGGTCTGACCTAGTACAGCACTACTTATGCTCCTGCGTGAGCCAACTTATGGATGTGGTGATTGGGTGTCGGCCAGGGCAGAAGGAGGCACTGGGGCTTCCAGGTGGCAACCAGCGATAGTAACTTAGCTTGTGAACTGTGAATGTCATGTCACACTCACCCATATCCTGTGTTTTTTAGGTTTCAGGACTGTGTGGGCGAGTGACATAACACAGTTTGCAAATGTGGGGGCTATTGTACCACCTTTCACCCTCTGACATCCCATTTTCTGTTAAAGGTGGCAGTGCCATATAGGCAGCAAAGGTTCTCAAGTTTTTGCTGATCATTGGAGAGAAGGAAAACTTAGGGTGATTTCAGACGTGACGTGGTGAGATTCACCACAGTGAATCCCACCCCGGTGTCAATTACGTCACCGCGGGCCGTGGTGAGCTGCGCGGTCCCAACAGACATCACAGGGCCGGCACCACTGCCCGGGGCCAACTGCAGTGAACCCAGGCCGAGGGAACTCAACAGACGTGACATGGTGGCAAGAACCACGGTGGGAGCCCCACAAGGCACCGGGGTTGCGCGGACGCAAACATGGTCGCCTGTGGGCAAACGAAGCCACTGACAGCAGAGGGCCCCGCCCAGGGAAGGGAAACACAAAGGGAGGGAGGGAACTGCGGCGCGAGTAGCTCTCGCAACAGCGGCCGCATGGAAGGTGCGCGGACTTCAAAACAAGAAGCGCACACAAACGACACAGCACACCCGCACAACAAAGGGGAGTCGAGCAGGGGGACAGAGGGAGGCACGCAGCAGGCGACGGACAGGAAACCCCACGACTGGTCGGATGCAAAGGAGGTGGTGGTGGTGAGGGGCTGGCATAGCCAGCCCAGCAGGAGAGGGAGGGAGCAGGAGCCCAGTGGGCAAGAGGAAGGGGGACCCAGCAGCCCAAGGAGATAGGAGGCAACACAAGGCACAATGAAGCGCAGCAGGCATTTATTGAGGGCACAAGCACCAACGGCCCGGCACAGAGGCATAAAGCTCAAGAGCACGAGGATAAATGGCGCGGGAGAAGGCGCAGCAGCAAGGGGGGCCTGGGCCCCAGTCCGGGGGGGGAGGGGACCCAGCACAACATCCTGACACGGAACAAGTGTCTGAAGGAGAAGCACACCCAGTGCGCGAGGGGAGGCACCTGACAAAACCACGGACCCCCCACCTGCCTGCATGGGGGAGGAAGGGCAAGGGGACCCCCCAGCCACACACCCCAAGGCAAACGGGGCTGGTGGAAGGCCGTTCCACGGTCAAGGGCCACCAAGTGGAGGGAGCGGCTCTAGCCCCACGAAACCAGGGCCACCAGGCCAGGTGCAGGAGAGCAGGGCGCAAGGGTGGAGGGAGGCAGCTCACGGAGACAGAGGGCTGTCAGTGACATGTCAGCAGGAGGCCACACGGAGAGTTTTGGGGCGGCGCCCGCAGGTCCCAGGTGAGAGGGCGACAGGCAGGCGGAGGTGGGTCACCGGGGGTCCAGCAGTCCCAAGGAGGCAGAAGGTGGTGGCGATAGCACCCAGGCCACAGGCGGAAGGAAGGCGCTGAGGAGGCACCCAGATGCCGGATGAGGCCGGCGCGCCCTAGACCCAGCTGCTGGGGCTCCCATCGGGTGGAAGGGGCGGCAACGACAGCAGGTGCACATTGCGGGGCCATTGCCGCAGACCATGGCAGAAGCCACGGGCGGCCATGTGGAAGCAGATCAGGTAGAAGGCCTCGAAGGGATCCGCACAGCTTATCCTGAGTTGCACATCAGAGTGGTTGTACACCTCAGACAGAGCCGCCAGCTCAGGTCCAGAGCGGGGGAGCAATGCCATAATCAGCCTCAGGAGGCCAGGGCAGATGGGACAGCTCCAGAAGACGGTAGTAGGCAGCCCCGCGGGAGCGTGGAAACCCACGCGCACCCTGCACGCTGATGAAGTAGGACACGGACACGGCAGGGCCACCCTCACTCAGGCAGGTCGCATATCCCGGGAAGCCGTGCGCGCACAGGGTGGAGGCTGTCTTGGCAGGACTCCACACCGCAAGGCCCTCCAGAGTGGATGGGAGGTGCCCCTCAGGAAAGGGGGCGAGCCCCAGCGCCTCACCGTGCATGCAGCAGTCGCCAGCGGTCGCGACATAGCCAAAGCGCAGCACACCAAAGCTCAGGCATCGATAGGCATCCTGCCAGGTGGGCAAGGAGTGCAGGCAAACGCCACAGGTCGCAAAGGGCTATGCTCTCGCGGGCGGTCCAGGCCCGGACGGGGCCCCCGGAGCTGCCGAACGGGACCTCGGGCTGAGATGCAGCTGCCATGGTACAGCTCCTGGAGGGTCTGAGCCGTAGTGGCCGTGGGGGCAGCATGGGATGCAGGGCAGGGGGGCTGCACAGGCAGACGGGCTGCCAAGGCCGACAGATAACGGCAGGACGGGAACAATGGGGCCGCTGTGGAGGGAGACTAAGGGAGTGGGCAGCGCACAGCTGCTGGCATGCAAGGCCGGACAGCCCCATGCATACACACCTGCTAGATGGATAGGAACGTTAGCAATGTAGGGCTGGGGGAGTGTCGGGCGCATGTGCCGGAGGTGCCTGGCATCCCCTCCCTGGTGTTGGTGGCCGGCACCGGGGCTTACATAGGGACCTCTGGCTGCAAGGGGGGGTCCTCCTGCATGGGCCGCTCCTCCTGGGCACCCCCTCCTACCAGGCACCGGGCCACTATGTAGCCCTTGCGGTGCAGCACCTGGCTCAGCGCATCCATGTAGGGGGAGGCACGTGCCGCCCGCCCAGAGCGCCGGTTGGTGTCCACTATATCCTTGAACCCCATTTTGAGTTCCTTAATTTTAGTCCGGCACTGTGTGGGTGTTCGGTCGTGTTCGGCCTCCCCCATCTCCGTGGCTATCTGGGCGAACACCTGCACATTCCTGGCATTGAGAGCCAGCTATGCCTGCATTTTGGGTGTCGCCCAGCTAGTGATTAGGTCATGGGTCTCCTGGAGCCCCCACTGACACCCTCCTCCCCCCCGGTGATATCGGTGCCGGCCACTCCACTTCCTCCTCCTCCTCCGCCACAGCCTGTCGGTTGATCCTTCTGGCCTCTGCCTCCGGGGCGCGTGCCCTTTTGCTGGTCTGTATGGGGGTACAGTGCAGGCTGCTTGTTAGGCTCCTGTCGGCTGTGGTTCCTTCCTTCCTCCTGTCCCCTGCTCCAACCCACCCGCTCTCAGCTGCACCCTCTTCCGGGGTGGCCCTGTGTGCTGCTGGGTGTCTCCCGCTGGACCGTATTCCCCCTCCTGCAGCTGCTGCTACACCTCCTCCTAGTCCTCTTGCTCCATTCTCCGCTCCGTGTCCTCCCCCCCCCCCCCCCCCCCCCCCCCTGCCACGTTTCCCTACTGCGGACTGCCCTTTAAATCTTCCTCCGTGAGCCGCTTGTTGTTGGTTGCCTAGCAGCTATACTGCGTGCCGTCACCACGTTGTTCATTTCCTTCCACCGTGGCTGGGGGTTTCCCTTCAGAAGTTACTTTTCATTCACCCCTGCCGTGGTATGCATTCACCACACTTCTCGACTTCACGAACCGTGGTTAGGTTCACCCCGGGCTGCGTTTGACTGTGGTGACCATCTGGATGCGAGCGAACAGATGTGCATGGCTCTTTCACCACCCCCGCGTTTGACTGCGGTTGACTGTGGTGAATGCCGAAAACGTAACGTCTGAAATCACCCTTAGTTTCCAGTGACACCCTTCTTTGCATTAGAACAGGAGAAGTTGCATCCTGATTGGGATCTTGAACAAAGCTGGATTTGTTTCTAGTGAGATGTGGTCAGTCAATCTGTTGAAGTCTGAGTTTCTAACCTGGAATATAGTGGATGAAGCACATTTTGAGTAGTGAGGCTTCTCCTGGCTGTTCGTTTGCTTGCTCTTGGTTTTTGTGGAGATGACAGTTGCTGCTCCATCTTCAGCTTGCTGTTTCTTAAGAATTGTTAACCTGCTTCTGACCATGATATTGGGTGTTTTATCATTCAACCACTCACAAACCCAAAGTAAGCTCAAGTTTTCAAAAGAAGGCTTCACTCTTACTAGTAGGGATTTTGTCAGTCAGAGAGCCTCAAGGTTTAGTAAGTTACAAGTTATAACTTGATAACTGAAGTTATCAAGTTCAGTTGATAACTGAAAAGTTATTTTTAATTATCCAACATACCAGTATTGATCCAAAGTAGAGATGAAAGTTCTTGAGTTACCTGTAGAGCAAGCAAGGAGCTTAAAGCCTATGTGATGCTTTAATTTGCTGATGAAATATCTAAATGACTGGTCACTGAACTTTCTCGTTCTGGCTCTTTAAGAGTAAACTTCTGTTTCCTTGAGGTTCATGTGATCAGGCATGTCAGCAGCAGACAGCTTTACAGGGCTGCCCCCTAGAGTTCTCTGCATACTTTAAAGACTATATTCTCCTGAGCTCCCCTAGACATGACTTCAAAACTCTGGGGAAGATCCCCACCTCGACTACTAGGTGGCAGAAGACCAATTGTCTGCTGGAGCATGCTCAGTGGGATCGCACCTGGAATCTCCAGTTAGTTTTTCTGCCTGACGGTGAGGAGCGGAGCGTAAGATCCCTGGCGCATTTAGTTTGCGTTCAGATGAAGAGGACCGGCTAGGTCACTCGGACCATAGCTAGGGCTGTTGTCTGGATCAGGATAGGAGCATTGGATCCCCCTCAATCCCCACCACCACACCAGCTGGTGTGGGGTAGGAGTAGAGTGGGAGCAACTGGCCTCTGCGGAAGTCCTACTTGCCTTTCCAACCCCACTAACAGTCCCCAGATTGTATCCCGGCACCTGAGAATGATCTGTCCTCCTCCTCGGTACACAGGTGGACCGTCAGTCTCCCACTCCTGACATGCAAACACCGGAGATTCCACAAAACGTAAGCCCCCTCCCCCACCAACCTTTCCCCAGCAGAGGCCCTGCAGGTGGACCTACTGGGCCATATCCTATTCTCCCTGGACAGGCTAGGCGCTCGCCAGCCTCCCCCTAGCAGCCTGCCAAAACTAAAGAAGAGGCTGCAGGGCTCTTTTCCTGCCAAACAAACTCCATTCAAGGGAAAGTTCAAGCGCTCTACCAGGGCACAAAGAATCCAGTTTCTGAAAGGTTTCCTGTCCTCTGAGGGGGAGCAGGAAATAGGTCAAGGGCCAGGGGAGATTCAGATGAGGAAACCCCACCCCACTCTCCTGGCAAAAAAGAGAGAGCGCTTCCCCACCAGCCTGAAAGGGCGGAGGGGAGACAGAACAGAAGGGGCAGGATCACAAATTCCATAGAGGAAGAGAAGGAAAGGCCAGCTTTGCCCCAGAGGAGGGTGAATACTCAGATGCTCCCCTGAGATGGAGATTAGGGAGGAACCTAGGAGAAATTTCCCCATGCAGGCTAAGGACCACCTACATAGACAATTTCATAAAACCATATGCATTAAGGAGAGACCAGAGAATTGCTCCCCTGAATCTTCTGAGGAGGACTCAGGTTGAGAATACCTCCCTAAAAACCCTGCAGCTTTTCAAAGACAGGTAGGTCAAGGCATGCTCTTGACAAATCGGTGCTAGACATCAGTACGTACAGGTAAGCTAGAGCTAAAGACAGCCATTTCAGTGCATTCATGTTGTCGGCAAAATAAATCCAGAGAATCACCTGGCTAGCCTGCCTACACTCAATAGGAGGAATAGTCAGTCCTGCACATGGAATAGGATGGAGTAGAGCCCCTGTCCCCATTCCTCGTGCTGCGCTGTCCTCCACTTGAAGATACTGATTCGCTCAGTAAATCTAAGGAAATTCAAAATGGGGCCAGTCAATTCGATCAGTACAACTATTTCTCCACGAGACTGGCTAGTCTTAGATCTTTAAAGAAAAAAGTGTATCTGCAAATCCCAATACACAAGAAACACAGATGCTTCCTCTATTTTCAGTGCAAGAGCGCATTGGCAATACAAGGCACTCCCATTTGGACTTTCAACATCACCAAGGACATTCACAAAAATCCTCGTTACTCTGGTGGCCAGCCTCCACATGGAGGGAATCCACATTCATCCCTACCTGGACGACCACCTCATTTGGGCCTCGTCTGAGGAGAAGGCGAAAGCGAATGTCCAGAGGACCATCCAGTATCTAGAGCTGTATGGCTTTGTAGTGAACTACGTGACAAACACACCAGCACCATCTTGGCTGCTGGAACACATGGGGTGGTAATCGACATCTCGAGACAGGATCTTTATTCCAGCAGAGAGATGAAAAGAAGATCAAGTTCTTGAATCACACAGACCAGGTTGCCTCTGAAGCAGCTGGCCAGTCTACAAGGTCTCATGGTGTCCTGTTTCTTGAATCAAACTCTTGCAATGAGTGCGGATGCACTTGAGTCCTGCAGAAATTCCTTGGACCATTCCAGAAAGAAAGCTCCTGGGGTCTCAGCCTGCAGGTTCAAGTGACAGTCAAAGACTCTCTGGATTGGTGGGTGGCAGGGATGCTGCTGTCAGAATTCCTCCGAGTGGTGATAACCACAGACATGAGCCTCTCTGTTTGGGGGGCTTATTTGTAGAGGCACTATGTGCAGGGGGCATGGTCCTGCTTAGAAGCACAGAAAAGCATAAACTGGTTGGAACAAAGAGCCATACACCTGGCATATCTCCACTTCAGACACACGGTGAGGAACCAAAATGTCCTGATCCACACAGACAGTATTTCAGCCAAGGCACATGCATATATATCTCACCCCTGATGCAAGGGCTTGTAGTAGGGAAAGAAGGTTGGTCTCGGCCCATTGTAAGATTTCCATCATCTCCTTGTGGAGAGCAGGAGAGACAGACTCGCCCTGGTTGTTTTTCTTTTTTATATCCTGCTCTCCACAAAGAGGCGATGGAAATCTTACAATGGGCCGAGACCAACTTCCTTTCTCTACTACAAGCCCTTTGCATGAGGGGCATAGAAAATGTCAAGGCAGACTGGCTAAGCTGAAAACAACTGGATCCAGGGGAGTGGTTTCTGGATCTAGAAGTTTCAGTTAATCACAGCAACCTTTGGAGTCCCAAGCGTGGATCTCCTTGCATCTTTCAACAGCCAGAAGGAAATGTGGTTCTTCTCCAAGCACAGGCACCTGGCAGTGGAGGAGATTGATGTGCTGAATTGGATTTGACTGGTGGATCTACGCTCCCCCCCCCCCCCAGTTGGGAAAAACAATGGCCAGGAGGTCCAGTGGCAGGGTGATTCTTGTGTCACTGGCCTGGCTGAAGAGACCCTGGTACTCAGACCTAGGGTAATTGAGCATAGCTCCTCCCCTGAAACTGCCCACATCCTTGAATGTATTATCACAGGGACCTCTTGCCTATGACAACCTGCGCGACTGATGGCATGGCTATTGAGAGGAGGGCACTACAGAATGTAGGCTACTCTGAGCAGGTTCTCAACACCTTGCTAGCATCCAGGAGAGATCTCATGAAGAGGATTTTTGAGCTACATGGAGAATGTTTGCAAACTGGTATGCTGAGCAGCAAATAGATCCCATGTCAGCTGATGTGAAAATTATCTTGGCTTTTCTCCAGAACCAACTTAATTTCACCTTCCTTCCCCCCCCCCCCCAAGCACACAGATTCCCTACATGGAACTTGAATGTGATTTTGAAGGCTCTCTTGCACCTTCAAACACCTGGAGGAGGTTTCTCTCTCTTATCAGTGTTTTATGATAGCCAGAACATCGGCTCATAGGGCTTCTGAAATAGGAGCTCTTTCTATTGAGCCTTCCTCTGTATCTTTGAGAGAATCTGTGACCCATAGACTTGACCCGGCCTTTATTCCCAAGGTCAACACCTTATTTCGTAGGGCCCAAAAGATCTTGCCTTCTTTTTGTCCTAGGTCTTTGCATCCTAAGGAGGTGGCATGGCACAACCTTGATGTGAGAAGGGTACTAAAAGGTTGAGAAGGCCCAAAGATTTAGGAACACCTTGGCTCTCTTCAACTACAACCCAAACCTAAAAGGTAAAAAGGACTCCAGGAAAGTCATAGCCAGGTGGATTACAGTCTGCATCACAAAGGCTTACAGGGCACAAGATCTTCCTTTCTTGGCATTAAAGCTCACTCCCTTTTGGGGAGCCTCTACTTGAGCATTCAAATTGTGTGCTCCTTACCATGAGGTGTGCAGGATGGCCACTTGGGCGTCCCTGCACGCATTTATGAAGCACTGTACATTTCACAGTCTAGAGTTTGCTGAGGCTGCTTTCAGCCAGAGACCTGCAGGAAATTTTGTCATTTCCCTGTCAATAAAGGAAAGGGGTTCCATCTCCTTTTAGTCCTCCCTATGTGTTTTGGATTGGGGGGCTGCTCTGTTACTTAATCCTGTCCAGGGGAGCTTGGGAGAAAGGAAAATTGGGACTTTTACCCTGGGAATTTTCCTTCTATGAGCTCCACTGGACATCACTTCAACACTCCCTGCTGCGGAGATGGATAGCCAGGGAGAGAATATAGAAGTTCCTGTCTCAGACTTGTCATGTTACTAACTAGCAGTTTTCTAGTTACAGTTGAGTGTTTAGGTTTTTGGCTTTCTGGGTAGCCTAGTCATTTAAAAAGTTAACAATTTGGATTTAGAATTTTGTTTTAGAAAAGCAGCTTTATTCCTGGAGACTGGGGGTGCAGTCCCACTCAGCATGCTCCAGCAGATAATTGGTCATCTTCTGACTAGTGTCTGAGGTGGGGTTCTTTCCCAGCATTTTGAAGTGATGTCCAGTGGAGCATGTAGAAGGAAAATTCCCAGGTAAGAGCTTCAGTTTTCCTTTCTCCTCGGATCTACTGGACATCAATCTTGCACTCGGTGATGATCCCCAACCTGACCAGTAGGGGTGATTTCAGACGTTACGGGGCCCGTTGGCCCCGTACCGAAATCACTGGATTCATTCCCCCCCGGGATCACCCCGTAACGCCATAGCAGACGTGCCGGGGAGATCCCGGCGGGGAATGTGGGAGGGGGCGGGGCCACGCGGTGCAACGTGCAGCCGCGCGGCCCCGCCCCCTCCACGCACCCCGCCGCCTGCCCTCCGAGGAAGCGCCATGGCCCGGGATCCCGCCGGGGATCCCGGGCCGTGGCGCGTGGCCAGACGTTACTTTTTCTTGGTCCCCGCTGGGGATCTTTTTGACCACGCTTCCCGGGACATTCCCCCGGCTAGCCCGGGAAGCGTGGTTCAAATTGACCCCTTGTGGGTATTGACCGTGGCGAACATCTGGCGGCCGCCAAACAGACGTTCGAGACACGGTGACCACAGGTGGGTATTCACCGTGGTTCACTGTGATCTCGTAACGTCTGAAAATACCCAGGAAACAGAAGGCAAAGATCCAGTGGAGCATGCTCAGTGGGGAACAATCCCATGCAGCTCCAGTTGGATTTCTGATTCTGGTAGGAGCAGAGCTATTGAGCTTAAAGCAGATGGCAGTTTCACTTTTATTTTCTTCTCCTGAGCTGGTGCGTAACCTTTATTGTAGCTCAGGGCAAAGCTAGTGACATTGGGCTCAGCCTAAAAGAGAATTTATCCAGACAGGGATTTTGAACCACAGACCCTATTTTGGCACACTCCCAGCCCCTCCTGGTACCAGCTGCTGCAGAGACCCCCTGTGGGCACTCACACCACCCACTGTAAGCCTGTTACTGGTGAGCCCATGCGGGAGATGGGCACTAGCAGTGGGATGGAGAAACCCTAGCTGGAGAAATCACTGTACGCTTGTACCACAGGAGAGCGTAAAATGGTGCCTGGGATTCCGCAAGTGGATCCAGAAGGCCACTGGCTCCCAGAGTGTGAGGCGGAGCAAGACCACCTAGAGAAAGCAATATCACACCATTTTATGTCGCCAACGGAGGCGCGCCAAGTGGAGCTGCTGGGGGGAAATCCTGACCCCATTGGAGAAAATGAACGCGGTGTGGAGACCCACGGGTGAGAAAAGGCAGGATCTGAATCCTCCAGATGCCCCTCTACCCCAAAAGAAGGGATGGGTTAAAAGGCTACCCTAAACTGGTGGGCTAGGGGAAGCAGCCCTTCCCTAAGAAGGGGAAAAGATTGTTCAAGGACACATTGGAGTCCTCTGAAACTTCAGACCCCACCTCAGAGGAGGAAAGGGAACATGAGAAAAGCCAGAAGGAACTCCTCTGAGGGGGATAATGCCCCTTTGCCTCCCAAAAAAGACAAACCAGGGAGCCCAAAAACGAAACTGCAAAAAAGGGCAGTAGCAGTCTCCAGTAGGAATCTCCAAGGAGGGATACCGAGGTCCCTTGCACGCACACATTTCTCCATGGCCCCCTTACAGGAGGGGTAGATCCTAGATGCCCTTCAGGCAGTGGGAGTGGGGACAAGGCTAAGAATTCCCCCTCAGATAATGGAACTTTGTTTGAACATGTTCAGAGAACCCTAAAATCTTCAGAGAAAATAAACAATAATACATTCCAAAATCCCCAAGGAGAGAGGGCTTTCCTTGGAAGAACTTGTGGCGCTGTAGAGTCGGCCACTGTGCCCACAGCCTCCAGGGTGCTGGTTTGTGCCATGCTCCTTGTAGGTCTGAAGTTTGAATCCAGGTCCTTTTTACAGGGCCTTGGAAAGGATTGTTAGAGCAGAGTGGAAACAGCTGGGCAAGTCCCTAAAGCCTAGCAAGACACAAGAAGTCCTATTCACTTTCTCAAATTACAAGGAGGCTCACTTGCACACACCTAAAACAGCTGCAGCCTCAATAGCAAAACAATCTGTATTTTCCCTGGTGGGGGATTTATATCCAAAAGGCCCAACTGATAGTTGTCAGGCTTGCGGAGAAACTGCAGTGGTGCTCTAACGCTCTAGATGGTTCAAAATAGCAAGAGATTTGGGCCGCTTCACTAAACGTGTGAAAGGGCTTGCATTACGGAGCCATTTAGCCACAGTCTTCATAGGAGATGCATCTAATGATGCCCTTTCTTGGGCAACCAGGGTTATATAGGCTGAACTAACTGCCAGAAGGGGGTTTTGGTTACAATCCTGGTAGGCTGACTCTTGCAAAATTCTACTGGTTGGGGTATTAGGTTATTTCAGGCCTCATTTGTGTTACTGTTTTTCTGTTTACTGTACACTGTCCCAAGCTGCCATTGGGTAGGAGGGTGTATGTTATAAATGATGAAAGATAAATAAAATGCTGGGGGCTTATTGGGGAGAAGTTATTTGGGGTGTGGCTAGACAAGGTCTTAGCAGATGTCGTAGGCAAAACAAAGAGATGCACATTAATTTCAAGCCAATTTTTCACCTCTAGAGTAGGTCTTCATATTACAGTTCATCCCCCCCAGAAGGAGAAGTTCCTAATCGGCCCCCCCAGAGCAGAAAAGGGCTGCTGGCAGAGATGATGTAGATTCCCGGGATTGGACGGACCCAACATCTGTGACGGAGCCACCTGTAGAGAGAAGACTACAACTATTCATCAACAGGTGGCCCATTGCAGCATAAGAGTATGTTTCACATGGATATGCTGTAGAGCAGGCGTGGGGAGCCTTTTCCCTCCTGGGGGCCACTTTGAAAGCTTGCACAAGCTCCGAGGGCCACATAGAAGCTGGGGTGGGGGTGCTTAACAGATGCATTCAAGGAAAGGAGGGCCCAAATCATGGAACTATGCCTATCCTTGTTTGCATGACTTTCATCTCTGTTCCCATAGCTCAGTTTTTCAGTGATTGGAGGTAAAAACTGGATCCAAGGACCAGATCCAGGAAGTTGAAAGGGCCCACATAAAAACTTTCCATGGGCCGCATTTGGCCCCCGGGCCTGTGGTTCCCCACCCCTGCTGTAGAGCTTGGGAGGGAACCCTCAGAACTTTTTTATGTCCACTGTATCAGAAACCATAGAGAACGGAAATCCACAGCAGTCTAACACACTTGCACGAGATAAGCTATAGGATCAGTCAGTGAGAAAGGGGCTTTGGCCTATGCTCAATATTGTCTATGGTCCCAAAGAAATTGGGGGATGGTGAACTATCTTTGGTCTCAAGAACCCAGTTGCTGTGTAAATTCCTGGAGGTTCCAGATGGATACACTTATGGCAAGAAGCTTGACAAGATATCAAGAAACTGTTCATCATCACTGGTCCTAAAAGAGTTCATTATCACTGGTACTAAAATGTGCCTATTTCTACATTAGTTAGACCCAACCTCCTGGTGTGTGAGGTCTGCATCGGAGGACAGGGTCATCAGATTTAATTCCTTCAATTTTTACCCCACCTTCCCTTAAAGGCTCAGGGTGGCTTTAGGTAACCGTGACATACCTCAGTTGCCTGGCTTCATAATAAGCACAGTCAACTAATCCTATCCAGAGGCTTGAACATCTGGGTGTAATAATAGATGCCCAGTTAAACATAGCCATCGTCCAACAGAGATCAAAATTTGTCAGCTAATTTGAACAGTCACAGTCCAGCTCACACATGCGGTTGAAAGGGCTAGCAAGGCTACAGGAGATGCTTGTTCAAAATCTCTATAGTGAGCAGGATTGCACTTGAGTGCTACAAGCCATTCTAAAACCCTTCCAGTCCCAGATAATAGAGTGCTTGATATCCTGGATAGGATAGAGAAGACGATATGGTTGGGGGGTGCACATTTGAGTTGGGAATCAGTACAGGGGATGTGGTCCGATGATGATGATTTTTGTATAGCACAAGCAAGGTACTTGGCACTGTACAGTCAGTAGTTAGACGTGTCCCTACCCCAAAGTGCTTACAATCTTAAGAGACAAGGAAGGGGGAGACGAGGGAGGTGAACATCAGGAGAGACAAGGATACATTGAGTGTGAGAAGGTGCACGTGTTTAGCTTTGTTACAGGGAAGAGATTCTGAGGATGTTATTTCACTCATGAGCCAGGAAGAGGTAGGTTTTCAGGATGGATTTGAAAGTTGGAAGAGAGGGAGCAGAACGAATGTATCCAGGGAAGGAGTTCCAGGCCTGGGGGGCAGCAGTAGAGAAGGGTTGAAGATGTTTAGTGGATGTGACACAACACAATATATATTGACGACTTGAGAACAGTATTGCTGGGATTAATTCAACTTACCTTGAGGTATGAGGGCAATGCCTCAGACAGGCAAAACAAGTGCAGTGGCATACTTAATCTACGAAGGAGGACCTCTAGGAGCCAGGGACTTATGCGATGTGCAGAAATATATCCGGACAGTCCATATCCGAGGGAAATAGTGTCTCTGCAGATTGGTTCAGACAAGTAGTGTCAGGAGATTGGTCCTTGTGTGGTGGTGATTTTCAAATGATAGTTCAGAGGTTCGAGGAACTAGTGTTGGATCTGGTTGCTTATCACCAGACTGTGAAGCTGAACAGGTTTCTGAAAAGTTTCTGACAATAAGGAGCAGAAACATCCGATATTCCAAGTCAGATCTGTTCATGGGATCTCTTGTATGCTCTCCCTCCGTTTCCTCTCATCAGCAAGACTATAAACAAAATGAAGAAAGGGGGAACTTCCTTAATCCTGATAGCCCTGTCCTATTTACCCAGAAGTCCATGGTTTTCAGACCTGAAAGAGTTGAATTAAGCACCCTCACTGTTCTTAACGGTACTTCCAAATCTACTGCCACAAGGGCCAATGTCTTATGAGACCTCAGGTCCTTTTGAAGCTAATGACCTGGAAGTTGAACATAAGGTGCTTGGACACCTAGGACAGTTAGAGTCTATACAGTTTTGGTATTTCTTGGAACATTATCTATCTTGGAAGGCCATTCCCTAGGCCCCATTTGAACTCCTTGAAGTGTCCTTTTATTTCTGTTAAAATGGGGTTTTATGGTAGTGATTTTCTTCAGCTCTTCAAACTTCAGAGTTGGGTGTATTATCCATACAACCACCAGGCTTTTGTGTCTTTCAAAAGGAATCTGTCAAGCATTTATAACAAATTTGTCCCAGGACTGTCAACCCTCAGGAGAAGTTGACATCCATTGGATGTAAGTAAGGCCTTGAAGATTTATATACATGGAATGGCTGTGTTGGCAATCTTAGGCCTTGGTTTGGGAAATAAGTGTCAAAACTCTAATCTTGAAATGGATTTCAGTAGCTTATACACCAGAAGGCCTGTCCCCTCCACAGAAGGTTTTGGCTCTCCTGGAGGGAGGCTTCTACTTCTGGGCAGTCAAAGTTGGGGCATCCTATAGAGTGATGTACAGGGAAGGACTGTATGGTGCCCTGCAAGCTTTCACTAGACATTACTAATACCCTCTCAGTACTTGGAGGAAGTACCTTTAGTAGAAGAGTGCTTAAAGGAGTACTTCAGTGATGAAGCAAAATTGTGTTATAGTATTGTTATCCCACCCTAGAATTTGAAAGGGCACTGCTTTGGTACATCTCCAGAGTGCAAATTCATGTCCAGTAGATCTGAGGCAAAAAATAAAATTGTGTCCATTATTTGGGGAATTTTCCTTCTGGACAGTTCTACTGGACATCAATTCCTGTTCATGGTAATGGACCTAGTTTTCCTTTAAAGAATCCCTTGTAGGAAGGGACTCAAAGCTGGGATGGGACCAGAAGTCAGACTGAAGAGTGGAAGGTCCCAAACTATGGGTCAGCATCCCAAGTGGGGTCAGGCCTTTTTGGGGATGTTTCTCCTTAAACAAAAAAACTCTTGAAAGTGTGGCAGTCATCCACACGGCTTTCTTCATAGGGATTGATTGTTAGACTTTCCTAATTTGTGTGTATTGGGATGTGTAAACTGAACCTATGGGGAAAGGTGTTCAGTTAGGACAGGATTTTATTCCTGGTTTCTCCTTGTTTTCCTGGTACTTTAAAATGGTTGATAGTCTTCCAGCTGACTAAATTTTACTTTGAAATAGTAAACAAATTCAGTTACATGAGAAACAAATTTTATCTTTTGGAAAACAAAGTGGAAAAATCAGATACATGTTCTAGTTACAAGGACAATGGTATGGAGTAGTATGAGTAAAACATAACTTAATTCAGGCACATAACCTTGCAAGGTGGCACTCGGTGTAAAGAATGCCTGGAGCATTGAATAGAAGTTGAACATTACATAGAAATTACTGATGTCAAAACATCCCTTTTGCTTGGAATTAGGTTTTGGTAAGAAAGGATGTTTATGAAACATGGTTGACATCCTGACTGGGACGTTCCCTTATCAACCTACTGTAATATCAACAGTTTTCTGACCTGACCTCACAGGATTTAACCTTTCCCTAGGTAGCTGTACTCATGAAACTTCTTCCTATAAAATCTTTGACAATACCCTTTTTTGCGGAAACTGAGACAAGAGTCTACAGATGTGTTCCAAAATCATCCAAGATTAATAAGGGAAGCAGAGTGAGATCAAATTTTAAGAAGTCCGTGGCCTATAGCGATGTGCAACAATTGCCTTGCAGATTGGCACTTGGCAGATAGTGTTGGAGCAAGAAACTGGTAGACTGCTAAGCATGATGCTGCATGCCTTTTTCCGGAGAAGATTTTTTACCCGTACGGAGAGCCCTTTTTTGACCATCTTTAGGACTTAATCCGTAGATCATGTTTTTAAAGCTTCGTTGTAATCTCTCTAAAGCCATCATTAGTGAAACTTATTCTACCCTTTACTGCAAGATCAGGGTGGCTTATAAGCAAGAAAAGAATAAAAATAAACCACATGAAATAGCAATTAAAATCCCTGCATCTAAACCCTATATCTGCCTGCCAAAAGCCTAGCCAAATAAATAGGTCTTAGTGTCCTTTGAATATGCTCAGGCCTGGGCAAACCTCCAGGGAAAGGGAGTTCCAAAGCTGTGGGGCAGCCACTGAGAGCACCTCTTTGACTTCCATTTTTAAGTAAGCACTGTATTGTGCATGAAACTTTTTTAAATGGTTCTGGCCTTTAAGTAAAGGTTCCTCTTTTGGGAACATCATTTTTTTCCTGATGCTAGCTAGTAGGTCAAAGATGTTAGCCCCTTGATCTATAAAAGTACTACATTTGGAACAAACACATTGTGTGTTCAAGCAGAGTTCTAAAGTATTAAAGCGTTAACTGTATTAAAAGTGTTAACTTAGAACAAGCTCTTGGGCAGGGACCATGTCTGTCTTCTCTGTAAAGTGCCAGGTACATTGCTGGAGCTATATAAATGCTAAAAATAATAATATATTATCAACCGGTTAGAAACTTATGCTAATTGCAAAAACCAAAATAGTTAACTGTTTTGTTGTGAAACAACAAAATTGTAATCAATGATATCAGCTTTCAAGACTGAACTGTTCTCCTCCTCCTTGGCTTTTATACTGGAACCCCAGGGTCAACCTGAACAGCTACAAAATTTAAAAAAAGAAATAAATGAAATTAGACCTAAAACAAAGTAACAGCAACTATTAAAAAAAAAAAGTCGGTTTTAAAGGCAGTTATGCTAAGTAGGCAACAGGCAAACTCTTCAAACATTTTGCTTTGCATTCATTTCATCAGCTTAAACTGATTTTATTTGCTATCTCCATCAGAATTGTTTGTTCATCTTTATATTAACATTTGCAACAGCCACTGTAAGGCTGCAAGCTCAATCAAATTCATCATTGGAAAGTTCATGGCCCTGGAAACGTGGATCAAGAAGATAGGCTGCATTATGTGTGGACATGATCACTTGATTTTCCTTTGATATTTTCTCTTCTGTTCAGCTTCTGTAAATGGATTTTGTACAGTATTCTCACAAATATGTTGTTGTTCAGGAATTTGTTCTTGGCATCGGACAGTGTAGAACTTTCACTTTCCATATTCCTAACGGACTGAGCCAGGATCAAGCCGTGAAATAGTTTCTCATCCAAAACCCATCATCATCAAGAATGTCAGTGTGGATTACTCAAGGGCAACACCCAGCTACTCTTCCAGCAGCTGCTGACTGAAGTGCCTTCTTGCATGTTTGAAGATCTTTGAGAGATTTAATAGAGAACACCATGAAGTACAACAAGGCTTACTCGGTGTGGATGCAGTTGAACACTGTACTAAATTATACTGAAATTGGCTGCTGGTATTTGTTTTTTAAGAACTTGACAGTGTCTTGCTTTTGATACATGTGATGAGAGAACTGTCCCTCAACATCACAAATGAAGGGCTGCATCACATGGGCAGCACATCCATAACATTAAAGATGCAGATACTCGTTTATCAACAAAGCCCAAGCAGCTTTCGTATTAGCTGCATTGTCAGTCACAACTGAATAATCTGTGGACCTAATTCATCGACTTATATTTTTAAACTGGTCAGCAGTATATTGGGGTCTGTGGTGGTGGTGTGCACTAGAAGGAGTAAAATACTGGGTTTGGAGTTACCATGAAGTTCATACCCTCACTGTGAATATTGCTCCACCCATCAGACAGTAGACGCATGAGAAGCTTGTGCAATAAGAATGCAAACTCTTTTTTTACATCTTCCACTTTGGTACTCAGACTTCCTATAAGGTGTTTCCTACTTGAAACTTTGTAAGTTGGATACAATATTTTAAAAAATTCTAGCATAGAAGGATTTTCAACCATATGAAATGAGATACTGCTGGCATAAATACCTTTAGTGAACATAGTTAAGTTTCTTTTTCTGGTCATCAGTTATTTGATCCAAAAAAACTTACTACCAATCTGATTAACATCTTGAGTTCTTTCCAGGAGTAGGAGTTCTCAATGTGCTTCAGTATTAAGTAGAAAAAATAGTAGAGGCTGCTGCGCAAATTCCACTCGACAGTCTGTCAGGAACTGGTCTCCTCTGACACAGGAGGCACAGGGTCTATCATATAGGCCAGTGAATCTGCGCACACAAAAATTTGAGATCAAATTTCCTGAACGGGTAGTAAACTATTACTTTGTCCTACCATTGTTGTGGTCTGGAGATGCTGTTTAACCAGGAATGGTCTGATCCTGTTCAGTTCGACTTCTGTATTTTATGACTATTGTAGTAGTCATGTGCTTTTAACCAAACACTGACCCGAAGTTTGTTTCTGAGGTCAGATATCAATGCCATAGGCCCCGAGAAGGCCAAGGCAAGCCTTGCCCCAAGGGCATGTTTATGTATGACTGGGATTCCGCAGATTTTTCCACCAATTGTATCCCCGGATTGTTGCTACTGATACTTTATTTTGTATTTTATTTTTGTACTGTTATACATTTGTATTTTGTTATGACCAGTGGTCAAACAATAAAAGTTTACCAAATTTACCTTACCTAGTAGAAGACAATGTAGAAAATGAACTATCAGTGCTTTTCACGATCACTCATACCTTAGTTATAAGACTGTGCTTTGTCATGCTGTTGAAGATGAAGTAGAAGAAGAATGTGAAGGGAATTTTGTAATACAGAGCAGTTTTCCTTTTTTTCTTTTACTGTTTTACTGCAACAATCTGTCTCTAGCCGTAGCCCTAATACAAATTCAGCCAGTACTGCTTCATTCTATCTGCATGTGTCACTCGGAAGAACTGAATTTGCTCTGAGCTTTAACAGATTTTTCCATATACTTACTGCAAAAATACTTCCAAAGAAATTGTTTTGTTTTTTTCTCACTGATTTCTCACAGTATCTTGTGTTTAATTCAACCAGTAGCCTATAGTCTGTTTCTAACAGCTACTCTGTTTCTAGAAGATTTGAGTCCAATCCCACCCAGAAGCTTACAGAGCAGACAGGCTAGATCACATGACTGAGGTACCCTTTGGTTCCTGCAGCAAGTACAATGGAATCATGGGCAATCCTAGGCACTTGTGACCTTTGCCACTGTGATGACTGCTTTTATGTTCCTGTTTGGAGATTTCTGCAGTTATAGGAGATGGCCAGTACAAGAAGCTTTGCTATGCTGTTAGGTTTTATTCTCGATTAGCACAGAGAACTCCCTGCAGCCCCCTCATTCCTGCCCTTGCTAACAAATGAGACATAATGAAATTTTAAAATGGCAAGCTGCTACCTACATAGCAACATTCTTGACTTCATGAATATTGTCAATATTTGACCAATGTCAAATAGGCGGTCACTTGACAGAGTGACAAGTCTATTGACCAGCATGCCAATCCTAGGACAGATCTTGCTGTCAATGCTTAAACTACAGTTTGATGGACTTGCACGCACTTGTCCTATTCTATGAGAGAGCTTTCCTCTTTCATTCTTTTTTTCACTCTTTACAACTGGTCTGTCCCCTGTAAACCCCCTACCTAGGGCCGCCTTACAAAATCCCAAGCTAACGTGACTGACTTGATTTTCAAAAGCTGGAATTCGTAGATGCTGCTGCTTTGGATTTGTAGACTTGAGAAATCTCTGAGACTTCTGAAGGCACTTGACCCTAAAACATACATCTGATAGTTCAGACAAAATATTGTAAAACAATCCCAAGTCTCCTTAGATTGCAGCTCTGGTTGTGTGGAATGAGTAACAATCTTTAGAACATAAAAGTGCCGTACTGTTTCAGACAACGGTCACTGAGCTCAGCGTCCTGTCACCAACATAATAGAGCAGTCTCTTCCCTGCTATTTAGTCCTAGCTCCTGACAGTCAGAGGTTATATCCCGTGATCAATAGCTATTAATGGACCTATCCTCCAAGAACTGATCCAATCCTTGCTTAAATCCAGCTGTTCTGTTGGTCTTGTTGCCAGAGGATGTTAGTTGTACACTATGAAAAAAATACTTTCGTTTGTTAAATTTGATACCGGTTAGTTTCAGTGTAACTATCATATCCTCTGTCCTCCATTCTTATAGCTGAAGATCCCTAACCGATCAGACTTCACTTCGTATGGGAGCTGTTCCATACCCTTGATAATTTTTGTTGCCTTTCTCTACATCTTTTCCAGATCTGCTACATCTTTTGAGACTGGGTAGTCAGAACTGAATACAGTGCTGCCACCCCCATCCCCCAGAGACATTATTAAAATATGTAAATAACAATATTATAATCGCTTCTTTTCCTTAGAAGTGTCTCTCAAGAGCTGTCTGAGACCATCCTCACCATGGTAGCCAATTGCAGCAATGTGATGAATAAGGCTAGACAACCACCACCTGGAGTCATGCCAAAGGGTCGTCCGCCCAGTGCTAGCAGTTTGGATGCTATCTCTCCTGTACAGGTAGACAAATGTTAAGCTACTGTTTTAGATCAGAGATGATAGACGCTATTCATGCTCCAGCCAAATTTGAATTCTTTATTTACAGAACTGGGTGAACAGTATTTAAGGGGGTTTAATTGATAGATAGCACTTGCTTCTGGGATGTCTGAAGCAAATAACTGAAGTTTAGCAGATTGGGAGCAGTAAAGGGAAAAAGTAACTAAAAAGACTACTGCTTTATTAGTAAAGAACTTACTTAGATTTCTGAGGATTTAAGCACTGCCTTTGAACCTGATGTGTCTTGTTTGTAGCTTCTCGGGCCAAGCAACTGTGCTAGAGCATAAGGACTTGTTATAACTGGGGCTCTTCAGCTCTCAACTGAACTGCTCTTTTAAAAACAAGGTACATTTAAATTACTCCCTGCCACTCACCACCCCTTCCTCCTCTGGGAGCAACATATTTCACACATCTTGCTTCTAGCAGCTACATTCAATGGCAGAATTTTAAACACTACACTTTCGCCTTTTAAATTTGTGATGTTCCACTGTTGCTTTCATGTTAAAGGGTATTGCCATTTTGCTAACCAAAGCTTAATAGAGTAGTATCTCAGCAGTAGAAGTCTACTCTTCAAGTATGACTAATTATTGGGAGCACATACTAAACGTTGCTGTGACAGCAACTAGAGCACCAAATTTTTTAGATAACTAGTAAACGCTGCTTCTGGAATAGGTGATGTGGTTCTACTATTTTCAACTTCCATAATCCGGCTCTCCCAACTTGCTGATTCAGTTTAAATATTGTGGGACCCACTAAGGGCGTATGCGAAATTGTATCCAATTTTTTGGTAACGACATAATTGTTCATTGTTGGATTGATAAGTAGTGCTGGCTGAGACTTACGCCTGTGTAAATGTGTCTGTGCGACCTGGAGGACATAAGGTGTTCCAGTCTCACACCAAATAGAATTAAAAATGAATACATTTTCACATAAACTTACCGCTTAGTTACAAATTCCAGAAGAGTAGCTGTGTTATTCTGTAGCTCTAAAACAGCGCCAAAAAAAAAAAAAAGTCTTGTTGCACATACATCCCTACGTAAGGGAATAAATGGACGCAAATCTGACATTAAAAAAGGCGATATCAGAAACCAGTGGGTGAACACGTCAACCTTCCAGGCCGCACCATTTCGGACCTGAGGGTTTGCATACTTAAACAGCATTCAAAGGACAGCTTGAACACAAATCTGCTGAACTAGAATTCATCACTAAATTTAACATCATGGGTTTTAATTGGGACCTCATTTTTTTATCACATTACATGAAATTTTTCCCCCCTTACAGCAATATATCCTTTGAAATCTTTATATCCTGTATTTTCCCAGACTTTGTTTTCCCCTCACTCCAACACTTAGATCTAAGTCGAGCATGTACTGATAATCCACCCACTGACACTCCTTCTCCAACTGAATGGGACTTTTTGATTGATTGGTCATTAACACCTTGTCTGTACCTTGGGATGGTATTTAATCTAAGTGCCCCAATTTTCTTTTTCCATTGCCTGCTGCA
>QEPC01006686.1:771998-827352 GCA_003113815.1 Sphenodon punctatus | reverse complement strand
TTTACCACTTAGTGTTGTTCATTGTGATGTCTTGTACCATGGTGGTGAATCTCCAGAAAGCTGTTAACGTTTTTGAATTTTAGGATTATTAGGTTGTAGAAGACATCTGCCTATATCCAAAGACTTTGGGTCATATGTATTTACTGGATTAATCTATGAGACATCCCAGGTTAAAATTGCCAGTATACAATCTTGTTCTAAGGAACATTTTGGCATGTAGCAGTTACCCCCAAAAAATGCCACAAATGTGAACTGATACTGTTATGACTGTTTACAATCTGTATTTTCTCTTCAGATTGACCCACTTGCTGGGATGGCATCTCTCAGTTTAGGTGGCTCAGCTGCTCCACACACCCAGAGTATGCCAGGCTTCCCTCCAAATTTGGGCTCTGCTTTCAGTACACCTCAGTCACCAGCAAAAGCATTTCCACCCCTTTCCGCTCAAAACCAAAATACACCTTTCAGTGGAATTGGCGGACTCTCTTCACAACTTCCAGGTACTTTATGTGGGTAGTCAGTTTTGAGTATATAGCATTGTTTTTCTTGCTTATGGATATTTAGCATTAGTATAGGAACAGAAGCTTTAGTCTGTAGCATACAGTCTGTAGCATACACTGTAGCATACAGTTAGTCTTATTGTCACACCACACTTCTCCACAGTATTAAATAAAAACCTTTAAAGATCCTGTTCTAAAGTGTGACCGATGTTTTGTAATCCTGTGCTGCATTTCAATGAGAGGTGAATTTTTAATCTGAGATGAACAGAAACCAGGGGTTCCTTTTTGAGTTCCATTGGCTAACTGCATTCAACGTAGAATGCCTGGGTCTGGGTCTGAATAGGAGGGGCTCATGGAAGGATTCATTATTTATTTCTTTATATTTATGACAGAACTAGTTATGAATATCAGAAGAAAGTGAAGTACTAACTAATGCAAGTTCTTGAGTATAATGATAAAAACAGCCTTTTGTTGATCCAGTAGGTGGTCTTGCTACAGGTAGCCTGGGTATAGGAACCGGGGCCCTTGGCCTCCCTGCAGTGAATAATGACCCATTCGTGCCAAGGAAGCTGAGTACATCTGGACTGAACCAACCTACATTCCAGCAGAGTAAGATGAAACCTTGTAAGTGGTAGTGTTGTCTGTGATTGTGAGGTGTGATTGTGGTCTGCAGTACATCTGCGTTTTATCTGGGAAGTCTTGTAGCCAGAGGAGTGCAGGTGCCAGAAGTGTGACTCAATTATTCAGTCTGCAGCATGAAACTTCAGTATCTTCAAACTGCTGCTATTGGAAGCTTGCCAAGTAAACCTAGAGGAAGCAAAAGTAGCTATTTTAGGGCAAAAAGTACGTATTATGAAGCTACCTTTTTTTCTTCTGCAGAGGGTGTTCCAAAACTTTAATGTGTAAGCTATTGGAGTAAAATTTCTCTGAGGGTCTTGTGAAGATGAAGGTAAAACTGGAGTGAAGATGAAAAAACTAGCTTGAACAGTTCCCTCCCTCCCCCCCCAACAAAAATTAAAATTAAAATAAATTCTAGCCAGTATGTCTGGCTCTAATATGAATAGTTAAATTTCTGGACTACAGCAATTATACATCCAGTTTGCTTTGGCTTATGCTTCTAAGAGATGAAACCAGATAAAGCTGGTGTTTAATATTTGCATCAATTTAGTATAGGTTCTAGGGAGATTCTTCATAGAACAGTGTATGCAAAGCTGAACTAATAGATTCCTTGAGTGTTCTGTTGGCAATGTGCTTACAAGTAACCCTCCTTTTGCTGGTGGGTCTTGGCATTTGGTGAATTGGTAGTTGGCTTGTTGTAGTTCAAAGTTTGCCTGAAAGTGCTTGTGTGAAAGTCTGTTTGCATGTTAGTGTTGTATAGCATGCTCTGTTTATGTCTGGCATATATGTGCAGCAGTGTAATAGATTAATACAAATAATGCCATAATACAAGAACGTAAGAGTATGAGTAATGCATCAGTGAAAAGTAGGGTGTTACAATATATAATGAACAGGCAGCAAGCCGTTGTGAGATATTTATTAACATTGCTGTGGTCATATAGCTAGCTGTACAGACATTGTTAGTACGTGCTTGAACAGCTTCCTGATAGCTTCCTTCAATGCAGCATAACCGTGTAGTTCACACCAACCAGGTGACTGATCAGATGGCATGCAGTGCATCCTGGGCATGTATGTGCATAGCTTTCTAGGATAGAACTATGGGGGAATTGGTAACTTGCTTTGTTTCCAGAGTTAGCATAATGCTGTCATGATCATTTGCATCCTTGCATTATGCGTATTCTGCACTCTGTTGTTTTTAGTGTGCCTATTTGTCCCCATGTATTGATTGCAAAACTTTGCTGTATAAGGAAATTAATTACTAGTGAAATTAGTAGTGAAGCAGCAGGACATGAAATGCTATGAAGTGTTCATGTGCTTTGAGTGCTGTATCTACCTTGAGGACAAGCAAGTCTTAAAACAGCCATTATGTGGTGCCTTCTGTGGCTTGTGACCACTGGTCCATCACAACCTAGAGTGTTGACAAATGAGATGATAGCCCGCTGGAGTCCAGGCTTGGTTCGTGCAGCCCCCACTCACATGTTTAGCATGTAGAGCCTAATAAACAGGCAGCCCCCTGCATGTATTTCTTGTGTGTTCAGGCAGTCCTCTGCTCAGACTCTCAGGTTTAGTGGGACAAATCTAATAAATGGGCAGGCATTCTTCCCCACCACACTCTGGCCACCAGCCCCCCTTCCCAGTATCCCACCCCCAACATGACTATCTGCTGCAGTGAACATTGGGAACAAGAAGCCACCACAGCTGTTTCATTTGGGCTACTGTGATTCTGGGATGCGGTCCAGCATCTGCTATCCCTGACCACCCGTGGAAGTGCATACCTGGGTTTACACCTGCCAGCACTTGGCAGCTGGAAGTAACCTTTTGCTTTGCACGGAATGCTGAGTTCATTGACCAAACTTCATGCTTCGTTGAGCGCCTATAGTGAAAATTGAAAGTGAAAATTCAAAGCAAAAGCCATTAGTCCAAGCAGTTAATCTTTGCATGTTCTCAGCCCAGTGTGTCTCATACACAGTTCACCGGCAGGCAGCAGCACACAGTTTTATTGGAGTCTCGCATGCCATGGGGTTGGAAATTCCTCCCAGTTCACACCCCCCACTCCCACCCTTAAACTTATGTGTCTTGTCTACTATCAGCATCACCATACAGTTGGGACTGAAAACATGCCTGCTCATCAGGGTGCTCTGTGCATCCCTGCTTGCCCAAACCTCATATAGGGCAAGAAGTTCTGTCAGTTGGTCCACATTCCCTGTACCACCTGTTTTTTTCCCCCCCCCCCCCCCCCTCCAAAGAGGTTTGGCTCCACCATCTGATAGAAGCACTTGCTTTGCCCCATGAATATCCTATTCTCCTCTTACCTCCTTCTCCTCCGCTGGGTAGCTCTGCTGTTGGCCAATAGGAGGCAGATGATCAGGTTTTTCTTTTGCGCATGCGCTAGGAGCTATCCGGTTTCTCCAGTCCATCTGCCTCCCAGCCGGTAGAACACTTCCAGCGCAGCTCCCTCCGAACCTGAAAGGAGACAACAAACAGTGATTTTGGGGGAAGGAAAGTTCTCTAACCCCTCTCGGGGTATTGGTGCGGCAGCAGGCGTTCATTCTCCCGATTCCCACTTCCAAACCTCCCCTTTACCTGCTAGCTCCTTAAGCCAGGCTGTAAATTTATTCCAGGGGGGTTTCCCCCAACAAACAAACAAACAAAAAACAGCAGGGACTTGGGGACAGCGCACTGGGCCTCTGAGCTTCCTCCGGCTACGAGATTTTTCCCATGCTACAGGGCGGAGGCAGCCCGCCTGCTCTCTGTCACTTGCACGCATTCCCCGGGCAGTGAGAAAAGCACTCGGAGCCTATATAGGGCGGAGACAGCCCTGCTGGGCTCCGTCCCTACTCCTCTCAGCCCTATCAGATCAGGGACAGCCACCCTGCCACCCTGATGGTCCTCACCCCAGTCAAGGGCTAACCATGAGCCAGGCTCAGCCCCCATCGGGGACCACGCCCCCTCCTGATGCCCCAGCTCCAGAACAGGATACCCAGGTACGCCTCGCCTCCCTGGAAAAATCCATGGGAGAGATCCTGGCTACCTTACGCAAACTGCCGAAACCTAAAAGAAAGAGGCTCCCTTCCAAAACAAAAACGAAACTTAAAGCAGGGACCTCGGGAGCTCCCAGTAAAAAAATCAAAACGTCCACCAGGTGGCGCTGGGACCTCAGCCTTGTTAGTCTCCTCTGCAGAAAGTGAGCATGGGGAACAGAGCACTGATATAAATCAGCCACTAGCTGAGCAAGAGCAGGATGTTTCTGACCCTTACTCAGATTCTGACCAGGCAGTCTCCGAATTAGAGGAAGGGGAGTGGGTGGACCTGGCTCCTGACCCAAAGGAAAGTGAGAGACACTTTCCCGCTCAGTATCAATCTGAGCTGGTAGCTCAGGTCATTAAGACCTTACAATTACAGGAAAAATCCTCCAACCGGGATTCCTCCGACTCACAGGAGGAAGAGACCCATCAATACATCCCCTCAGTCCACGGTAGGGATTCCCTTTGGACAAGGCTTTTGAGAAACTTGTCCTTCAGGAGTGGAAATCCCCAGACAAGAGTTTCAAAACAAACAAGGCCCAGGATACCTTATACTCCTTCTCTAGGAGAAAGGATCCTATATTCCGTTCCCCTAAGGTAGATGCTGGAGCCCCTTCCCTGGCCAGACACACGGTGTTCCCCACTGAAGGGGACTGCCACCCTAGAGACAGCACAGATAGGGCAATTGACGCGGCTCTTAAAAAAGCCTCGGAGGCAAGCTCAGTGGCCCTAAAGTAGGAATAGCATCCTCTTATGTAGCTAGAGCCATGCTTGCTTGGCTCCAGGAGCTGCAGGACCCAGAAATATCAGAGGGCAGATACCAGAGGTTGAATTCCAGAGTTTGCATGGCGGCCGCCTTCCTGGCTGACGCAACAAAGGATAATCTAGCCTGGTCAGCTAGATCAGTAGCCAACAACATTGCAGCCAGACGTAGGGTATGGCTACGCTCCTGGGATGGAGATGTCACAGCGAAGAATCTACTCACGGCTTCTCCATACAAAGGATCGAAGTTATTTGGAGTTTGCCTGGAGAAGGTGCTAGAAGAGGCTTCGAGCAAAGACAAAACGAAAACCCTCCAGCAGCTATCTACAAGAAGGGGCTCCTTTCGAGGACATTCCTTTCGCTTTAGGGGCTTCACAGCCCCTTCCAGAAAATTCCAGGCTCCCGCTCAGAGAGGCTACAACTTCTCCTTCAGAAACAGAGGCTTCCGACCAGGAAGATACGATAGACGCAGGTCCACGGGTCCACCTGCGTATCAACCCAGACAAGACTCACGATTACTACGACTGCCGGGTTGGAGGCAGGATCCAGCGGTTCCACAACGTGTGGGCACGCTCGATCACGGACACCTGGGTCCTATCCTGGGTAACACACGGGTACTCCATAGAGCTCGACAGTCCACCGACACACAGATTCCTGATCTCACTACGATCTCGAGACGCAAGGAAACACCTCGCCATGACCTCCGAGATCATGAGGCTCCTCGACACCAGGGCCATAGAGAAAGTACCAAAGTCTCAACATTGTTCAGGGCTCTACTCCATTCTCTTTTTGGTGGCAAAAAAGACAGGCACATGGAGGGCAGTGCTGGACTTAGAGGCCCTGAATCGGCACGTAGCAAAAAAGGGGTTCAAAATGGAAACTGTGACCTCCATTTGCTGCCACATACAGAGAAACGACTGGATGGTATCTCTGGATCTACAGGATGCATACCTCCACATCCCAATCAGAGAGCCTCACAGGAAGTGGCTACGCTTCAACTACAACAACTGCCATTGGCAGTTCAGGACTCTTCCCTTCGGCCTGTCCTCTGCACCCCGGACCTTCACCAAAGTTCTAATCCCACTGATGGCGAACCTCAGGATGGAGGACGTTCATGTCCACCCCTATCTAGACGATCTTTTGATCTGGGCCCACTCCCCGGAGAAAACTATACTAGACTTCAACAGGACGATCTCCTATCTAGAACAGCATGGGTTCCTGATCAACAGGGAAAAAAGTCACCTCACCCCAACGAGGCGATTGGAGCACCTCAGCGCCATCATAGATACGAGCTCCGACCTCGTATTCGTTCCTCCGGACAGGTCAAGTCAGATCCAGAGGCTGGTAAGGACCCTCGGATCGTCATCCCAAATGAGGCTCAAGTCACTAGCATCTCTCTTTGGACTGATGGTATCATGCAGGGCCCAGATGACGTGGGGCAGGCTCCACCTACGTCCCTTGCAGACGCTGCTAAAACCTTTTCAGCGAGAGCTTACAGGCGGACACAATCCCTGGGTGCTCCTTCCAGACCACCTAAAAAAACTCGATGTCCTGGTGGTTAGACCCCGAGCAGTTTCGAAAGGGGGTCCCTCTCACGGAGCCCATGTGACATGTGATCACAACGGATGCCAGTCAAGCGGGCTGGGGAGCTCACACGTCGACCCTGTTGGTACAAGGAAAGTGGTTGCTGGAGGACTCGCAACCGCAGATCAACTACCTGGAGCTGAAAGCCATCCAGTTGGCACTTCAACAACTTTTCCCCGACGGGACCAGCTACCATCTCCTGGTCTACACCGACAATGTCACGGCAAAAGCCTATGTGAACCATCAGGGAGGCTCCCAGTCACGCCAGCTACAACACTATGCGACCCGTCTCTTCAGATGGGCACAACACCACACTCGGTCCCTCAAGGCTCTCTACCTCAAGGGGCAGGACAACATGACAGCAGACTGGCTCAGCCGTCAAGCCCTACTGCCCCACCAATGGATGCTCAACAAAACAGTCTTCCGGGACATTGTGGATTGGTTCGGTCTTCCCATCATAGACGTGTTTGCAACCAAGACCAACTCCCAGCTGCCCCGCTTCATGACACGAGAAAGGTGTGTAGAAGCGGAGGCGACCTACGCCCTCAACCAACCCTGGCCCGAGGGACTCCTATATGCGTTTCCCCCGTTCCTGTTGCTCGCACGAACCATCGCCAAAGCTCGCAGGGAATGGGCTCTTCTGTTGCTGGTCTCCCCCTGGTGGCCCAGGAGACCCTGGTTCTCGGAACTGATCCATCTCAGCCGGGGTCAATTCAGAAGACTCCCGTTGAGAGTAGACCTCCTGCAACAAGGTCCGATTCTCTGCCCGGACATATCAACTGACAGTCTGGCAATTGAACGCTTGGCACTAAAGAGACGTGGATATACAGATCCGGTTCTCAATACTCTCCAGAGCTCTAGGAGACCGGCCGCCAGGAGGTCCTACCAGAATATTTGGAGAGTGTTTGCCTCCTGGTCAAAACAGAGAGGAGTCGATCCCAGACAGGCAAGGTCCTCCAAGTCTTGGACTTTCTTCAGCAGGGGTTAGATAAGGGTCTCAGGGCTAACACTTTAGCCAGGCAGGCAGCGGCCCTAGACTCAGTCCTTAGAGCGGCAATTAACAGGGCAATCTCTGCTCACCCTCACGTTAAAAGATTCATTCAGGCGCCCTCCGCAAGTCCACGCCCCTCTTTGTAAACATCCGCCTGGGTCTTCAGGACCTTAAGGCTTCCAAGACCTTATTATCCAAATGGGTAAAACAGGCCATCGTTGAAGCCTATAAAGCAGGCGGGAGGATTCCCCCCTTGCAGATTTGGGCTCACTCTGTCCGTAGTGCTGCCACCTCCTATGCCTTCAAGGCACAAGCCTCATATGAGGAGATTTGCAGGGCAGCAACATGGGCATCCTTGCACACCTTCGTTAGGCACTATAAGATAAACACTTTCCAATCAGCGGAAGCAGCTTTCGGCAGGCGGGTATTGCAGTCGGTACTGGATTCTTCCAGTGCTGTCCGCTCCCACCCGTAAGAGAGGGGACTGCTTGGATATATCCCAGCGGAGGAGGAGAAGGAGGTAAGAAGAGAAAAGAGAATTGGTTACCTACCTTCGGTGAATTCCTTTCTCTCACTCTCCTTCTCCTCCTCCCTGCCAGACAGCATACAGTTCTTCTTGTACCAGACTGCTACTTGTTATTCCTCTGGTTCATTTGAGTTAGGCCCCGTTGGGCCCCCAATTCATTTTTTTTTCAGAGTTGTGTTACCATTGGATTAAGGACACTTTTCTAGGGCCACTCGGCTAGATTACTGACTGGAGAAACCAGGTAGCTCCTAGCGCATGCGCAAAAGAAAAAGCTGATCTGCCTCTTATCGGCCAACAGCAGAGCTACCCAGCGGAGGAGGAGAAGGAGAGTAAGAGAGAGAGGAATTCACCGAAGGTAGGTAACCAATTCTCCTTTCCTGTCATTAAGGCAGTGATGAGGAATAACGGCAGGGAAGGTCAAGCTTCTGTAAACGACTTCCTTACTTCTGACAGGGCACAAATGTCCAGAAAAGTCACTGTCTTGCTCTCATCCGGAGCTCCCACTCTTCCATACTGCTGAACTTTGAACTGCAGCAGGGTTGCATGGTGTCTGCTCTTGGTCATGCGTACCTGGAACCCCATTGTATTCATGTGCTACCCTATGAGTGCGTAGCTAGCCTCGGAGGATGGGTTTGACAGTTCTCCGCATATCCAACTTCACACAAATGTCAGCAAAGGCTAGGTATCCATTTGCCCATAGCTTCTGTGGACCCTGTACCCTGAGTGGCCACAGCACCCACAAACCAAAGGCAAAGCCATTTGACTTTCCCTGGCAAACAACCTGCAGCAGCAATCTTATATGGGATTGACCCCTCATGCTTGTTGCAAGCAGAAGTTATTTTCAAAAGATAAGAAAATGAGTAGCTTTTAACCAATGGGCAGTTCTGCTCCCAAATACATTCCGAGCACAGTGATGTTCACTTCCTTGCAGATCTCCCTCCCCCAACCATTCCTTAACCATCAGTGGTTCTCCCCAAGCCCAGTTAAAAAAATTCCATGCTTCAGTGGTGGTAACAGTTGTAAAAAAATGTACGTGACTTGTGTGCACGGTCTTGCCTATTGCATGCATTGGCAGTGCCAGTGCAACACACGCAGCTTTGCAAAAACTTGTTCAGCCACACTAGCCAATAGCTGAGCAAACAGCTGGTCCTGTGATGACACATGGCCAGTAGTGGCCAGTACTTGTTCATTTCCAAATGTATAGTAGGCAAACATTTCACTAGGCATCCATGCCATTAGAAATAATCTTTCTTCCCTTTGGGAAGGTGCATGTGCTTAGTCCTGATGCCAGTTCACTGCCCTCTGCTCTTATTGCGTTTCATTTCTCCCCTCTTATTCTTTCGGTGATAAGTTACACAATGAAGAGAAATGGTTTCCCCGGCAGGCTGTACTGGGACTGGTGATCAGTACACTCAATCTTGAAAACAGAGTAACGGTGAGGTGACCAAACTTGCAGATGACACACAGTTAAGACCAAGGTGAAATTGGA
This sequence comes from Sphenodon punctatus, assembly GCA_003113815.1. Taxonomy (NCBI): domain Eukaryota; kingdom Metazoa; phylum Chordata; class Lepidosauria; order Sphenodontia; family Sphenodontidae; genus Sphenodon; species Sphenodon punctatus. Next base: position 817,862 of record QEPC01006686.1, on the reverse strand, counting down.
GGAATTATAGGAATATCTTGCATGACTGGGCGATTTTAGGTGTTACCACTGGTTATGGGGGAGAGATCTTGGAGTCGTTGTGAACCTATTGCATGTAGTATCTCAGACATAGTAGAACTAGAAAAAAATGCAAAGAACAGTGAAAATATCAAAGGTATGGAATGGGTTCCATACGCAGATGGGCTCAATAGGTTTAGGGCTCTTTCTCTTAAAGAAGAGATGACGGGAATTGGTTGACATTTACAAATTTGAGTGGTGTCAAACAGCTGTTTACGTTCTCAAATAATACTAGAACTGGAGGCTATGCTATGAAACTAATTGATAGCAGCCTTAATAAATGAAAGACTTACGAACTCCAATGTAGTTAGAGGGGAAACTAAAAGGAGTGGTCATGGGGATTGGGGCGAGAGGCATGTAGTCTACGGTTGAGAGGTATGTTGTCTATTTTTAAAAACACAATTTTGGATGCCCAGATTAAATACATTCCACAACTAAAAATAGGTAACAGAACGACCAAATATATGCCAACACAGCTAAATGGTGAGGCCATTAGAGCCAAACATTTTATTTATTTATAAAAATTGAAAGTTAGTCTGAATGAGAAAAATGAGAGCATAAACATTGGCAAGTTAGATGCAAAACCTTACGGCAACCAAAGAGGGAATTTGAAGAGCTACTTTTTTAAAGATGCAAAAACTATAACTCTGTCAAGTACATCAGAAGTAGGAAGCCTGCTAGTCAATTGGGCCATTAGCTTACCTGTTGGTAAAAGGGGTGATCAAGGAAGATAAAGCCATCGTAGAGAAGCTAAATGAATTACTTGCATTCGTGGAGACCATGGCTGTCTTCTGGATTCGCTATGCTCCCTGGATTCTGTTCTTGACTGGTTCTCTGTATTTCTCTAACCACTTCTTCAACGTTTCTCTTGCTGGTACCTCTCTGTCGCTCCCTCTTTCCATCGGTGTTTCCCAAGGCTTTGTCCTGGGCCCTCTTCTTCTTCTTTTCTCCCTTTACACTTTCTCTAAACTCCTTGAATCTCATGGCTTCCAGTACCACCTGTATGCTGATGACATGCAACTCCCCCCCTCCCCCACTGTGCTTTCCTCCATCCAGTCTCATATTGCTGACTGTCTGACATCTCTGCTTTGATATCTTGCTGCCAACTGAAGCTTAATCTGGCCAAGGCTGAACTCCTCATCCCCTCCCCCCCAAAAATGTTCCCGCTTACTACTTGCTGTTTACATTGAGGGTGTCACTGTCCAGCCTGTGTCTCAGGTGCATTGACTGGGATTCATTTTTAACTCCTCTCTCTCCTTCACACCTCAGATCCATGCTGTTACCAAATCCTGTCGCTTTGCCCTGTATAATATTGCTAAAATTCGGCCCTGCCTTCTGTTGCCACTGCAAAAACCCTAGTTCATGCTCTAATCCTTTCTCACCTTGACACTGTAACTTCCTCCTTACTGGTCTCACCTGCTCTGAGCTCGCCCCCTTAATCTCTGTTCAACGCTCTGCTGTCAGTCATCCACTTTGCCTGCTGCTTTGACCATGTTCAGCCCCTCCTCTCTGTCCTACACTGGCTCCCTGTACGGGAATGCATTCAGCACAAGCTCCTGGTCTTCACCTTCAAGGCTCTTCATGGCCTTGCGCCCCTATATCTTTCCGCTCTTGTATCCCACCACATTCCTGCCCAAGAGCTTCACTCCTTTGCCCTAACCCTTGTCTGCTTGTAATTCCCCAACTCCTCTCATTGTCTTTGCCCTTTCTCTCTTGCTGTCCCCCAGGCATGGAACTCCTTCCCTGCTTACATTTGTTCTGCTCCCTTCCTCCCTACTTCAAATCCATCCTGAAAACCTACCTCTTTCGTCAGACTTTCCCTGGCTCGTCATGAGTGAAATTGCATCCTCCTCCTTTGCTCAGAATCTTTTCCTTGTAACTAAGTTAAGCAATTAAGGGGGCTAATTGCAAGGTTAATGAGGTATTGTGAACGAAACGGCTTGGATATGAATGCTGCAAAATCTACTATTATGGCCCTAGGAGTAAAACATTCAAGAGCCAGCTGGACAGCTCGAGGGACAACGCTGGCTGTAGTTAAAACATTATCCTACTTAGGAATTGCATACTCCAATAGAGGCTCTTGGTGTGCACATATCAAGTCCAGAACTAGTAAGGCAACTAGGTCTGCACACTACATCTTAAAGCCCGCGTATTTATCAAGGCAAGCTCCAGTCTCTACATTCTTGCAAACCTTTCAGCTAAAAGTCCATCCCGTGGTGTCCCTTTGGTTTGGAGATTATCCCATAGCCTAACGTTGCGGACCTCGAAAGAGTGCAGACTCATTTCCTCTGCTGACTACTTATGGTGGGGAACAATGTCCCTGGAGCTGTGGTTCATGCAGAGACAGGTTCACTCTCAATTGAATGTTTGAGTAAAAAGGCTATAATTAGGTACTGGTTAAGACTCCTGTCACAGAGCGAGGAGGCATTACCTTTGCAATGCCTCAGAATTAGAGTATACCCGTGGCTTAAGTACCTTGCATTTTTGTTTAAAAATATGGGCTTCTCCTTTTACCTATTTCTGTGGGAACTCCATTGGCACTATTGGAAGGGAGATCTTCTCTAGGCTGGAAAACTTGGCCAAACAAGATGATCTTGCAATTATCCATGGTTGGAAGGTGGCTCTGTGGTTGGGTGTAGCTAAGAGCACATCTCTCTTTGAGCCCTATCTAGATAAACTGTCCAGTAAAGTTTTACGAAGATCCTTCACCTTGTTACGTTTTCAGCTTATTCAGACTGCAGTGGTAGAAGGTAGATGCGCCAGTATTAAACCTGAGCGGTGGCGTTGTACTTGCAGTTTGAATGAGAGAGAGACCACAGATTATTTTTATTAAGATGCCCATATTATCGAACATTGAGAGTCGTCTGGCTTTATCCCTTGATGGAAAAACTGTCCAATTACAACAATATTTTTACGGGATTGCTCAATGTGTCATCTCAGGAGGAGATTTCTGCAGCTGCCACCTTTGTTCACCTTGCTACGCAAAAAAGGTTTAGAAGAAAGGCAGGCTTAAAAGAACTTGCTATATTGGAATGTACCCTAGTATAGGTTTCTTTCTTATTCTTTTTTTTCTCCCAAGCACATTGGATTCTTTCTTCAGGACTTTGTCCTTATTGGATTGCATTCCAGTCATTTTTCCAACAGGATTGCTTAGTTTTATATTTTAGCTCTGTATCATGGTCACATGAACATTTTAATGGTTTGATCTTATGTATTGTTCCTTGCCTTGCCTTTGATATTTTGAGACTTGGAATGTGTTTCTTCATTGTTACTGATCCTTGTTTTTTTATTCTTGTTTTTTGTCCGTTTTTGGCTATGACGAAAGCCGCGCCGTAATAAACTACCAACTAAGCGTGTGCACCTGCATCTTCTCAAACTCATGAATGTACCCTTGTCTCTCCTGATGTTCACCTCTCCCTCGTCTCCCCCTTCCTTGTCTCTTAGATTGTATGCCCTTTGGGGTGGGGACATGTCTGTAACTACTGACTGTACAGTGCCAGGTACACCGCTGGCACTATATAAACAATAAATAATATACCCACACCAGAACTATTCTTTGTAGGTGATTAAAGGGCGGTCAAAATCAACGTGACTAGAAGAGGTTTTGGAGCATATCAAGAAATTAAACAGTAACATGTTGCCAGGCCTGAATGGTATTGACCCAAGAGTTCTGAAGGAACTCAAATATGAAGTTGCAGAATTACTATTGGTAACTTGTAACCTATCACTAAAATCTGCCTCTGTACTTGAGGACTGGAATTTTTAAAAAGGCTTTAGAGGTGAACCTGGAAACTCCAGATTGAGCCTGATGTTGGTGCTGGGCAAATTGGTAGACACAACTTTTTTATAAAGACTAGAATTGTAAGGCATATTGACAAAACGTGATAATGGGGAAGAGCGAACATGCTTTTAGTAAAAGGAAGTCAAGCCTCTAGTTTGTCAATAATATGGAAAAGAGTGATCTGGTTGATTATAGCAACTGGATTTTCAGAAAGCATTTGAAAAGGTCCATCATGAGAGATGGTTGAGAAAATTAAGTAGTAATTGGATAAGAGACTGTGTCCTCTTATGGATTGGTAAGTGACTGTAGGATAGTAAACAAAAGGGTCGGAAGTAAGTAACGGAGTGCCCTGAGGGCTGTATTGGGGCTGCTGTTTTAACGTATATTCATTAATGACCTTGGAAAGGTGATCAGATTTTCAGATGACTCAAAGTTGTTCAACTTAGTGAAGACCATGGTGGACTGTGAGGAATTGCAGAAGGATCTTGCAGGACTGGGCAACCAAATGGCAAATGAAGTTCAATGCCAGCAAATGCAAAGTGAAAAATAGGGGGAAATAACCCTAACTAAACGCACATTATGCTGGGTTCTAAATTAGGGTTTACCACTCAGGAAAAGGATATTGGAGTTGCTGTTTTCATTGAACACGTCGGCTCTCTCTGTGTAACCATGGTCAAAAAGGCAAACAACATTAGGAAAGATTTGTAAAAGGATAGACAATATCATAATGTTGATAATTCAAGTCTAAAGGGTCAGTTTTTATACAGACTGCCCTTTGTTTCCTATCCTTTAGCTAGTTACGGATCCATAACAGGACACACCTTGAACATTGTGTGCAATTCTGGTCACCCTATCTCAAGATAGAGAACTGGAAAAGAGAATGTCAACAAATGATCAAGAGTGGAACAGCTTCCATACAAGGAGAGGCTCAAAAGGATAGGGTTCTTCAGCTTGAAGAAGAGAATCTTAATAAAATCCTGAGCAGCGTGGAACAAGTAAATATGGAGCTATTTACTCTTCTCTCTCAAATACTAGAACTATGGACACTCCATGAAACTAACTGGCAGCAGATTTATAACTAACAAAAGGAAACTTTTTTTTTTAACTTGTGGAAATCGTTGCCAGTAGAATCACTAGGTTCAAACAAGGATTGCATAGATTCTTGTAGTATAGGTTCATAAATAGCTGTTGTGCCTTACAACCAACCAACTAAATTGACTGCCAGGAGTTAGGAGTAAATAGCAGGGAATAAATTGCTCCCTTCTTCGTTGTTACCCTCTGTGTAGTCCCACTATAGGTATTTGGCGCCAACTCGGAGAATAGGAAGCAGGGTTTTTTTCCAAATTAAAGCACTCCATGCGTCTCTGGCATCTTCCGCCACCCATAAATAGGCACGCGAGCAAGTCTCCCTGTTTCGCTTCACTGAGATCTGGACAAATATTACTTTGAACTAGTGGGTCCTTTCCATTCCATAGTTAGAAACAGTTATAGGATTCAGTTCTCGTATACCCCAAAGGGCCATTTTTGTCCACCCCTATCCTACCAGATTGCTTCGCAGCAGCTGCACTGATGAAAGAGAGAGATCAGCTGCTGCATAAAGGTATCATAAGAAGATTCTTGCCATGCTGGGTCAGTCCATCAAGCCCAGCATCCTGTGTCAAACAGTGTCCAATCTCTTGGGAGAAGAATCCAACAGGTTACAACAGGCAGTCCATTCCCTGTTGTTCTTGTCCCCAACAGTAAGAGGTTACATCCCCAAAACCTACATGGCTAATAGCCATTAATGCACCTATCCTCCAGGAACTTAACCAATCCCTTTTTAAAACAAGCTACACTACCGGCCATGGCCACTTTCTCTGGCAGTAAATTCCACATGCTAATTGTGCACAAAGTGGAAAAAATACTTCCTCTTATTTGTTTAAAATCTGCTGCCAGTTAACTTCATGGAGTGTCCCCTCTAGTATTCTTAGAGAGGGTAAATAACCACTCCCTATTTACATGTTCCACACCGCTCATGATTTTATAAACTCCTATCCTCTGTCGTCTCTTCTCCAAGCTGAAGAGCCCTAACTGATCATTAAATAAATGGGAGCCGTTCCATACCCTTAATCATTTTTGTTGCCCCTCTCTGTACCTTTTATAGTTTTGTGTTTTTTGAGATGAGGCGACCAGAACTCCACACAATACTCCAGGTGAGATCGGGCCATAGGCATTACAATATTTTCTGTTTTATTCTCTATCCCTTTCTGAATAGTTCCTAGCATTGCTTGCATTTTTGTCCACCACCACACATTGAGCCATTGAATGGGTTCCAGAATCTGAATGGAGTTTTAGGTTTTATTCAAGATACTTCCTCGTATTTATTTTGTCTTCCAGATGGCTTTAGACCTATTTTGGAGCTCAGAAGTTTAAGTAAACTGATTAGAACTTAAAATTTAGAATGGTGACTGAGTCTTCATACCTTCCCTAATGAGGGAGATGGATATGTCGATTGATACATTGGATGCATCAACCAATGTTGGGTGTACATATTTCTGTTCACCCAGAATATAGGAAGTTGCTGTGATTTGCCCTGGAAGGATCCCATTATTAGTTCACTGTCCTTCCCTTTGGCCTTTCTCTGGGGTCCTTCTGTACGGCCAGCTCTACACACTGGGTTAGATCCCCACCTTGACCAGCAGGAGGCAGACTTCAACTTTTGGAGCATGCTCAGAGGGGATCTTATCCTTGATGCTCCCAGTTGATCGTCTGCCTCCAGACAAGCAGGATGTGGACTTGTAGTCATCTTCTGATTAGGCCCAGCCCTCAGCTGTTGTTGGTGCTGGGTGAGGATGGACGCTCTTCCTGTTCACCATCTCCCACCCCATAGGAAACTGACCTTTCCCTGGGAAGAGCAGGCGTGGCAGAACACTTTGGCGAGGTTGCTCTGTCCTGCTTCAGTGACATGCTATAGAGGCTCCAGCACAAGCCGTGCAGAGCGACAATTGGGCCACAGCACAAGGAGCTCTCAAACTGCCCAGAGCAATGCCCAGCTGCCACTGGGGAGAGAGGAGCTGGCTGCGGGAGCAGCTGCAGCAGGGACAGGCTGTGAACCGCCAGGGCAGTTTTTGCGCCAACATAAAATGGCGGCAGCAAGGAGGAGCCAATGGAAGAAAATACCGAACTGGTAGGTCCCCCTGCCATGCAAGCCCCATAATAGACCCCCATTTAAGGAAATGCTTCTCTCCTTAAAAGACCTCAGGTGCCATAAGTGCAAATGTGCCACCTCCTTCTCTCAGGAAGACTGGGAAGGAAAAGATGCTCCCCTGCAAGGGAGACTCCAGGGAAGTGAGACACCCTGACCTGCTGGAGTCACCTGGTACCTCAGGATCAGACTCTGAGGGGGTAACAAAATGGGGACTCATCCATAGAAAAGATGGACCTGTCCTCAGGGCAGAACTACTCCCCTTCCCCAGCCCTCCAAGGGAAAAAAGCCTCTGTAAAGAAAGCGGCCCAGCCCTTCCCTCAGAGGGAGAAGAGAAGGATTTATTGGAGAGGTTGGTCTCTGAGGAATTGGGCCTCTGACAAGGAGGGAGCTGCCCACAACCACCACCTCCTGAAGAGGGACACATACCCAACACACCTTTCAAACCGTATAAGGGCCCTGACTGAGAGTTTCCTATCAAGTAGAGGGAAATAATGTATAGTCACGTGCAGAGAGCACTGGACCTTAAGGAAAAGAAGCCCAAGCAGGAGTCCTTGGGCTCTTCAGGTGAGGAATCTGATAGTATATCCCCAGGACCCAGAACAGAGATACGTATGATGCTGGACAAAGTATTCAAAAGAGTAATCAAAGTCAAATGGCAGCACCCTACCAGAGCCTTTAAGTTGAACACGTCTCAGGAATTTTATTAACCTGAGAAGGTCCTTTCATCCCTACAGCTTGGGGAACTACTCATCTGAATCCTCTGGAAAACCTTTGTGTTACCAGGGAATGCCAACTCGTAGGCAGGCCTCGGTGGTACCAAGAGACAGGCACAGGAGGTCCTTCCAGCCCCAAGCAACAGACAGGATCAGGGTACTCGTTAAGTCAGACGCCTGACTTCTGGCTATCGCCCCCAGAGGAACCGACCGATCTAGGGGACAGACTGCTCCTCTTGACAGACAAATGGGAAGAAGCAACTTGCGTGGATATTGGAAACCATGTGGTCAGGTTTCCCGTAGACTCCTACTTTGCCTCCCCAGTTTCCAAGAGGCGAGGAACACGACGTGATGCTAAAGGAGATACCCAGACTGCAGAGGATAAATGCCATAGAACCAGTTCTGGCAGAGGAAAGAGGATCGGGCCTCTATTCTCGACTGGTCCTGTTCCCCAGAAATCCAAAGAAGAGGGTGGTACTGGAACTGAAGAAGCTCAACTGCTTCGTAAGGGTAAGGGTCAAAACCAGCACCTTGAATCGAGCCCGGAGACAATAGGCAGCCAGTGGAGATCTCGGAGCCCTGGTGTAATATGTTCCCTGCAACCTGTCCTTGTAAGGAGATGGGCCGCAGCATTCTGCTGCTTCTGAACAGTCACCAAAGGCAGCCCCACGTAAAGTACATTGCAGTAGTCTAGTCTCAAGGTGATGAAGGTCCAAGCTGAGACATATGGGCGGAGCCTCCTCACCAGATGTAATCATGGGGGGAGGGCCGTAGGGGACCTGACTAGGACGATAGACTATCTCCAGATGCACAGGCTTGTAATAAACCTCCAAAAGAGTCAACTAGTCCCCACCCAATGGCTAGAATACCTGGGAGCGATCCTGGACATTCACCTCTACAAGGTGTTCATAACAAGTCAAAGGCAGGAAAAATTGCACTGCCCTATCAGGTTGCGGAGCGCACATGAAGCAGAAGACGGCACAGGGTCCATGGTCTTGGGAGCAGAAGTGCAACCTCAACTGGCTGGAGCTAAGAGCAATTTACCTGACACTGGTGACACTTGTAGCAGAGTTCCAAAACAACATGTTATCTCTACAGACAACTTGACGGCAAAAGCCTCCGTAAAACCACCAACACGGTTCCTGCTCGGAATCTCTTCACCAGTAAACCTACTTGCTGATGAAATGGGTGGAGGCCAACCTTGCATTATTGAGGGTGCTTCATATTCAAGGCAAGGCAAACATTCAGGCCAGTTGACTGAGCAGAAGCAGTGGATCCAGAAGAGTGGACAGTCGGCAAGGAAGTCTTAAAGCTCATAACCACCACATTCAGGTGACTGATAATAGATCTCTTTGCCATCAGAAACCACACAAAGGTGGGGGCTTGCATATCATGGTTTCATGCAGTGTCCCAGGATACTCTCAACCAAACATGGCCCAGAGGGCTGGTATACACTCCTCTCCTCCTCCTCCCCCCCCCCGATCACCAGGATGGTAGCCAAACTGCACTGGGAATGAGTTCTCACATGATACTAGTGACCCTGTTTTGGCCAAGGAGGCCATAGTCCTTACACAAACTGAAAACAGTCACCTCTTCACCTGCCTCTGTCTCAGGATCTCGTCTAGGGACTGATTTGGTATGAGAACCCAGGAGTTCTGTGACTGACCGCCTGAAAATTGAGCGGGGAACACTGAGAAAACTCTGCTATTCCAATGCAGTACTAGACACTGATGTAGTCTAGGAGACATTCCACAAAGTACATCGGTGTACTTAAAGAATGTATACCTAATGGCGTGAAGCTAGATTGGTCAGACCCTAGAGACCAAAAATAAATACAATCCTGGAGTTCCTTCAGGAGGAACTGAGTAAGGGGTCATTTCCCCTCTTGGTACCTTAATTTAGTTTTGCAGGTTTTTGTAAAGGTTCCCTTCAAAGCCCCTCAGAGATTTCTTTGTACTTTGTCTCCTTGAAAGTGACTTTTCTCATAGGAATTGTCAGGTAGGAGAATATCGCAATTAAGTGTGCTGTCTTGATCTGTCCCATTGTAGATTCAGAGAGTTCTGTATTACTTAGATTAGATCTGTCATTCTGTCCTAAAGTTAACTTGGCTTTTCACAGAGGTCAGGTGGTGGTTCTCCCATTGTTCTGCCCCAATCCTTCCCATCCTCAGTAAAGGTTATGGTATAGATTAGATGTGAGGAGTTCTCTTAAGGTATGCCTAGACAGAACTGAGCCATTTAGATGCTATTCCTCACTGTTGAGGACTTATAAACCCTAACATGAAAGGATTGAAGGAGCTGAAATCAGTCATTTCTAGGTGGATAGCTAATTGTATTTAGGCGCACAGGGTAGAGAATAGAACTCCTCGGTCTCTGTGCCTCCGGGCGAGGGGAGCAGGGAAGGAGGGCCCAAGTAGGCTAGGAATGGTGGCGGCAGGGGAGGCAATCCTGGCACCCTTCCCCACCCAGCCCAGCCAGGGTGGGGGGACAGTGATATCCGCATATACAGGCCTGATTGACAGGTGACCTCACAGTGCAGGAGCCAATCAGTGGCTTGCACATGTTGATGTCACTGGACATTTCTGTTCTTCGAGTGGCTCCTCCCATTCTCACAAATGGGTTTGCGCTTGCACGCCCTTCTCCTATCGGCAGTTACCAAGCTCATTAGCTGAAAAGCATGTGACATTCACGCGCCCCCACCCTATATAAGGCACCTTCCCGCCCAAGCCCACAGTTCCTTCCAACCGCTTCGCGGTTTATCTGTAGTTACCTCGTTCATTATGTCTACTGTTAGACATGCTTATCGTGTGGCCACAAAATGACCACGAAAGATCCCCACGGACAACATGACAGCGGTCTGGTACCTGAACAAGCAGCGGGGTACAAAGTCACCAGACTTCTGTCGATTAGCTATGGAGATACGGCATTGGGCAAGGGCCCAGGGTATTCATCTCCTGGCATCACATGTGGCAGGAAAGGACAACTCCAGAGCGGGCATCCTGAGCCGACTCGATCAGGAACACCACGAATGGCAGCTCTCCCCTCTGGCTTTCCACAGGTTGACGCTCCGATGGGGCACACCACTGATAGACCTTTTTGCCACGTCAATCTCAACCAAATGCCCCCAATTTGCATCCCGAGCGGGTCACGACCCGTCATCCCTGGGGGATGCCTTCTCCCTGAACTGGGGACCTCAGTTATGCTATGCCTTTCCCCCAATCCCCTTAATACCCAGGGTCCTAGACAAGATTCTGCTCCAGGGAGCGACTCTCATCCTTGTAGCCCCATACTGGCCACGTCAGATGTGGTTCCCAGGCCTCCTGAAACTGACATCAGATTACCTGTCGTTAGGGAAATGCCCGAGTCTGGTGTATCTGTCATCAGCAGGTCTCCCATCCGGAGATCCCTCCATGCTTGGAGGATCAACAAATAGTAGGTTTAGCAGATACTCTCTCTTTTGTCCTTCAAAACGACATAAAACCATCCACTAGTCGTTCCTACTTGTCTAAATGGAAGAGGTTCTCATGCTGGTTTATTAGAGAATTCCCTCTCTACTTCCCAACTATCAGTACAAATAGTTTTGCAATATTTGTTACAATTTGCCGAAAAAGGCCTATGTCTTTCTTCTCTTAGTGCATCTGTCTGCCATTTCGCGACAGGCTAAATTACAGGGTTCAGACTCGTTGTTTTCTCACCCCTTGATCAAATCATTTTTCAGGGGTATTAATAACCTTCCCCCCCCCCCCCAATAAACAGCCACTATCCTGTTGGGACCTCCCCTTTGTTTTAGACAGTTTAATGTCTCATCCTTATGAGCCGTTAGACCTTTCCAGTTTATGGGATTTAACCTTCAAAACATGTTTCCTCGTTGCGGTTACCTCCCTCCGCAGGGTGAGTGAGCTGGCAGCTATTTTTATACCGGATCCACACCTTCAATCTTTTCCAGATAGACTGGAAATATCAGCCCATCCATCTTTTATTCCGAAGAACGTTTCTAGATTCCACTTGGCACAAAAGATTATTCTTCAATTCTGCCCTCCTCCCCATGAGTCAGAGGCTTTAGCAGCTGCTCATGCCTTAGATGTAAAGAGAGCAGTTCTCACTTACCTTAACAGAACTGCTAACTTCAGGCAATCTGATAATTTGTTTGTGTCCCTGTCTCCACCCACTCTGGGACGGAAAGTTTCCTCCCAGACCATATCCAAGTGGCTGGTACAAACAGTTGTATCGGTTTACCAGTTGAAGGGTCTACCGCCACCTCCCAACCTTAGGGCTCATTCCATCAGAGCCACAGGGGCTTCCATAGCTGCATTTGCCAACATCTCCCCTCAAGAGATTTGCAAAGCAGCCACTTGGAGCTCTCCCAGTACCTTTATCAAACATTACTCTATACATCTTGCCTCCCAGGTACACACTTCACTGGGCCAGGCCATACTTACCTCTGGATTCCCTCAGTAAGGTACAGCTTCAGTATTCACTGATACAATGTTAAATGCTGAACAGTTTTGTATGCACATTGTATCATTTATTAAATCTGTTTTCTATTTTATTCAGTCCTGATACTTTATTGCTTATGTAAAAATTTCCCCACCGCCTGTGTCTAGACTTGGTACTCTCCCATTTGTGAGAATGGTAGGAGCCACTCAAAGAAGAACAGAAGGTTGCTATCTTGTAAACAAGGTTCTTTGAGATGGCTCCGACCATTCTCACAAATGCCCACCCTTCCAGCCCCGCGTGAAATTTTCTCATGCATTCTCAAGGTTGGAAGGAACTGTGGGTTTGGGCAGGAAGGTGCCTTATATAGGGTGGGGGCACGTGAACGTCACATGCTTTTCAGCTAATGAGCTTGGTAACGGCCGATAGGAGAAGGATGTGCAAGCGCAAACCCATTTGTGAGAATGGTCGGAGCCATCTCGAAGAATCTTGTTTACAAGGTAGCAACCTTCTGTTTCTGCAGGAATCTGGCCCTGGGCCAGTACTACGATTAGCAGAACCTGCTAATTGTGGTACTGTATTTCACACAGGGTCCTGTTTACAGCCTCACCTGATAGAACAGCATTGAAAATGTCTGCAAGGGGGTGCCTTTCAAACAAGATCACCCTTCCCGAAGTATTACCTCCACTGCATCCCTACAGGGATGGGGGACTGGCATCTCTCACCTGTCAATCAGGTTTTAGATGAGGGAAGAGCAGTCCATAAATGTTGGAACTCAGAACTGCTTGACTCTCACTAAAGGCTTTCAAGCCACAAATCAGAAGTCTGTCAATCCTGTTATGGTTAGACAATATGGTGGTGCTTTGTTATATAAACGAGCAGGGCAGCACCAGGTCCCGCTGCCGCCTCTAGATGTGTGACTTATGGGAGTGGTGCCTCACGGGAATATCCTCTTAGGCAGTCCATATGTCTGGTCACCCAAATGAGGCAGATGGACTGAGTCAGGCCAGCTTCAATGTCTCACGAATGGACACTGAAGACATAGGTGTTCCGCTCCTTGCAGACGCACTGGAAGCCCTTTGTTACGGACCTCTGCATCTGCCAACAAGAAGCCCCCAACCTCCTCTCTAGGGTGGGAGAGGGAATGTGGTCCCTGGAAAATGATGGATCTGGTTGAAGTGCCAAGGCCAGAACTGGAGTGGAAAAACTATGTGCAGCTCCATTGTTACTGGACAAGAAAGTTGCCATTGCCATCTGGAAGCTTGCAACTGTGAACAGTTTCCGATTGGTGGGGTGCCAGTTGGAATTTGACAGTTTCCAAACTGGTGGGGTTTGGTATTGGTGGGAACGATTCTGTTGCAAGTCTGCAGTGCTGTCAACAGGGACCCTGTGTTCACGATGTTCCTCACTGGTGTCAATGGGGGAAAGGCAGTGAATATGGGTCCCTGGCTATCAACAAGATGTTGCTTGAGCATGTCTTCCAGTGTGTTTTAAAAAATGTGGGCAGCTTTGTGGGGAAAGGTCCCCTCCCCCTCCCCCCTGGTGAAGTTGATGGTATTCTCCTCCTTCCTCCCCCCCCCCCCCGAAAATAATTTGTAAACGATGGAGTAATTCTCCCTGGTACCAAATTCCTTGATGTTTTCTCTGGTTAGTCTGGAACGGATCAAGGAGAATGAGGTGGTTGCCTGTACTCAGTTGCATGACTGAATGAGTTTGGTTGTCTATCACCCTGATGGAGGTTATCACCATTAAATTTGTACTTGCTGATCTTGTATACCTCCTTGAAACCATGGCTTATGAAGGCCTACCCCCATGCAACGAATAGATTCTGTGAGCAGTTCAGCAGCAGCTGCATTGTGGTAGAATGAACCTTTGGGATAATGGAATGGTATTGACAGGTGGTTTCAGAGCAGGCTTGATGTGAAAGAGGAAAGTGCATCTGACATCACTGTTGCCATGTGTACTACATAACATATTGATAATAGATCCAGCCAGTAATGGACCCAATAACAGATCCAGAAATGCAGAGTGTTGCTGAGGAGCATTGGCAAACCCTTTCTGAGATGCCTTCTGTCATTTTGAGATGACTGGATGAGCACAGCCAGAAAAATGATACAATCTCTCCTGTGCCACCAAGCATCTATCCTGTTCCTCCACCCCTATTTAACCCATCCCTTCATTTCCATCAGGTTCTATGGTTGGAGGTTCTGAATAGTTAGCACCCATTTCCTCACCATATTGTGCAAGGAGTGGTGGTTTTTGGTCACTTTTTTGTTAAAAGGTTATCAGTAAAATTGCATTGGATAAAGAAAGCTGTACCTTTATTTGTTCAAAGTGCTGAGGAAATGGCTTTAAAAATTTCTAGCTCTTTATCTTGCTGCCATGAGGAGTATGTGCTGTTCTCCTTCAAGACACTGCTTGTGTCTGTTAAAGCAGATCTACCTGGGGAGTGCAGAAAGAGGGGTGGGCATGTAGAGATGTCTTGGACATGGACTGGTGGAGTTGGTGCAAGCTGACTACTGCCAGGATGCTGGTACACTCGGCCAACAAACAACGGCATATCGGCATGTGCAATGGATGGGTGGGGTTGACTGGTACCCAGGCATTCCTTGCAAACCATCTAGGACAGGGTTCAGTGTGGTGCTCTGCTGAGGCCAAAGTGTGCAGAGAGGGAGGAATGATTTGTGCAGAGAGGGAAAACATTATTTATGTCCTAGGACAGACTCTCAGTGATATGGGACCTCAGCATCAGTTTTACTGCTTTTGCCATTTCAGTAAATACCATATTCGCCAAATTTAAATGGCTAAAATTAAAACAAAGGCAAAAAAGCATTCCAATTAATCAGCATCAAACAAATTCCTCTTCCTAGCAGCCAGCAGGAAAAAGAGAGCAACTGCCTTCATGGCTTCTAATTCTGTGGTTTTAAATAATTTGATATTCTTTTCTCACTCGGCAAAGGGAGCTCCGGCTTGCAACAGAGGAATAAGCCAAGTTAGGTGCAACTCATAATACGGGCATATGACTAAAACACGTGAGAGAGATTCCACCTCAGTTAAACAACAAGTACACAATCTATAATTCCTTGGTTCTACTCAAAGTAGAAGCAGATTTAAAAAGAGTCATTGACCTACAAAGGCAGTAATCATCACTAAAATTAACAAGATAGGGTTCAAGAAGAGTCTGAGTTTTGAACACTGAATACCATGGAGCAACTTTGGCAGCATTAACTTTGGCCAATATCTCCTGGGTGTAGAGAGCAAACCATCTTTGCTTAACCTCCCGACAGAAGGGATGTAGATTCTAGGCCAAAGCTATGAGCATGGGAAAAGCCACATCTAGACAGAGGTTTTGTGACCCTATAACCAAAGCTCTTTTCAATCTAAATACCTGCGCATCCTTGTCGGGATGCCTAGATGTATTCCTGCAGCGACACTTTGACTGGAACTGGGCCAAATAAGCTGGAATAGTAAAGCGTTAGAATTGACACTTCACTTACGGTTGAAAATTATCTTTGCAGGGCCGGTAGGGCTCCTACAGTTTCTCTATCAAGACATATGTACATGGGGTAGAGTTATTATAAGCCATGTAAAATCAATTGGTTTCTCCCAGAAATATTTTAATAATAAAAATCTGCTAGCAGCCAAGGCTGAAATATCACGTTTAGGGGATCTGGGCAGACAAAGGGATTTGTCGTGCATAACAGAAATGCCTTTTTTGTCTGGAAATGTTTCCCTGGTACAAATTAGGAGCACTATGGCTGCCTATTTTTAACTTCCAGTTTTGCCCAGAAGTAGATATTTGTTTTGTTGTGCTCGTCTAAATGCACTACTGTCTATGGTTCTTGAGGATCGCTATCAGAAAATTCC
This sequence comes from Sphenodon punctatus, assembly GCA_003113815.1. NCBI lineage: Eukaryota > Metazoa > Chordata > Lepidosauria > Sphenodontia > Sphenodontidae > Sphenodon > Sphenodon punctatus. Next base: position 801,824 of record QEPC01006686.1, on the reverse strand, counting down.
ATATTCACTGCGCCTATGCCCATTTGACCAGTTGGAGACGGAATCAGTAGGACATATTAGTTGTCACTTGTATGACAATTTAAGAACTCAATATTTGGCTCCTTTTTATGGTAAATTGTCCAGACTCTACACTGTTAAATTTGGTTCACAATTTTCTACGTGATTCCTCAGCTGAGTTGTCCACAGCAGTTGCTTTATTTTTATTACAGACCTTTGCAGTGCATAGCAAACTTATTCACTGCAAGACCAGATAAGATCTGGCAGGTCTGGTAACTTTTTTATGCGCAAATGGATTTGCTATGGGCTGACACAAGTTTTCTGGTTGTCTTGATATGTATTTGTGTGTTAGTTTTTAACTTTTTAAGCTGATGCTTATTTATTATTTTGTGTGTTTGTGTATCGTCTTGCAATGACCGCTGGTCACGCTAATAAATGATTTGATTTGAGTTCTCTCTTCCACCAGTATTGATTGGACCCATCAGAACAAATTTGCTCTGCCCAGCATTTACTGGGTAATCGGGAAGTTTCCATTGCACGGATTTTAGTCCAGTAGGTCACTGCTCGAACCTTGGTGATGACAACCACTGGATGAAATGCAGTCTCAGTATATGAAAAGAGAGAGGGGTAGCGGTTGGAACCCCTAGTAAACCTCTAAGAAATAGATTTTGCAGGACTTCTATTTCCCTAGTGAAAAAAGGAAGCAGATCTCTGAACCGTACAAACCCTGGGGTAAAACTTTTAACTTAAAAGACTATAATTACTGACTGGACACACGAACTATTGGAGGACCTATATAAGTTCAATATTCGGTATGGGACTTTGTTGATCACCTGGCTTAGGCAGGTGGTGGCACTTGCCACCAGGGCATGAAATTTTAGATCCAAGTCTAGTAGCCAAAAACTTTTCTTGGTCGCCAAGGGTAAATTAAACTGCAAATTTTCATAATGAGCCACCATCTATTTATGCAAATATGTACATTTGCATATTTGTGCATAAATAAGTGTTCCTCATCTGCACACATACCTTTTTAATAGCTACTAAATATTACTCTCACTAACACTTAATCATGCATCATCCCCCGCAGGGAGGGGGACACGGGATGGGGACATGCACGCAGGCCAGAGAGGGGCTGGTGGCTACGGGTGCTGGCCGGACGCTGGGGGCAGCCTTACCTGCTGGGCTGCTGCTGTGCCTGCCGTCACCTCAGCTCTGCTGACTGACCTGCCGCTCCTTTTCCGAGCTGCTGGAGTGGCTCCAGCCGGCCGGGGCGCCATGAGCAGACACAGCTGGGCAGCCTGGGGGGCTGCAAATACCAGGCCAGGCCCCACAGCACCACCTCTCAGGCCAGACTCATGGATTTGAGGGCAAACAGGGAGAGAGAAAATGGGACAGAAGGCAGAAAATATCAGGGACAGGAAACAGAAGGGGTTGGGGGAGGAGCTGCTTGGAAAGGGGGCAAGGAGAAGATGGAGGAAAGAGATTGGGGGAGGGGAGAATGGAGATGAGGAAAGGAAATGGGGGAGGAGGAGAAGGGGATGGGGAAAGAAGCGCAGATGGGTGGGGGAGAAGCAGGGGCCAGGCGAGATGAGGGGGAGTAGTGGAAGAAGGGGAGATGGGGGGGTAGAGAACGGTCGCCCCGTTTTATCCTCCACCCCCTGGGAGCAGCAGGTGTCGATGGGACAGGAAGCAAGTACGCGCTTGTAAACTAGGTGGCAGTGGCTTCCTGATTTTATGAATGGAGTGGCCAGGGGAGCTTGGCTGAGCCGGCGCTTCCTCTCAGCTTCCCTCCCTCCCCTGTAGGCAGGGAGACACGGCCCCTCCCCCGCGCATTAGCATAGGGTAGCCTGGGTTTACATGTCAGTCTGCGGTGCGTGAGGAGGCACAGCCGCAGGGGGACACAGGCAGCGCAGCGGCAGTGCGCCACCTGTCCCGCTGAGTTTTTTTTAAATTTGCCGCAACTTTAAAAAAAAAAAAAAACTCGGCGGGACAGGCGGCTGGGCAGCCGCATTAAGCACAGGTCGCCAGCCCTCACTTTCTGGTCGCCAGTGGTGACTTGGCGACCAGAAATTTCGCACCTTGCTTGCCACACACCTTTCTGATGTCCTTGAAGCGTGACAGTTCAGTAGCAACAGAACATCTCTGCTCCATTAACAGAGGTGCTTTTCCCTTTTATTTTCTGTACTCAGGTCTTCGGTAGCTTCCCTTGTTTTTGTCTGCCACATCGTGCTTTATTGGAGCCTGTTCCTACTTGGATCCATTTTATAATGATCACTTAAAATAACTCCACTCACCAGGCAGTTTTCCCTTTCCAGCTTCGTGACCTCTTCGGCACATGCAAAACTTAAGTAGGCCAGATAACATCCCTTTGCATTGGAAGGGAGTAAACTTCTTAATAAACCAACACCCAACCACCCACTTGAAGCATCTATCAAAAACACCCCAGCACAGCTTGTGAAAAATTGCATCAGTAACCTGCTGGCCAAGCCCATATGGCCAGTAGGATCCAAGAACAGTTGTTCCATCAGAGCGCCCCTCCCCTATCGCCCCAAGGTGGTTCTGGTCATCAAATGCTAAACATTTTACATGCCGGTCTTCCCTGCAGTGCTCTCTGTTTTGGAATGTTGGTTGCTCCATTTTGCAATCTTTCAGCAGAGGATTCTGCTATACCGGTGGTAGCTTCCTTCTCCAGTCTCATTCATGTCCTGGGTCTCTGTTCCACAGATGTCTGAGGCCTCAGTAGCTAGGGCAAATTGTAGAGGTTCTGACTGGCCAGGGTTTGATGGGAAACAGATCAAGAGTTACAGCCTGATTTGTTTCTGGGAAGCTGGCAGACACAGAGGGCTCACTGTGCCTCTGCTAGCATTACTGGCATTGCAGCTGCTCTGGCTGTATCCAAGCCTTTGTGTGTCCTTCTTTACATAGCACCCACTAACACCCCTAATGATTTCTCCTTTGTACATGGAGAACTTGCCCAGGAGATGGAAGGAGGGGAGAGGCCTAGTGGTCATTTCCAGAACAACAGTTGTCCTTCCTCTTTGTGGTTCTCCTGCAGGTCTTTAACTCGCTGGCACTGCACCATATTCCTGTGGAACTCCTGGGCAGCCATCTGCTCAGAAAGCCATTGGGGAAATAGTTACAATCTGATGGCTGAGTTTCCTGGTGTCCGTCCCCCCCGGTTCGATTGTCTCACCATAGGGCTGTGTCCTGGCGTTCTAACTACAGGACAGTCTCCAGGAGTTTTAGTGAGCAAAGGCATTGGAAGGGCTTTTGAAATGCAGTTTGAGGCTAGCAAATGATGGTGTTTGGCTACCTCAAACCATGCTGAGCAGGGAAATAAGCTTTCAGTCATGGCACATCTACTTTAAACCTTGGTGGGGCATCCAAGAGCAGTCCACGTGCAGGAGCTAGAGTGGCTTTGCAATGTCCCTTCCCAAATGGCTACATCTCTATGGTCCCTTGGTGATTGCAAACTGGAAATATACTGCACTTGTCTAGATGTAAAAGTTGCTATGTTACATGTGTGTTCACAGCACGCAAGATCAGTGCGTATTAAAACTTGTTGACACATAGCCAGTTGCTTGTTTGCACATACAAAAATAAGAGAGATGCTTGTTTAACATCAAAAACCAGTGACTAGTATTATGCCTGGTAACATCCCTAGTTTTTAGCATTCCCTCTAGCTCTGTCAGGGGAATTAAATAAGTTCTACTTGCATTGTATCTTCTCATCTGTTCAAACTGCATAAACTGGTTTCTGCTGCTTTTGCTTTGTATTGTCCTCTTGAGACTAATATAAAACTGCTGTTAGTGTGTCTGTCTTTTTTTTGTTCAGAACATCACTCACCATTGCCTACTTTCCCAACAGCTGACTTATCTCAGGTGTGGCCAGAGGCAAATCAGCACTTTAGCAAAGAAATAGATGATGAGGCAAACAGTTACTTCCAGCGCATTTATAACCACCCACCGCACCCAACCATGTCTGTAGATGAGGTGAGTTTTGTTCTGTAGTGATCACATCTCCCATCTAGAGACTTGCTATGTGGTTGAAAGTAACTCTCCTTATAGGCTTTTTATATAAGCAAACATTTGGGTGATAGGTGCTTCCAACATTGCTTTTTGTTTGGTTGCAGTTTAAGGAAAAGTAAACGAGGGTGTAAAACTATTAAAAACATGCTTGCTGCACATCAAATTCAACCTTTAGCTTCACTTCTACGTTTGATAGCACTCAATGTAGTATTTCGTCTCTTGTGCAGGAGAGACCGGAAAACACTTCTTAAACTCTACCACTGTAAGGGCTTAATTTTACAGACTTGGTACCGTACCTGATTCCTTAGAACTCCCAAGTTAGTGTCCCTTTAAATGTAGTTGACACACTTGTGGATTATTGAAATACTGTTGAATATTCTTTACTCCAAAAACTTTTTTGAAGCATTGTAAGATGAGTGAAGTATTTTAAGACTGTAGTGCAAAAAGCTTGTAGATAAGCAGAAAATAACTTAAAATATGAAACTATCTAATGTAGAAGGTGAGGCCGACTTTATACATGCAATTGAAACTCTTCTTGGAGGCACTGTGATAATTTATTTCAAATTTGGAATAGACTTAAAGCTAGCAAACGTTCCAGTTACTTCCTATTAAGGGAGAAACGAGAATACTGTCCTATTAAAAATGCTTAGGGAAAACAGTAACTTTCTAAGAACTATTTCAAAAGTTCAGGCTTAACTTTCTAGAATAGAATATCTGAGGATTTTAGGAACATGCTGAACAGCTTGGTGTCATGAATTCTTGCCCAGTACTAATTTATCCTTTTTTCAGGACACTATCCAAGGCAATAGGTGTTAAGTTTTAAAACTTTTAGTTGCACTCTTGTACCTTACTGGATGCTTAAGATGTGTATTTTGAAGCCTTGGATGTTGCGTTTGCAATAACGTCAGGGAAACCTTAGCTTGCTAAGTTCATACCAATTAAGGATGGCACTATTTGATTGTGTCTTAATTTCCAGGAAAATTTACTTCATCTTACAAGTAAAGATCTATTTAACTTCCTGCCATCCTTGCAAATGCCATCTTCTAAATGGAAATCTTAAATTAGAAGTGGCTCCTAGTATTCTTCCAGTAAAGGTTCTATAATCAGGACTTCGTGAAATCTTTTGCTTCAAGCCAGAATAGAATATGCCTGCTTTCCTCATAATTTGAATAACTGTACAATACAAACACTTTAGTTCAAAGCAAGAATATAGAAGCTGGAATAGTGGATCTGTTTTTAGGCACTTTTCTTGTGGAACCTTTTTCACCATGGCCTGTTTCAAACGCACCTTAAATACCTTTTAGTTGAGCCCAACTTGACTATAAACAGCTGAAATGAAATCTTAATTTGGAATACTAGCCAGCTGACCTTTAATGCAGTACTGCTCTAAGATTGACAGACCACTGTAAATTCCCTTCCATATTGATACAGAAGGGTGAAAAGTAAACTACAGTACAGGTTGTCTTTATAAAACATTGAGTCTGCATAACTCGTGTATTAAACTGCTATCTGTCTGTTGGAAATTTGACACATGACCTTTATAGACTCTTTCCCTAGCAGACATGCATTGGGGATTGGGTTTTGGTCAGTGAAGCTTTAGTGACCAGGTGCTCTTAAACCCTTTGGTGTGAAAGGGCTGAGAAGAAATGAGCCTCTTGGTAACAGTTTCTGATTTCTTTGCAGGTGTTAGAAATGCTACAGAGGTTTAAGGACTCCAACATTAAACGTGAACGAGAAGTATTTAACTGTATGCTGAGGAACTTGTTTGAGGAGTATCGCTTTTTCCCCCAGTACCCAGATAAAGAGCTTCACATAACAGCCTGCCTCTTTGGTGGGATAATAGAGAAAGGACTGGTTACTTACATGGCATTGGGCCTGGCCCTGCGCTATGTTCTTGAAGCCTTACGAAAGCCTTTTTCATCCAAAATGTACTATTTTGGAATTGCTGCACTAGATAGATTTAAAAATAGGTGAGTGACTTTTATAATATTTCCAAAAATGCATGAAGTACTTTTTAAACTCGTATGCCTGTTTTAGCAATATACGTAGTATAGCAATGCAAGGTTGTCTCAATACTTGCATGCATCTCACAATTGGAATGTAATTCTCTGCTGACAAGTTAAAAAACACAAGTTCCACTTAATAAAAATTTCTAGATACAAAATTTAAAAATCCAACAGTACAGTCTATAAACAGACAGACGTTACTATCAAATATTTCTCTAATTTGGTATCTTATATTTAATGTAATTAACTCAAGGGTAGATTAAAATGAAACTGCCAACCTAGTATCAAATGTATTTTATTAAAAACATTTTATCCCACCTTATCCCAAGGAATCTAGGTGGGTTACAGTACATTAAACATATACAATATACAAGAACAAAACCAATTAAAGTTCCTTATTCCAAACCTCCCTGAATCCAATCCCCACCTGCCAAATAGAACATGTTGCCTCCGGAAGATGAGCAGACTTGGACTAAGAAGAACTTCCAGTGAGGGGAGTTCCATAATTGTAGGGCAGCTACCATGAACTCTTTGTTGCATGCCTGTACTGTACAAACTTCACTGGCAGATAATACGTGCAAGAGGTCACTCCCACTTGACCTCAGAGGCCATGATATATGAAAACCCAAACTGTTGATGCAAATTTTCTTAATCCATATAGTAGCGTATTATTCTTAAATGAGACATTATAGAACAGTGTAATATTTTGATATGTGGCTCAATATTAAATTGGTCCAATTTACAGAAAGGTCACTAACAAATCTCATGTACAGGTATACAAGGAGTAGTGTTAGAGATGCAGGGTGACTCTTGAAACATGTGAAGCTTCCTGATTTTAGTGACTTAAAGCACATGCCTACCTAGGATAGCTGCACTTCTGTCATATTTTTCCTTTACATTCTCAGCCAGCCCAGATCATAAGGCTAAACTGTATACAGAAGTAATATGGATATTTAACTATTATAGCAAAGAATAAAGCAAATCAAGGCTGTTATGTTGAAGCATGAGTTATATCAACATGAACTTTGCTTATAAGAAATACAATTCTAAATGGAGGTTAAATGAATTTAGCGCTGTGATAAAGCAAGCATAGAAACCAGTATGTGTGCATACAAAGACATATCTGGCAGGTTTTCCCAAGTAAGCTACAATAAAACACTAATTACTACAAACAATTCAAAATCTAGAAAGCTCATTGAGTTGCCAAATGTTGGTTTGCCACCTTGGATGTTAAAGATGTTCCTTCCCAAAATACTAATATGGGTATGCTGTTGAAGTATTTAGTTATAACAGTGGAGTGCAAAGAACTGCTTTTCAATCTTCAGCAATTGGCACTCTTCTGCTAGAACTGTTGTAACAGACCAGGGAAATCTAGAACCAACTATGATGTGATAAAGGTGCAATATATACACACTAGCCAATTTAGTATTGCTTTGTAGTGCGAGTCATGATCAGCGCCCTCATCCTTTTTCTTCTGACTAATGGATAGTTTTACTGTTGACAGATTGAAGGACTATCCCCAGTATTGTCAGCACTTGGCTTCTATTAGTCACTTTATACAGTTCCCTCATCACCTACAGGAGGTGAGTGTTTAAAAATTGTGGAAAGTGAATAAGAAATGGAGAAACAATCTCTTTGATGCAATTTTAAAATTATCTTTAAGTAGTCTCCCCTTACGTTTTGTATATTACCATCCAATAAAAGGAGACATTGACTTTTTAAATGTTCTATATATATTTTAATAGTCTTGAGAGGGTGGGAGAAGAAGGTTTAGGAGCTCATGCCTTTCATTTTGTTCATTTTGATCACTTGCTGAAATGGGCATCTGGCTTGTGTGGCTATAAAGGGCATAGATCTACTTGTAAATTCTTGCAAAGTGTTGCTCACTAATGTCTGAAGAAGCTCAGATCCTTGTCATGGAGCTCTTGGTGTCTCAACTTTCAGAATTCTGGGTATCTAGTGAATAAATGCTATGCTGATATGCTAGTGGTATGTGCTCAACATGTTGAAAAAATAAAACAAGGAATTGAAGAACTTGGTTTCTTACAGTCTTAACTAAAATAATGGGGGTGTACTGTAGCCCAAACAGCAAAAGCAATGTTGATCAGTGTCTCAATATTTCCATAGTGGGGGGTTGTACAGAAGTTCATCATTCTGATGAGCTCAGATTAGTAATTATTAAGGTCCAAGCACCATGACCATTAATTGCGCATTTCATTCATAAAAGAGAAACAAAATCAGATCATAGTGTCTTGCATCTGCAACCAAAAGTTGAGACTTCCACTATCTAGATACCATAATGACAGGTTTACAAGTAACTATTTAAAGTCTTATAGAAAGGAGGACAGTGCTCAGCCTTGAAAAGGCTGTTCAGTGGCTTGCAGATACTTTAGTTTTAAACTTTACTAGAATATTTCACAATTGGGACAAGTTTTGTTTGATGTGTGATATTCAGGTTTTACCTGACTTCATACTCTCATTGGAGTCTCCAGAGAAGACTTTCTTAGCCACTCTTTGTAGCATGTCTCTTGATCATACATTTATTTAACTACCTTCTCCTGTCCTTGGTATTTCAGCTGGGTGGGAAATGCTGGGTTGTGGTAGGGGTGGGATGGGAATAGTTTAGTGGTGATTAATATCATTTTGAGAGGCTAACTCTTCAAGCCTATTTCATCCAGCTCTCTTTATCAATATGAGAGTAACTTAAAATGGGAGAAGAGTGATAGCATTCTGTAAGTGCTGTCCTTAGAACTTGCCTCTTCATTTTGCTGAGTCACTTCACAAGTGACTTTTTAGAATTACTACATACTAAAAAAGTTGACTAATGGTTGAGTTATCGAAGAACCTTCTAACTACAATAGCTTATAATGTTAGGAGTGGTGTCCAGTGGTACTAAGAGGGGTTTAGAACTAGGATATTCTTTTGAATGGATGTGTGTGAATTTCAGTAATGCTTTTTTCTCTCCAGTACATTGAATATGGACAGCAGTCCAGGGATCCTCCTGTGAAGATGCAGGGTTCAATCACCACCCCTGGAAGTATTGCACTTGCCCAGGCTCAGGCCCAGGCCCAGGTTCCAGCAAAAGCGCCTCTTGCTGGTCAAGTCAGCACTATAGTGACCACCTCAACCACCACCACGGTTGCAAAAACAACAATAACACCAGTTGGTAGAGTCAGCTTCAAGAAGGATGTGCCGGTAAGCTATTCTGTTAATTTAGAAATCTTTTCTTGAGAGATTATAAACATCAAGGAAACTAGTTCAGAGGAGTTACCTAGGTTGAGTCAGTAAGACCTATTGACTTGGTATATGCACCTTGGGAGATGCACTTCCTTGCCCAGAGCTGCTTTTTTTTCCTCTTTGCTTTTTTTTTTTTTTTTTTTTAAATAAAGAAGAAAGTTCCTTGAGAAACAAACAAGCAGTCACTGTGGGACGTTGCGAAATTTTTCAACCGAGCCAAGTTCTCAGTGGAAAACCAAATCTGATGTCTGGCTCCCTGAATGAAGCTTAGAGGAAGGCTTTTGAAATGGGCAGTAGAGGATCTTGAGAATATTAATCTTGGTTAATATTACGCTATTGGTTAGTTCCTTTTTATGTTTTAGTTTGGTTCTGTAAGTATTAATTTTCTAAAGGACAATGTCACTGAAAGTTGGTAGTATCCAAAAAATAGGCAGCCAGTATTGTCCCGGAGAGGTTATCTGAGCCAGTTTACTACTAGTAGTTAAACTCCATAATGAAGTAGGCACTGTCTGACGCAATGAGTTTATACTGGCTCTTAATTTGTACTGGTTCTTAAAACAGGGCCATGTCTTTTCCTAATTTATGAAGCATGCATATTAAATACATTAATAGGCAAGCTATTAAGGCTGGCCTGTAGCTGTAGCAATATGGGCAGAGATGACATTACCAAGACCTATTTCAATTTATTTGTGACGTATCCAGAGGACATAGCCATAAAATTTAAAATGATACAAACTGTACAACATAATGGATATAAACATAAAACTAATAAATATTCCAATTACTATAGCATATAATATTAGATTAAAATATCAAACAAAAGTATCATTACAAAAAATACTAAATATAACAAATACCACCCGAATCCAGGAGTAGACAAAGACATAAGCACTGAGTTGGCGCTGTTATAGCTGGTAGAGGGAGCGTTACTCACCCTATATCTGATGTTAACAAATGACCCTCCTAAAAATAACTTAGATTAGGCATTTATTCCCCGCCCAACGCTCAGTACAGACATCGCTCTTGCTCTGATAGTAAGCAAATCAGCAATACACATTAATAATAGCAATAATTCCACCCTAAAGAGAGAGGGGGGGGGGAACCTCTTAACCTCAGAATCCATGTCCCAACCTAAATCATACTCCCCAATCTCAATAAAATCAACCTATAAAAACTCAATCCCAAAGAGACCATAACATTCCCAGCAAGAGGGCTTCATCATCTGCAAGATTTAGTCCAGCACAATGGGGCCTTTGATGATAGAAGGACTTATCAGGGAACTGCCATCATCTTCAGCTGGTAGTCATTGTGCCCGCTCCTTCCCATCCATCAATCACCAGAGTCACCAAAGTCATACAAAAGTGTTTTCAGCGCAGATCTCATCCATCCAACTCCTTCCATTTTGCATATGGGCCCCAGCAAAAATACATACTTAAGAAATAAATCCCTAACAATTTTATATAGAGGCTTAACAGAATGAATTAAACATACCTTCCAAAAACAAGCCTATGTCCTACCTAGGTCCTATTGTCCAAAGAGGTGGACTGGAATTGCAAAAACTTCTTTCTAAGAGCGAAGGCCTGTAGTAAAAAATTGGTTGTTGCAGTGGAAATTTCACTCGAGCGATCCTCTAACAGGTATTTTTTCTAACTCAAAAATGGATCTGCCTGGCCACCTCTGCAAGAACTTAATAAGCCAAAGTTCTCTTAATTTGGTATACATTCTGCATTCAATCAATATGACCCACTGTTTCCACCTGTTCATGATCAAAAGGGCACAGTCGCATATAGAAGGGTTCAGCAGTCAGACGTCCCTCCAATATCTTAGATGGCAGAGCATTCACTCTTGCAAAAAAATATATTGTCTCATCCTGTACATAAAGGTCCCTGGAGATAGATGGCCATGGATCCTTTTGGGTGAGCCAAACATATGTAATTGATCAAGGAACCAAAATTGGTCGCTCGAGCAAGATCCTCCTGGCTATCAATATCCTCTAGCCGCAGGGAAATCTCTGCTCTTGCTGCAGCAAGAGACTTGTTGGCAAAATAAAGGGCAGAGAAACCCGAGCGGTTCAAGACTTGGATAACAAACTTCCTCCAGGAACTGTTACAGGAACCTTGCTGCAAATAACCCAGCAGCCCTTCAGGGGATGGTTGTATAGTTCTAAGTCACAGATGAAGCATCATTCTCCCGGGGATCCTCCTGGCCGTCCAGTCAGGACAGTAGGGTAGATCCTGCCAGCTACCAGTAGGAGGCAGACAAACCAAATTTTGAAGAGCATGCTCAGAGGGATCTACCTCAGTTCTCCAGTGTTTTGTCTGCCTTATACGAAGTAGGAGCAGGGTGCTGTCTGGGAGACTGGACAGCGAAGAAGATTCATTTTGAATTAGACCCCAGGTGCCAGGGGGAGAGGAATTCTCCTCCCTGTTCACCCCCCTCCTTGGGAGGGGTCAAGGGCAGTTCCGGACCCCCCCTTCCTCATTGGCGCAGGGGGGCCGAAGGGCGGGCCCTGCAGTTGATCCCACGGGAAACTGCTTAGGGAGCTGGAGCTCAATCCCCGCCTACAGGGAAAAAAGAGACGAGCACTAGGACCCTGCGGAAAATCGCAGGAGAAACCACGGCTGGAGCCGGGGTTTGTCTGCCGTCTCTCCCTCAACGGAGCAGCCGGCTCGAGCGGTGCCGAGCCTGATCAACCCCGGGGCAGCTGCCAGGAGCGGTGCCCCGCCGAAAGCCGGGCCAGCCCTGTGAAACCGACGGGACGCCGCAAAACAGAGGTCAGACCGTGCCTATTCCCTGGGCAGAGCCGACAGGGCCGCCGGCTTCCGACCCTTTTTCCCCCGTCTCCCCCCCCAGCTTGGGAAAGAACGGGGGTTAGAACAGGAAGGGGCAGGAAAGAGCGCAGCACCCCCGCCCGACGCATCATCGCACCGGCGGGAAGAATCCCTCCTCAACCTGCCCCCCTCCCCCCACGCACCTTCGCGTGGGCAGGAAACTGCAGATAAACTTCACAGCCCGCCTCAGCCTACCCCTCCTCCCTCCCAGAGGCATCTGGGCGACAGACCCAGGATGGCCACCCGCAGCAAGACAGCTAGGGGGAAATCAGGGGAACAAGGCTCCACAAGAACTGGGAGCCCCCCCCCATACACCGCCCCAAACCCAGGCCCAGCAGCAGGATCAGGCCCCGCAGCAGGCTCAGGATCCTCATATGGAGGTCCTACTGCAGATCCTGTCTGATCTAAAGCGAAAGAGATCCCCGTCACCCAACAGGGGATCTGGTACCTTCAAGGGGTCTTCTAAAGGAGCAAGCAAGGGAAAACACCCCAAAAGACCCTGTAGGAAGGCAAGCCTGCTAGACTCTCCAGTGAGCTCTGAGGCGGAACAAGAGGACATGATGTCCATTCAGTCTTCAGAGGAGGAGAGCGAGGGGAGAAAGTCCCTACTGTCCTGACTGGACGGCCAGGAGGATCCCCGGGAAAAAGGAAAATTGGACACTTACCTCTGAATTTTCCTTCTGCGGGGATCCTCCTGGACGGCCAGTCCCCTCCCGGAGTGAGTCTTAAACTCTGGAGTGAGGGGTCCTTCGGCCAGAATTCAGTTTTGCCGAACGTGGTTAAAACCTTAAAGTTACCCGTTGATAACTGATCGCAGATAGATCAAAAAAATTTCCTCCATAGTTCTAGATTTGGGGGTGGTTTACTCCGTTATTATAATTCAGTTTAGAGAGTTACTTAGATTTCAGAAGGGCTTTGCACGTCTGGAGAACTGAGGTAGATCCCTCTGAGCATGCTCTTCAAAATTTGGTTTGTCTGCCTCCTACTGGTAGCTGGCGGGAACTACCCTACTGTCCTGACTGGCAGTCCAGGAGGATCCCCGCAGAAGGAAAATTCAGAGGTAAGTGTCCAATTTTCCTTTTTCCAGATTTTACATTTTATAGAACGCAGGCCCAATTTGAGCCTCAGTGCCACCTTAGGTATGCGCTTTATATCTCTAAGTAAAGCCCGAAGAAATTTTGCTTGTACCACCTCCAATTTGACTTCAAAAGAGTAAGCCCAAACTGCTGCCCTGTAGATTAATTGGGCCACCACGTTGGCATTAAAAACTCTAATAGCAGGGACCAAAACTCCCCTTTTGATACCATTTTTCAAAAGTGAAGAATAGCTGGTGATGGCCCTTTAAATCTTAATAGGGCAGATCGCAAGTGTAAATTCCATCCACCGTTTGAGGAAAAAAATCAACCCGTTATTTGTATGACTTGACTTGCTCAAGTAAATGCCCCTTAATATACCACAGAGAGTAGGAGGCAACCTGAGCAAAAACCACAACTTTAGATTTATCATAATTAATCACTAAGTGATTATTGTTGCAGTAATTTGCTAGAGCCTCCAGCTGTCTCCTCAGCCCCACCCTGGTCTGGGACAACAGAACCGCATCGTCAGCATACAACATGCAGCCTATGTGGCGGGCAGCCAATTTAGGAGGGAAAAATTCCCTTGGTGCCATGGCAGGGATTAGATCATTAACAACAAAAAATGAAAAGAGAGGGAGCCAAGACCTATGAACTTCAGAGGGTCTTGCACAGCTATGTCCCCGCTAACATAAATCCAGTGATAGGGGCTGGCTCTTCTCTGCGTAATTTAAAGAGCTTGGTGGGACAAGTTAAGTCCTCTAGGTTTAATGTTTTTCTTTGAAGCACCTATGTTTATGTGATAGAGTATGCATACATCTTCAAAAAGGAAATTAAAGTATATGGAAAATATCAGCAAGATGTTTGCTGTACCTGTAGTACAGGACACGGACTCCGTATGCAGCTACTACTGTGTAATGAGCAGTTAATATATGACTAACATATATAAACTTTTCAGTTTAATCTCTTTGACAATGAACACTATAACAAAAGTTTAAACCGTGTACATGAGTTACTCTAGTGAGTTTCCTTTTCCACAGGTGTACTGCAAGCTTTACAAAGAGGTGTGGATTCTGTTAAATAAGGCTAAAGTATCATATTTGGAACATAAGCTGTCATCCAGTTAACCTTGTTGCATCTTAGTACTATTCCACTTCTCTGTATCTTTCATAATGTTTTCTTTTTACAGCCTTCTATTAATACTACCAACATTGATACCTTGCTGGTGGCCACAGATCAAACTGAAAGAATTGTTGAACCCCCAGAAAATGTGCAGGAAAAGATTGCGTTCATCTTTAACAATCTGTCTCAATCAAATATGACACAGAAGGCAAGTGTGGTTTATTATTACTACAGGGTTGGGTGTTTTAATAATAGTAGCTCATGATCATGTTGACAGTGCCCTTTTAATTATTTGGTTCAGTTTTTGACTGAGTAACACCCCCCCACCCCCCGGCACAAAGTCTAGGGTTAATTTTTGACTGCTCCCTCTCCTTTACCACTCGCACTCAGTGTGTTGCTAAGACCCATCATTCCTCCCTGCATAACCTTGCTAAAATTAATCCCTTCCTTACCATTCTACTGCCAAGAGTCTAGTCCATGCTCTCAACATCTCTTGCCTTAACTAGTGCAACCTTCTCCTCCTTACTGGCTTTCCTGCTCTCGCCTTGACCCTCTGCAACTGTTCAAGACTTTTCTGCCAAGATCATCTATTCTTTGATCATGTTCAGCCTCTCCTCACTTCACTGGCTCCCTCGCCCACTTTGCATGTAGCACAAACTCCTCATCTTCTCCTTCAAGGCTCTACATGGTCTTGCTCCTGCCTATCTATCTGCCCTTGCTGTCTGACACATTTCCTCCTGGGAATTTCGCTTTGCCTCTGCCATCACCCTCGCCTACCCAGAGTCTCCTGTTCCTTAAACCATTTTGCCCCTTTTTTCATACCTGGAACTCCCTCCTTGAACACATAGCTCCAGCTCCCTCACTCCTGACCTTCAAATCCCTCTTAAAAACTTTTTTATCAGGCTTTCCCTTTCTTCTTTTCCCCCATAGATTCCTTGCTTATGATGGTCTATCCTCAGGTTCCTGTAACTAAGCCAAGGGCATGCACCTTCAACTTCTCAACTCCATGAACATATCACTCTTTCCTTGTGTGCCCCTTCCCTTTTCCATTATAGATTAAGCTCAACAGGGATGGGTACCTATCTCTTCAACTGTTAGTGCCAGACATGTTGCTGGAACTATATAAATACAAAAGACTATTTTCTGTAGATCATAAACCTAGAGTGCTTGTGCTGTTTTTAACTGAAGGTTTTAGTTGTGTAGATTAGTTTTGGATTTCCTCAGCTGCACTGGTCATAAAAAATAGTCCTAATGCTATTTGTCTTACCAAATAGCAAGTTTTGGCAAGCAGTTTCTGATGTTTAACCTACAGCAGTTGGTTCAAGCTGTAATATTAGACCCTTTTTAACACAAAATGCACCCACTCATGCCCACGCAGGTTCGCTGCATGGGCATGAGTGGGTGCCGCCCATGTGAATGCTGCGGCCGGTGGATGGGCATGCGTGCATGCTTTTGTGAAACACGCATACCCACGCGCGTCCGCCCATCACCCACTCTTAGAGCAATTGACCAAAATGGCGATTGCTCAGTGAGTAGGAATGTGGGGGGGATCAATGTGCGCCCATGTACGCTGCCCCCCCCTGCATCGCCCAGACTGCTGCACGCAAACCCATCCCCCAATGCCCCGCAGCCTGTTTAAAAAGGGCCTTTGTATGGTTTTCTGAACACAGATGACCCAAGAGTATTTCATTGCCAGTGTGTTAGAGAAGTTTCTCAAGTTTTGGTGAGTTTTCCCCTAGTAATAAACATGCTGGGATTTAACATTGGCCACACAATCTTGTTTTTGCTCTTTTATTTACCTTGATTTCTTTTTTATGGGTGGAGCCAGGTTGAGGAGCTGAAGGAAACCGTGAAAGAAGAATTCATGCCCTGGGTTTCACAGTACCTTGTGATGAAGAGAGTCAGTATTGAGCCAAACTTTCACAGTCTCTATTCCAATTTCCTTGACACTCTTAAGAATCCAGAATTTAACAAAATGGTTCTAAATGAAACCTACAGAAATATCAAGGTGAGTACTATGACCCCTCTTTAACCCGGTTTGTATTTTTCAGTGATAAACACAATATGGATACAAAATGTAGGACCAAGCGTCTCCCGGGGGATCCTCCTGGCTGTCCAGTCAGGACAGTAGGGTAGATCCTGCCAACTACCAGTAGGAGGCAGACAATCAACTTTGAGGAGCCTACTAGGAGGGATCTATCCTCAGCTCCCCAGTTGTTTGTCTGCCTCTGAGCAGTTAGGAAGCAGGCAAGCTGTCCCAAGAATTCAGGCAGCAAAGCAGATAAGAAATTGGGCTACTGGTGCCAGGGGGAGAGTAATTCTCCTCCCTGTTCACCTCCCCCTACATCGGGGGGATTCGGAGCACCAACTGGGCACCCCCTTCCCCAGTGGTGTGGGGATATGCGAAGAGTGGGCGCAGCAGCCCTCCCCCATTGGGAGCTGTCTGCAGGCAGTGATTGCTAGCTCTGCTTGGGCAAGGAGGCGGGCCCATAGAGCAGAAGGAGGGGGGCCAGACAGCCCACAGAGCCATGGCTAGACCCGGCAAGGTGATCGCCTCCCCTCGCTCTCGCAACCAGGACTGAGCCGGTCCTCGTAGATCCCCGGCAGTCCTATCCCCTCCCTTCTCCGCCACCGCCCGTGACCTTAGCCCGGCACGTGGCAGAGCGTTCGCCCGGCTCAGAGCAGGGTGCCGGCAGCAGAGAAGCCGACCCTGCTCAACAGCGGCTCAGCCCAGAGCACGAAGAGGGACCCCCTGGGGAGACGCCGGCTCAGCGCGCGCCCAGGCAATCTCAGGCCGCAAAGTTACAGGCGGGGTCAGTTAGTCGGGCCGCATCTGAGGCGCCCCTCCCCCCACGGCTCTACAGTGTGCTGACAGGACACGGGGCAAGCACAGCGAGGATGCCCCTCCCCCACAGCTCGTCTTCACACCGTCGGGAAGGAGGGAGACCATGGCCACCAGAAGAAAGGCTGCTGCAGCAGGCACAGAGATAAGACCAGTTGGCCGCACCAAGTCCCCCCCTGCACCCCCTCCGGCCCAGGACCCCCATATGGAGGTCCTTCGGGAGATCCTCTCCGAGCTGAAAAGGAAGAGGTCCCCTCCCTGGCCAAGGGATCAAAGACCTTCTAAGGGTCACTCCAAGGGGGCAGGAAAGGGCAAGCAACCCCTCCCCAAGAAGCCCCGCAGGCCCCCTCTACTCCCTGACTTCCTCAGACGAGGACCAGGAAGAGGTTATGTCTGTCCAATCCTCAGAGGAGGAGAGGACCCCTAGGCACAGGAGAATGGCTAAGCAGGGAGACAAGTCACCCCCCCACAGAGGCCAGTGAAGAAGGGGAGATCCCTGAGCGGGGGACAGGAAGGAAGAGTGATGACCTGTCAGGAAGTGGAGAAACAGAAGAGACTGAGTTAAACCCCTCCCCTGATCCTGACAGGCAGTTCCCAAGCAAATACAGGGACCAAATTTATGATTTGGTCGTGAATGCGCTCCACTTAAAACAAAAGAAGGAAAAGGGAACCTCTTCAAATTCCTCGTAGGAGGAGAGAGAGTACCTCCCCCGGGCAAAAGAGAGCCAGATTGATGGTTTTAGACAAGGCATATGAAAAGATCATCAGGCAGGGGTGGCAGAATCCCAATAGGGCCTCCAGGATGACCTAATCCCAACTAGCCCTTTATTCGTCACCAAGAAAAATAATTCCATTCTGGCTGTTCCAAAGGTGGGTGTGGCAGTGGCGTCCCTTGCCAGGAACTCGGTCTTCCCCACGGGAGGAGAGTGTTTTCCCTTGGATCCGACAACCAAAGGTATAGACTGCAACTTGAGAAGAAATTTCGAGGTCTCCTCAGTTATCAAGATGGCCACAGTCACATCCTACTTCTCAAGAGCCCTGATGGTTTGAATAAAGAGAACTTCGGATTCCGGAGTCTCCGAGAAGATGACCAGGATCCTGTCCACAAGAATACAACTAGCTTACACCTTCGTGGCAGATTCCTCCACCGACATACTTCTCTGGGCCTCGAGCGGCTGCTTCCAACATGGCAGCCCGTCGACGCTTATGGTTGAGATCATGGGAGGGCGATAACACCTCCAAAAATGCTTTGGTCAGCAGGCCATTCCAGGGGTGCAAGTTATTTGGCATGTGTCTCGACAAAGTGCTGGCAGATGCAGCGGACAAGTCCAAGAAGCAGACCCTGCAGAGCGTGGGGGTCCAAAAGAGGAATTTTCATCCCTTTAATGCATTCTATATCCTGGCTGGGGGTTCCAGGCCACCCTTCATCCCCCACAGAGGAAATCGACAGAGGTACAGACCTCGATGGAAGAAGCAGAAGGGAAACTACAATAGAGCCAAACAACGACAAGGAGTAGGCCGCCCCAAGTTGGACACCTGACTGCAGAGAGCCCTGCCTTAGCTAGCAGCTAGAGCTGGGGGAAAGATTGCAGAGGTGCAATGGGCAATCACTACCACAGACGTGTGGGTTCTTCAGACCATTCAACAGGGGTATGCGATAGAATTCCAGCACTCTCCCTGCCAGTACTTCTGCACATCGCCAGTATCCAGCAACCAGGACCAACAGATCCCTATGCAATCAGAAATAATCAGACTCCAAACCATCGGAGCTATAGAGGAGGTTCCATTACTCGAATGCAGTCAAGGCCTATACTCCATCCTATTCTTGGTGCCAAAAAGTCAGACGAATGGAGAGCGGTCCTAGATCTGAAAAGATTTAAACTAGGTACTCAAGGTACAGAGATTCAGGATGGAGACCCTGCAGTCGATACGGACAGCAATAGCGCAAGGGGAATGGCTGACGACTTTCAACTTGAAGAAGGCCTATCTTCGTGATCCCGTCCGGCCGTCACACAAACAGTGGCTCCGATTCAGTTATGCACAGCATCACTGGCAGTACACAGCCCTACCGTTCGGCCTGGTGACCTCACCAAGAACGTTCACCAAGGTATTGATCACCCTGGTCATGAACCTGCGAACGGAGGGGATAAAACTGCATCCATACCTCGACGACATCCTCGTCAGATCCCCGTCCTGCGAGCAGCCACGAAGGACGTGAACAGAGTAATAGAATATCTACAAGACCACGGCTTCATCATCGACCGCAAAAAGAGCCATCTTGTTCCCTCTCAAACACTAGAACACCTAGGGGTGGTGTTGGACACCAAACAGTGCAGGCTATTCCTTTCCGAGCAGAGACGGCTGAAACTAGAACTACTGATCCAACAGGTCACAGTGGCTCACAAGTCCAAACTGGAAACCCTCACGAGCCTTCTAGGAGCCATGACTTCCTGCTTTGGGATTCTACAGTGGGCCAGGTTCCACTCCAGACCCTTGCAGCGCTTCCTGCGCCCAGGATGCTCTGCCCCAAGGAGAGAACCCTTGGATGAGGGTACCTGCATCTCTAAAGAGATCCTTGATGTGGTGGACTCAGCCAGACAGGTTCTCTCCCAGGATGCCACTCTCCGATCCGGGGAGAATGGCACTAGCAACAGACGCAAGTCTCCTAGGCTGGGGAGCTCACATGCAGGGCTGCACTGCGCAAGGTAAGTGACTCCCTTGGGAGAAGATCCACCACATCAATTGGCTAGAGCTGAGGGCAATTTACTTAGCTCTGGGAATTAGCGCTGATGTTGAGAGGGAAGGATGTAATAGTATATACGGACAACACGGTGGCGAAGGCCTACGTGAACCATCGGGGGTTCGAGAGCCAAAGCGCTCCACCAAATGGCATCCATTCTCATCAGGCAGGCAGAGAGCAACTTGAAGTCTCTCAGGGCAATTCACATCAAAGGCCAAGCCAACACCCAGGCCGACTGGCTCAGCAGGGTGCAGCTGGACCAGGGAGAATGGTCTCTTCATCCCTCGGCATTCAGGGCCATAGTCAACCAGTTCGGATCTCCCTCGATCGACCTGTTCGCCTCTCCAGGCAACACAAAGAGCTTCATGTCCCGGCACCCGAATCGCAAAGCAGTCGCCTTTGACCCATTGAACTGCATCTGGCCTCAGGGACTCCTCTATGTGTTCCCACCATTCCTGCTCATACAACGAACAATAGCGAAAGTCAGGAAGGAGCGGGCAACCATCATCCTGGTTGCTCCCTACTGGCCACAGAGGCCGTGGTTTGCAGACTTACAGGATCTCAGTCCAGAGCCCCCGCTCAGACTGACAGTAATGCCAGACCTTCTATCTCAGGGCCTGGTCCTGTACAACAAACCAGAGACTCAAACTGACAGCATGGAAATTGAGAGGAGAGCGTTAAGTAGGCTAGGCTACTTCAGGAAGGTCTTGGACACAATGCTCCAGTCCAGGCGACCGGCAACTAGGCGTATTTACTAGGGCCGGGACCCCAGGGCAATTACCGGGTACCAGATTTACCGGATTCCCGGATTAAATCCGGTATACCGGTACCGGATTTATTCCATTGATTTCAATGGGGCACTGTCCCCATTGAAATCAATGGAATAAAAAAATTGAGTCCCCTCTTCCCCTCCTAGGCTGCGCGGGTGGAAGGGGGGACACCCCCCACCCACCCTGCCCAGCCTGGATTTAAATTCCCTGAGTGTCCCACTGCAGCTCCGGGCCACCGCCGGCAACCCAGAGCCAGCCCCAGCCCCAGCGGCCGTCCCAGCAGCAGCCGGTAAGTATACTGTATGATCCCTGGGGAGGTTTAACACACACACCACCCCCCCAGGGATCACCCTACTTCCAAGTTCCCGCAGCCAGGGATCTCGTACCTTCATTGAGCTCCGGCGGCTTCAGGGCCGGCTGTGGCTGCCGGCTTCTGACGCTGGTAGGCCTTCCGGGGAAACCCAGAAGTTCCCCGGAAGGCCTACCAGCGTCGGAAGCCGGCAGCCACAGCCGGCCCTGAAGCCGCCGGAGCTCAATGAAGGTACGAGATCCCTGGCTGCGGGAACTTGGAAGTAGGGTGATCCCTGGGGGGGTGGTGTGTGTGTTAAACCTCCCCAGGGATCATACAGTANGTTAAACCCCCCCCCAGGGATCATACAGTATACTTACCGGCTGCTGCTGGGACGGCCGCTGGGGCTTGGGCTGGCTCTGGCTCTGGGTTGCCGGCGGCAGCCCGGAGTTGCAGTGGGACACTCGGGATTTAAATCCAGGGTGGGTAGGGGGTGTCCCCCCTTCCACTCGCGCAGCCTGGGAGGGGGAGGGAAACGTGGTTTTTTGGTGGGGTTTTTTTTTTTTACATTGCAGCCATTCATTTGAATGGCCGCAATGTAAAAAAATCCGGTACCGGGAATCTGGGAAACAGCCCGGATTACCGAGTTGAATCCGATAATGCTGGTACGCCCAGTACCGGCATCATCGGATACCAGAAGATCCGGTTTTCCCACCCCTAGTATTTACCAGAGCACCTGGGCCACCTTTGCGAGGTGGTGTGAGGTTAAGCTTCTTAGGCCAGAGAGAGCTTCAATCAAAGTAGTCTTAGACTTCCTGCAGGAGGGGCAAAATAGAGGGTTGAAACTTAACACCCTTCAGAGACAAATAGCAGCCCTCAATAGCGTGCTAGGGACGGTAAAAGGTCGTAAAATTTCTGGGCATCCTCATGTGATGCGTTTCCTTAGGGCGGCAAGGATCTTACCTCCGCCAGTGGTTCACAGGTTCCCGTCATGGAACCTGAATCTCCTCCTTAGGGCCCTTACTAAGGTTCCGTTTGAACCTCTAGCCGAGGTTTCGCTATGCTACCTGTTCCTATAGATAGCGTTCCTGGTAGGCATCACCTCGGCTAGAAGGGTCTCAGAGCTGGGGGCTCTTTCTATTGACCCGGCTCTGTGTTCCTTCAAGGAGTCTTCAGTGACGCTGAGACTGGATCCAGCCTTCAGCCCCAAGGTGGATATCTGTTTTCATAGGGAACTGGAGGTTATTCTACCCTCTTTCTGCCCAAATCCCTCTCACCTCTTGGAGTGGGAGTGGCACACGCTAGATGTTGGGAGAGCCCTAAAAGTTTACCTACACAGCACAAGGGCCTTTAGAGAGACATCGGCCCAGTTTGTTTCGTTTAGCCCTCATAGGAGGGGTTTGAAGGCTTCCAAATCCTTGATAGCAAGATAGATGACACTATGTATTACCGAAGCCTGTAAGGCAGAAGGGAAGCTTTCCCCCAGCGGGGGTATTTGCTCACTCTCTTAGGTGTGCAGCAACGTCACAGGCGTTTCGTAATACAGCTTCCTATGGGGAAATCTGCCATGCGGCGGCATGGTCTTCAGTGCATTCCTTTACAAGACACTATAGGATTCCAGTGCAGGACTCAGCCGATGCGGCCTTCGGGAGAAAGATACTGCATGCGGTTCTCTAGGGAGTGCTCACATACTCCGTCGTTCCGTAGGCACCTACCGAGACCTCCCTCCTTGAGTTTCTTCCTCCCTCTGAGTAGGACTGGGGTACTGCTCTGGTACGTCCCTACTGTTCTGACTGGACGGCCAGGAGGATCCCCTGGGAGAAAGGAAAATTGGGCACTTACCTCTGAATTTTCTTTCTGTGGGGGATCCTCCTGGATGGCCAGTCCCCTCCCGGAGTGAGGTCAGCTCTATGGTGTTTTCGGGGGAATAGGGTCAAGGGACCCGGTTGTGTGTCTGAGTCTCGGAGAGCAGGGGCACGGGGCTCTTTAGCAGGGGTGGAGTTACGTTAGCCCCGATAGTTCATTTTCAGTTGAGATTATAATGTATAAGGCTTAGATGAGGTGTAGAGCTGTACAAGGCTGGGGAGCTGAGGATAGATCCCTCCTAGTAGGCTCCTCAAAGTTGATTGTCTGCTTCCTACTGGTGGCTGGTGGGATCTACCCTGCTGTCCTGACTGGCTGTCCAGGAGGATCCCCCGCAGATGGAAAATTCAGAGGTAAGTGCCCAATTTTCTTTTCTGATATATTGAGCCTTCTTTACCAGCTAATGTTTTGTAAACATGGGAAGAGTTTGTCATATTAATATTTTAGTGGTATTACAAAAATTGTGCATGTAACTTGCAATTTATAACTTGGCTGCTTTTGAAGACTGGCTGCATCAAAACTAGATTAGTGTACTGCTTTGTTTTAACTTTTTAAAGTGGAAAAACTTCTAAAAGATTGTAGTATTGCAAAAGACTCCAAAATTTGTGAATCTAGCTGTAGCCAATAGAAATATCTAGTAATCTTTACATTACTAAATATTTGTATTTATTTTTAAATTTAGTAATGTACTTCAGTGGCCACAATCCCATGCTCTGTGGATCCCAGTGTGCAAGCTGTGTGTGTGCATGCGCGCAGTTTGTGTGCAGCACAATGTGCCAGCAAAGTTGGATGCGCGCAGATCCCACGTGGCTGTGCATGCATGCAGCTCCACGCAGGATCCGCAGAGCATGGGATTTGGGGCCAGTGTGTTGACTTAGCATGTAAACTTAACTGATCTGGTGCCAGGGTCTTGCCATATTAGCTTTCCACTTTTGTCTTAACTTTGACATCTAGAATTGCTTTTGATTACTTAGTATGCAGACTATGAAGACTGCATGACCAGCTATTTCATTATCCAGGCTAAGAATTCAAATGCTGCAGAAGGACTCATTTGAATGCATGTCCAAGAGCATGGGAGTTTAGAGTGCAAATGATTTATTCCCTGTTCTTGTAAGTGAAATACAGTGGTGAGGGCTGTACCATTGGAATGAATTTCAGTAATATGATTTTAGTTTTTATAAAAAGACAATGTGTGGTAGTACCCTCTTGAATAAGTAATACAGTGAAACAAAAACTCCCAATAAGTTACAAGTTTTGAAGTTTCTATAATGCATTAATGTGCAAAGCACAAGAAATAGTCCCTGATCTGTAGAGTTCCAGCTTAGTTACAAGTGACTCAACATCATTCATATTCGGAATGCTTTGTCCTACTACTGAAATAAGACTTCTGTAAAATAATTCAGTGCAAATCCTTAAAAGGCCCATTCACACATCCCTCACCTAATTGGGGAAAATAACACTGACTAGCACAGGTGCTCTGTGAAACACTTTTCACACCACACACACACCTCCATGGACTATGCTCCGTGTTAAATTCTCCTGCTGTGAGGGTGAGGTGCAAATGTGTCTTACCCTTTATTTTATGCATGGGTTTGCATGAAAGCTACTTGGTGTGCAATGGGGAATTTTAAAGTGTGAAGAATACTTAAAGTGGATGGGGGTGGGAATGGAAACAGCATTCTGCCTGTATTGTGCTAGCAATGAAAAAGTGCCCGGAGTGGGAGAGTTGGAGGAAAAAATGTAAGTTTAAATGCTGATATAGGAAGGACGGTATAAAAAGACATCTTTGAGGCCAGACACATTAAAATGAGAGGGGAGAAAATTGAGTGAAAGTAGTAGTATTTGTCAGCACTACTTTTAAACCTGTGGTCTGGATTTCCCGCCCCTCTAGGTTTTATGTTGTAATGTAAAATAACTTCTTAGCAATTTGAGCACAGCTGACCTTTTGCCATTCAGCTGATGCCACTCTAAAACAATGAACAAAATTAGCTGCAAAAGCACAACTCCTTTCTCTACTTAAATATGCACCATTTGGCAGTATTGTACCAACTGAGAAACTATTTCATGATTTGGGTAGTGATAGCATGGGGTTGTGCTTTCCATATCTTGTGTCTTTGTTTCCTAAAGGTATTCCTTTTTCTAAGAAGTACTGTCGTGTAATGGGAAACTGAGACTACTGAAATAAGGGCTTGGTCAAATCTAAGACATTGACCATGATCCATAAACCACTTGCTCTAGAGGACCGTGTCTTTATAGAGAAAGTATTGTGCTGCAAGCAGTCTTGTTCCATCATGCTCAAGTTAGAGAGTATTTGGAGCTTATTGTGACTTTGGGGGGAATGGGTCTAGAGAGTCCCATATGTATTATATACAAATTAAAGATAGAACTTGACCATCCTTCAGGTCCTGCTGACATCGGATAAAGCTGCAGCTAATTTCTCAGATCGCTCCCTGCTGAAGAATCTGGGCCATTGGCTGGGAATGATCACACTGGCTAAAAATAAACCCATCTTGCACACGGTAAGCTCGTGTTTAATATTAGTGGGATGTAGCAAACAATCGGCACTATGATGGACTTGAAGTTTCTGTCTTTGCTTTAGCTTTGGGTTTTTGCAAAACTGCAGACGTAGAAATTGTATTCCTGTACACTTGCTGATGACTTACCTGGCAGTGAAGTTTCTGGGTATTTACATTTCTGTATTTCTGCAGTTATTTATACCTCTAAATACATTTAGCTAGGTTTCAGAACCTTTTCATTTAAACTAAGCAAAGCAACAGCTTTCCAGAAAATAAGTCTAATACAGTCATGATGTCAAAGCACATTAAAATGTGATATACCCCTATGCAGAATTGTAGTGTTTGCTCCCACCCCCATCTCTAACAAGATTTGACACTTCTTGTTTTAGGACTTGGATGTGAAATCCTTGCTGCTTGAGGCCTATGTTAAGGGACAACAGGAGCTGCTTTATGTAGTGCCATTCGTTGCCAAAGTCTTAGAATCCAGTGTCAGGAGTGTGGTAAGTCAAAGCCTGCTACATGAGAAACTGTATTTAAGTAGCAGAACAAATATTGCTTGTCCTATACAGCATTTTAATTTTTCAGCACTTTTTTCTGACTAAATCAAAACATAAGTAACTTTTTATGGGATAGAATTCAGGATAGAAATGAATAGGTGATGACCTGATCTTTATATTCTTTCCAGATAGTCTAATAATGTTGGTGGGGGAGAGGGGAGTCTTCGTACAGACTTCTAGTTTGTGCTGCTTTTCCCGTGGTCAACTCTCCTATTCCTGCATCCCGTGGGTTTCACTTAGTGGCATTGTCTGCCAAATGGGCTTCAGTGAACAGCTCCTTCTTGTGGTTGGCTAGAAAGGTTTCCTGGTTTAACTCTGGGCAAAATGTTCAGTTTGTTAAACCTGGTTCTAGGGTATATATTTTTGTGTGCTGCATAGTGCTTTACTCTTCCACAGCTACACTAACCGCTGTGATGTGTTTTAATGTACCTTTTGTGTTTTTAAAAAGAAATCCAGCACTGCATTCTCAAAGGAAGGGTTGCCTAATATCGATCTTCCCTACTTAACCCTCTTGTAGGTTTTCAGGCCTCCGAACCCCTGGACGATGGCAATCATGAACGTATTAGCTGAGCTGCATCAGGAACATGACTTAAAAGTAAATCAACTTTTTTGTTCACTTCATGGGTTTTCTTGACTGGCGAGCTTAGTCAAATGGTTTTGAGTATGACAATGTAACCAGCCCTTCCATCTAGAGAACATAAATTACTTTTGAATTTAGACAATAGATTTAGTCATGTTGCTGGACCTTGGTGCTCCTATACACATTTGGAATATTACGTTAATTGCATAGATTGAGGTTTGGTATGTGGCTTAAGACATGGGTGGAATGGGAACATATGTAGAATTTCCTGGCTAGTGTAACATTAAATGATCAAACTGGAACTGTCATGCAGCTCAATCTGAAGTTTGAAATTGAAGTGCTCTGCAAAAACCTAGCACTAGACATCAATGAGCTGAAACCTGGAAACCTCTTGAAAGATAAAGATCGGCTGAAGAGCTTGGATGAACAATTGTCTGCTCCAAAGAAGGATGTAAAACAACCAGAGGAACTACCACCAATCACGACAACCAGTAAGTGCCCAAGCAATCTCTGCTGTAGTGTAGAACTTAATATTGTTCTGGAGTTCTTGACATCCATGGAGGTGCAGTTGCCCCCTGAATTCTGCTCTTGCCCTTGGAGAAGTCTGAATATACTAGACAATTGACATACTACTTAGGCTTTAGATTGGTAAATGTGCTTGCACTATCTTGCAAGTCATTGCATTTTCATGTTTCATAATGGAAGATGGGAACATGGAGATGATACTGAGGCTTTTTTGCAGTGCTGGATCCAGGAAAGTTATGGTCTTGTGTAAAATGACCATGTGGGCCCACTTCTAACAGGAATTTCCATTAGAAATATTTGCTCAGTTAAACTTTTGGGCTTAAGGTTCCCTACATTGCAGGACTGTATGTTCTACATGTTTCTAGTTTTAGGTCCCTGAATTGCTGTGGACCTTCCACAAGCTGAGGCCTGTTGCATTACAGGTTCTGTACACCTGTATATTACATCAGTGCATCTCCCATTCATGTTGTCATTTCAAGATTATTCATGGGCCCCATATATTGTAGCTCCCTACCCCTAGCCCTCCCTCCCTTGGGTTACACAGTCTGCATTTGCTTGGATCTGGTACTGCAGTTTTGTATTTATAGAAATTACCTCATGCTTGGGAGAGAAGCAAGAAAACTTTTGTTGGGAGGCAGTAAGAATTTCTTATGCCATGACCAACTTCATACACAGAGATGTGCTCTGCAATTGGAGAGGAATCTTGCTTATTTGACAAAGGAGAAGACTTAATTTAGCGAACAGTTCTGCTTTTGTAGAGGCTTTGCAGACCAATTGCAAAACTACTTAAGTGAGACAAGTGGCAAAAACTGGTCTTCTATCCTAGTCATTAACTTACATTGAGATTCTGAAGGCCTTCCTGTGTTTTGCAGCTGCTTCTACAACTTCAGGTACCAGCACAACATGTACAGCCACTGTTCCTCCACAACCTCAGTATAGTTACCATGACATCAATGTTTACTCCCTGGGAGGACTGGCTCCACACATCACTCTAAATCCAACTGTAAGTACTGGATCTGATTGTTTTAAAAACTGTAAGCTAGGTGATTTGTAGACCAAAATATGGTATGGGCTGCAGTATTTTCATGCTCTAATAAACTCTAAATTGACATAAGTGAAATGTTCAAGCTCCTCACACTATTTGCATCAGTGTTCTTCAAACTACTTCCTCTCAGCACTCCTTAGCATGGTTGTGTTCCTTTTTGACCAATTGGAAGGCAAACATCGAAGTTAAACTCGTAGGTGGTGCAAGGTGAGGAACACCACCTCCAAACTCCAGTTTGAGTTCTGCCTTTGACCAAGCAGGAAACAGACTAAGCTCCTCTTAAGGAACTTAGCTTTTTTGGTTTTGAATTTTCTCCCTCACCTTTCAACTTCATTTCCCCATGGGATCTGGGGCTTTTTTCTCTACAATCCATCTACCTCCATTGCACTCGCTCAGAGGGCGAATCCTCTAGCCGTTTTGTCCTTTATTGTGCCTCCAATCAGGAAGTTGGCATCTAAAATAGCAGACTTTAATAGCTCGCTGGATCCGGGCTTGTCACAGGCTTAGCTAGAGGGCTCATCTTGGGGGGGCAGGGTTATGGCACACTCCCTTAAGTCTACTGCCATTTCTAGAGCCCTGGCCTCCTGCAGGGAAGTATGTAGTGCAGCAATTTGATCCTCTCTTCATACCTTTGCCAGACACTATAGGATTCCTAGCTTGTCGTCATCTGACGCCAACTTTGACTAAAGGATTCTCCAGGCCGTAACATTGAATCTGTAGACAAGCCACTGAGGACTCTCTTTCCCTAGTGGGCACTGCTTTGTCACATCCCATGCTAAGGAGTGCTGAGCAGGAGGCAGTAAGGAGAAAAGAAAATTGGGGCATTTACCAGTGTGTTGTGGGGTTTTTTCCCACGGCTTCATGCTCGGCATGCAGTCCACCCGTTTGTGTATTCAACACATTCAGGCAAACAATGGGGCACCCCATGCCAAAAGTTAATCTGGTTATATTTGGGATAGGAGTGGTAGGATATACTCACTTTTGGAACCTTTTTTATTCTCTGATGGGCCACTGTGCCAGAGTTCATTCTTCTCCGCTATAGGGGAACATGACTGGCTCTGGAATAATTTGTACTGGAGCTTGGAGGGGGTGTTCCCTACCAACAAGTTTCACTTCAAGGTCTGCCTTCAGATTGGTTAAGAAGGAACACACCATGTTATGGAGTGCCATGTGGAAGCCTAGTAGAAAAGTCGCCAGTAAGTGTCCCAATTTTTCTTCTTTGGATCAGTCTTCTATCTGGTTATTCCTATGGGGAAACTTTTTATAGATGAGTGTTTATTAGGAACCAGGATGAGACAACCTTGTCCCTTCTGGACTGTACCCAATTTGAGATCTGTTGCAGCGAAGTATGGATCGTGCAACTACAACAGAGGTTCCCAAACTGGTTTGAGACAAAATGGGTCTGCATCATTGCAAATGGAGGTATTTATTGATTGTTGTTATACTTGCATGTCTTTGCTGACTGAGGTCATAGGATTAAGTTTTGGAATGGGACTGTGGAGGCAAAATTTTGGGAACCACTGATCTTGGAGTACTTGTGCCATTTGGAACATCTTGCTGGAGGAGGCCATTGACAGGGTGGCTCCGAGGCGCCTTCTGCCTGGGTCTCGTCACCGCAGGACTCCTTGGTTTACTGAGGGCCTGCGGTGTATGAAGCGTATGGGCAGGAGGCTAGAGCGACGCTGGCGTCGGACTCGGTCTGTCTCCGATCGTCTTCTCCACAGGGCCCATTTGCGGTCCTATGTGGAGGCTGTGAGGACGGCGAGGAAGGAATTCCTCGCCGTCCTCATAGCGTCTGCGAAGTC
>QEPC01006686.1:734193-770387 GCA_003113815.1 Sphenodon punctatus | reverse complement strand
GGGGGGGGTGATTTTTAATCCCCCACCTGTATATTTATTTTTATACCACCCTGTTTTATTGATATGTTTTATAATTGTATTTTAAATGTTTTAAATGGTTTTTATTGTTGTAAACCGCCCCGAGCTGCTGTGCAGGATGGGGCGGTATAAAAATCTACTAAATAAAATAAATAAATTTGTGGGACTGATTTGGCTGTTGCCATGATGATTGCTGCTGTCTTAAGGTGGGAATGCTGTGACATGTAATACTTTGTACCTCCCTTGAAGATACTTTCAGAACTTTGTTTATAACAGAAGACTATGGAATAGTGTAGCACAGCTTTTAATGTGCAATTGTGGATATGCTTTTAGATACTAGTAGCAGTCTTTTTCTTAATCTGGAGAGACCTATAGTTTGAAATTGACTACTAGAGACTTCCCTCTATACAGTGGCAGTATTTTTACTGCCTGGAGATCTAGAACTCGTGTGTGGATGTGAGAGCCCCTGAACATGGAATTACTTCTCTGACAGAGTTTCAGTACTTACTTACAGTGCCTGTCATGAAGATATACTAAGTAGAGTTGAAACTTGATTCTCGGTTTCTCGTGTTCCTCGGCAAGAATCACCCTTCTCCCGGGAGATTCTCCTGGACAGCCAGTAAACACTGTAGGGTTAGATCCCCGCCACGAACAGTAGGAGGCAGACCTCTTTTTTCCTGGATCATTCTCAGTGGGGAGCTAACCCCTCAGCTCCAGTTGTTTGTCTGCCTCCACACAGTTAGTATGCAGCCTAGCTGCCTCCTCGCAAAAGAGCTACAGGCAGCCAGGAAAATGTTCAAAAAGCCTTCAGGTACCAGGGAGGGAGGAACTCCCTCTCTGTTCACCCCTCCTCCTTAGAAGGGGATAGGAGCCCCCTTCCCAGCTGGCACGGATGCCCCGTAGAGCAGGTGTAGCAGTTCCCCAGAGGTGTTCTAGCTTTTGGTCCCCTGGGATCCCTCCTCCGCTAGTGCCCAAAAGGGCCGAAAAGGCGACCAGTCGCCCCAGCAGTAGTGGAGCCGCCATCCAACGGAGCACGGTCTCCAGGCGTGTCCCGGCGCCTAACCCTCAGCAGGGGCCCCGGCAGCGCAGTGGATTCCTCCCTCCAGCTCAAGAGAGCTTGCCGCCCAGGCGTGACAGTAGCTGAGCCAGCTCTCTCCGCTCCCCTGTCCAAGCCCAGGGGAGAAACCAAACCTGCTGCCAGCTCCAGACCAATGCACAACAGCAGGCGAGGCCCCGGCTTGCCCCCCCCCCCCCCCCAGGCTGCCCAGACAAGTGGCTGCAGGGAAAACAAAACTAAAAGGCGCAGCAGCCAGCGAAATGGCTACCACCAGGAGGGTGGCAGCAGCAGTAGCAAACATGGGCGCAGCACCGGACCAGCTGCCTGCACCAACTGTAAGCCCCCCACGTGCCCCATCCCTGGCCCCAGATCCTCACCTGGAGGTTCTTAAGGAGATCTTATGGGAATTAAAGCGTGACAAGTGCAAAAGATCTCCTATTAAGCCCAAGAAAGCCTGCCCCTACAAGGGTCGATCCAGGGGCGCTGACAAAGGGAAGCTTCCCCCTGCCCCAAAAGTCACGAGAGGCTTCTAGACCCCTGGACTCGCCCCCTCCTCTTAGGGGTCAGCCTCTGAGGAGGTGAGGTCTATCCATTCCTCTGGAGAGGAAGAGGCTGCATCCAGGGCAAAGAGAAAAGGAAAAAAGGCTCCCATCAGGGAATCGCGAACCCTCTGAGGAAGAGATCAGTCACTCCTCCCTTGAGGACAGTAAGATAGAGGAGCCAGGGATTGAGGCCTCATCTAACCCAGACAGGCAGTTCCTTGGTAAATACAGAGACCAGATCTTCGAGCTGGTCGTGAAGGCTCTTCACCTCAGGGAGAAAAAAGACAAGCACGAATCCTCAGACTCCTCCGAAAAGGAAGAGAGGAGAGAATATATTCCACGAGCTAGAGCCAGAGACGGGGATGATTCTAGATAAGGCTTACGAGAAAATTATCAAAAAGGAATGGCAGCTCCCCATCAAGGCTCACAGGATGAATAAAACACAGGAATCCCTCTACACGCTCGCTAAGAGCAAGGAGGCCCTCTTCACCATCCCTAAAGTGGATGCCGCAGTAGCATGTTTTCTCCACAGAGGGTGAGTGCTACCCCAGATTCCCTACTGACAAGGGAATAGAGAGTAGCCTAAGGAGGAATTTTGAGGAAGTAGCCTCAATCATAAAAATGGCCACCATCACCTCCTACTTCTCAAGAGCCCTTATGACTTGGATCAAACAGACCAGGGATCCTCAGGTCACTATGAAAATGAGAAGGATCCTCTCCACCAGGATCCAGTTGGCCTATGCCTTTATAGCAGACTCCTCCACTGATATTCTTTGCTGGGCTTCTCGTGCGGCGGCATCCAACGTAGCAGCCCGCCACCGCCTCTGGCTCAGGTCCTGGAAAGGGGACTCCACAGCCAAAAATACCCTAGTAGGGGGACCTTTTCAAGGGGCCAAACTCCTCGGGGTCTGCCTGGACAGGGTCCTGACAGACGCTGCAGATAAGTCCAAAAGGCAAACTTTACAAAGCTTCGGGATTTCAAAGTGCAGGATATTCACCAGCAGGTGGCACCAGACAACCTTTCTGCCCACATAGAGGAAACCAGCAAAAATACAAGCCCAGATGGAACAAGCAAAAGGGACCACGAAACACAGCTCAGCACTCACGGGGCTCTGGACGTCCCAAAGCGAACGCATGACTCTGGAGCCTGCCCCCCCTCAGAACCCAGAAACCCTAGGAGGCAGGCTGCAGTTCTTCGCAGAGAGATGGCTTGACTCCACGGCAGATGCATGGGTCCTCCGAACCATCCAGAGGGGATACGCCATTGAGTTCTCCCACTTCCCTCGAAACTCCTACTGTGTCTCACTGGTCTCAAACAATCCGGACAAGCAAACGGAAATAACCAGACTCTGATCCATCGGAGCCATAGAACCTGTGCCATCCGGCGACAAGGGATCCGGACTCTACTCCATCCTGTTCCTCGTACCAAAAAAGTCAGAGAAATAGAGAGCAGTCCTTGACCTCAAAATCCTCAACCGATCGGTCAAAGTGTGAAAGTTCAAGATGGAAACCCTTAATCCATCTGCATAGCGATCACCCAAGGCGAGTGGCTGACCTCCCTCGACCTCAAAGAAGCATACCTTCACATTCCCATTCTACCATCATACAGGCAATGACTCAGATTCACATATGCCCAACAACACTGGCAATACACAGCACTACCCTTCGGCCTTGCCACCTCACCCAGGACATTCACGAAGGTTCTGATCCCTCTCCTCGCAAATCTACGGAAGGAAGGCATCAGGATCCATCCATACCTCGACCTCCTCATACGATCTCCCTCCTATGAACAAGTGTTGGAAGGATGTCCACACAACCATCGAGTACCTGCAGAGCCATGACTTCATTATCAACCTGAAGAAGAGCCATCTGATTTCCTTCCAAACCCTGGAACCACCTGGGGGTGATCCTCAACACCAACAGGTACAGTCTTCCTTACCCCACAGCGGCAAGCGAAGCTGAGGTCTCATTGATCAAATCTCAAAGGCCCGCAAGACCAGACTCCAGATACTCGCCAGCCTACTGGGTGCCATGATCTCCTGCCTGGAAATCCTGCATTGGGCCAGATTCTACTCCAGACCATTACAGCAGTTCCTGCATCCATGGCAAGACTTCCTGGTGCAGGGAGAAAACCCGTGGATCACAATCCCAGCGCCGCTGAAAAACTCACCTATGGTGGACAAGGGGAGACCAATTCCAACCAGGCGTCCCACACTCAGACCCCGACAGGACGACAGTGACAACGGACGCGAGCCTCCAGGGCTGGGGAACTCACTCACAGGGCCAGACTGCACAAGGCAAGTGGCTCTCCTGGGAACAGTGCCACATCAACTGGTTGGAACTATGTGCGATCTACCTAGCCCTCAGAGCCCTAGCCCCGGCCCTTTAAGGAAAACACGTCCTCGTATACACCAACACAATGGTGAAGGCATTCGTCAACCACCAAGGAGGCTCTCGCTCCGAACCTCTCCACCAACAAGCAACTGTCCTCAAGTGGGCGGAAAACAAACACTCAAGCAAATTGGCTAAGCAGGGAAAAGATCGACCTGGGAGAGTGGGTACTCCACCCAGCAGCGTTCGAGACCATAGTCAAGACATTCGGACAGCCAGAGATCGACCTGTTCGCTTCACCAGTCAACACAAATACCAGTCCACGTGGGCTACTTTTGCCAGGTGGTACGAGAACAGGAACGTTAGACCAGCTAAGGCTCCCATAAGGGTTGTCCTAGGTTTTTTTCCCAGGAGGCGCTAGACAAGGGGTCAAAGCCCAATACCCTTCAAAGGCAGGTAGCTGCCCTGAATAGCGTGCTCTGCACTGTCAAGGGCCGCAAGGTAACGAAGCACCCCCATATTGTTCATTCCCTGAAAGCATCAAGAGTTCTCTCCAGTGGCTCACCGATTCCCCACATGGAATCTGAATCTAGTCTAGAGAGCCTTAACCAAGATTCCCTTTGAACCTCTCAGGGAAGTCTCCTATTATTTGTCCCTCAAACTCTCCTTCCTCATAGGCATCACCTCTCCTTGAAGAGTCTCTGAACTCCGTGCCCTCTCCATAGATCCCTCCTTCTGTTCTTTCAAGGAATCCTCAGCAGTCCTTAGACTAGACCCGGCCTTTTGTCCCAAAGCTGACACCCGCTTCCACAGGGAGCAGGAGGTGTTCCTTCCCTTCTTTTGCCCCCAACCGACTCACCCACAGGAACGAGTCTGGCACAAGCTCGATGTGAGGCGAACACTCAAGGTCTGCCTAGACAGGACAGCCCCCTTCAGAAAGACATCAGCCCTGTTCATAGCTTACAGCCCTCAGCTAAGGGGCATGAGGGTATCCAAAGCAGTTATTGCACGCTGGATGACTCTCTGCATCACAGAGCCTTACAAGGCTGAAAATAAGCCCCCTCTCCTCCCCCCCCCCCCCAACCATTGGGGGGCTTTGCCCATTTCCTCAGGGGAATGGCCACTTCCAAGGCCTTTAGAAATTTGGCCTCCTATGGGAAAATCTGTCGGGCAGTTACCTGGTCTTCAGTGCACACCTTTACTAGGCACTACAAGATCTCGCTGCTCGAATCAGCCGATGCGGCGTTCGGGAGAAGGGTTCTACAGGAGGTGCTATAAGTGTTTCCCTTGACCTCCTTCCGCTTGATACCTCTGTGTCTCCGTTTTCCCTCCCTCGATTTCAGGATTGGGGCACCGCTTGGGAACGTCCCTACAGTTTTTACTGGCCATCCAGGAGGATCTCCTGGGAGAAAGGAAAATGGGGTTCTTACCTGGTGAATTTTCCTTCTACGGGAGATCCTCCTGGACAGCCAGTCCCACCGGAGCCTAGCGCCTGCTTAGTACCCAGGACCACCCCGGTTGGTGGTGGCTAGATTAAACAGTGTGAAATAAAGCTTGAAAACACTGGAGGCTGAGTATGCTCCAGGTAAAAAATTAGGAAGTCTGCCTCCTACTGTCCATGGTGGGGATCTAACCCTACAGTTTTTACTGGCCGTCCAGGAGGATCTCCCATAGAAGGAAAATTCACCAGGTAAGAACCCAATTTTCCTTTCTCGTCTCATTCTTGTAGATGACAAGAAGATGAGAATCAGCTGGATTCTCGCCATGAAAAGCGAGAATCTCAAAAAACAGAATACTCAGTGCTGATGTGGGGGAGGGAGGAGGAAGCCACACTATTCCCTGCCCAGCTTGCTTGCTTTGTCAGGGGCTGGTAGCTGTCTTCGTGGGGAGAACTTTTCAATGGCAGATTTTCAAGAATGGGAGGGGGGAGATAAGGAGGGAACAGACTTGGCTGATACCTTAGCATTCTATTGGTTGCAGGAGTCAGCAGCCAATAGAATGCTGAAAAACTCTACTGAGCCTGCCTCTTGCCTTCAGTTCTCTCCTCTCTTCTTCCCCCCCCCCCCAAAAAAAATAATCTGGAAGTCCTTTCCAGATGGGAGGCAGGAGAGATCATGAGCATTCTATTGGCTAGCAGGAGTCTGGTAGCACCCAATAGAATCCTGAAAAGCTGTGCTAAGCCTGCCTCTTCCCCTCAGCTCCCCCCTCCCATCGGTTTCCATACCCAGACAAGGTAATCACATGGGTAAACGTGCAAATCAATTACAATACTCCGTTTCCAGATGGGAGGAGGGAGAGCTGAAGGCAAGAGGCGGGCTCAGTACAGCTTTTCAGCACTCTATTGGCTGCTGACTCCTGCAACCAATAGTATTATTATTTATTAGCATTTATATAGCACTGGAGATGTACCTGGCGCTTTACAAAAAAGATAGACATGGTCCCTGCCCGTGAGCTTACAATCTAATGCTAAGATATCAAGCTGAGTCTGCTCCCCCTCCCATTCCTGAAAATCTGGCATCCGAAAGCTTTTCCCTACACTTGACAGCTCCTGACAAATTAAGAAAGCTGGGCAGAGAACAGTGTAGCCCCCTTCCTTTCTTAAATTTCTCCCAGCCTGGGGGTGAGGGGAACGAGAAATCTCACAAAAAATCTAAATCCGGGTCGAGATATCGGAGATCTCTATCCTGATTCTCACAAGATTTTTCACAAGAATAAAATCTGGTCTCCTTTCAGCCCTATCAAGCCACTCTACTTAGAAGTACATAGTGATGTCTTCAGTAGATGTGGGGATTTTTGTAGCTATGCACATTAAGTAATTCTTTTACAAGCATTTTAAAGCAATTGGGTGTGATTTTTGCCAATAAAAAACTTGGCTTGATGGACTTAAACTTAAGGGGATTATGGGATCATTCTAAAAAGTGAGAACGACACTAAAACTTCCTTATTGGCCTGCATTAAACATGGTTGCCTCACTTTTGATTAGAACTGAAAGTGTATCTTGCTAATGGTTTCAAAACTGCAAGTGATCATAGCAGTATCATGACTACAGCTCTGAAACTCTAATTTCAGTTCCACTTAAATGTGGATGGAAAGTAAAAGCATGTAGGCGTTTTCTCAAATTTCATCTGTTAATGCATCATAAGCTAAGTCATCTTCAATTTTTACTTGAATTTGACAATGCTTCGTGTATGTTCAGTTCTCTCTCCTTCGCAGGACAGATGGTCTTACTGATAGGATATGTTCCTCCTTGCTCCTCATAGGATCAATTATGATTGACAGCCTTCCTCTGTGGGAGGGGCATAGCCCACCTCAGGTACCCAGTTCTGTCTCTTCCTTCCAACAGGATAGGAGGAAGGGTATAGGGCTCCATAGGCTAGACCCTTTTCCTTGTCCTTTTTAATTTACTTTGGTTTCTCTTTTCTTCCTGGCTCTGCTCCTCCCTTCCCTCCTCTGAGGTGGGGGGAGGGAGAGTTGAGCCATTGGCAGGGGTTCAAGGGGCCCTTCTCCCCCCCCTCTAATTTTAGGGCCTTGCCTTGGGAGGGCTGCTGCTCCTGGAACTGCTCCTCCATTTCTGCCGCCAGCAAGCAGGAAGTTGAGCCATGGAAGAGACTCGGCGGCGCCATCTACTTTTTTGCCTGCTTCTCTCCCCCCAACATCATGCCCTGAGGCGGGAAGTCTCAGTGCTGGGGCGTGAGCTTGCCCTTTGCGCAGGGAGACAGGAGCGGCCTCTGGGAGCACACACAGGGCTGCGGACCCTCCTTGGAGTCCAGGAAGCTCTTGAGCAGCCTTTCCATCGTGCACACGCTGGGGAAGCTGCCAAGAGGGGAGAGTCGGCATGACCAGGTCATTCTAGCCCCATGACCTATTTCCCACACTAAGGATGTCCCAGAGGCAGTCCTGTTGTGGTTGGGTAGACAAGTGCTGGCTATGATCCACCTTTTTGCCACCCTGACAGGAAGCATAGCTCCCAGGGGAGCCAAACCCAGGGGGCTCTGCAGGGAGCTCCCCCCCCCCCCCCCCCCCGCATCTGTGAGGAGCAAAGCGGAAAAGAGTCGTGGGGATGCAGCCTGTCCCCTCCCCCTAGCGAGCACGGTTTGTCCCCGCATAGCAGGGGTCATGAGAAGACACAATCCTTCTCTTCTGACTCTTAGAAGTCCCCCAGTTCTTCCTCCCCCCAACTTCTCCTCTTCCTTCTCATTCCCATCATAAGGACAGAAGGGACAGAAAGAGGGCTAAGCATATCCATTCTCCTTTTACCTCCTTCTCCTCCTCCGCTGGGTAGCTCTGCTGTTGGCCAATAGGAGGCAGATGATCAGGTTTTTCTTTTGCGCATGTGCTAGGAGCTACCTGGTTTCTCCAGTCTGTTAATCTGCCTCCCGGCCGGTAGGACACTTCCAGCGCAGCTCCCTCCGAACCTGAAAGGAGACAACAAACAGTTAGTGATTTTTGGGGAAAGGAAAGTTCTCTAACTAACCCCTCTCGGGGTATTGGTGCAGCAGCGATGTTCATTCTCCCCATTCCTGCTTCCAAACCTCCCCTTTGCCTACTAGCTCCGGTGCGGCCGTGCCCGCGAGCTTAAGCCGGGCTGTAAATTTATTCCAGGGGGGTTTCCCCCAACAGCCAACCAAAAAAAAAAACAGCAGGGGCTCGGGGACAGCGCCGCTGGGCCTCTGAGCTTCCCACAGCTACGAGATTTTTTTCCCGTGCTACAGGGCGGAGGCAGCCCGCCTGCTCTCTGTCCCTTGCACGCATTCCCCGGGCAGTGAGAAAAGCACTCGGAGCCTATATAGGGTGGAGACAGCCCTGCTGGGCTCCGTCCCTACTCCTCTCAGCCCTATCAGATCAGGGACAGCCCCCCTGCCCCCCTGATAGTCCTCACCCCAGTCAAGGGCTAACCATGAGCCAGGCTCAGCCCCCATCGGGGATCACCCCCCCTCCTGATGCCCCAGCTCAGGAACAGGACACCCAGGTACGCCTCGCCTCCCTGGAAAAATCCATGGGAGAGACCCTGGCTACCTTACGCAAACTGCCGAAACATAAAAGAAAGAGGCTTCCTTCCAAAACAAAAACAAAACTAAAGGCAGGGACCTCGAGCTCCCAGTAAAAAATCAAAACGTCCACCAGGTGGCGGTGGGACCTCAGCCTTGTTAGTCTCCTCTGCAGAAAGTGAGCATGGGGAACAGAGCACTGAAAAATCAAAACGTCCACCAGGTGGCGCTGGGACCTCAGCCTTGTTAGTCTCCTCTGCAGAAAGTGAGCATGGGGAACAGAGCACTGATATAAATCAGCCACTAGCTGAGCAAGAGCAGGATGTTTCTGACCCTTACTCAGATTCTGACCAGGCAGTCTCCGAATTAGAGGAAGGGGAGTGGGTGGACCTGGCTCCTGACCCAAAGGAAAGTGAGAGACACTTTCCCGCTCAGTATCAATCTGAGCTGGTAGCTCAGGTCATTAAGAC
This sequence comes from Sphenodon punctatus, assembly GCA_003113815.1. Taxonomy (NCBI): domain Eukaryota; kingdom Metazoa; phylum Chordata; class Lepidosauria; order Sphenodontia; family Sphenodontidae; genus Sphenodon; species Sphenodon punctatus. Next base: position 760,981 of record QEPC01006686.1, on the reverse strand, counting down.
CTTACAATTACAGGAAAAATCCTCCAACCGGGATTCCTCCGACTCACAGGAGGAAGAGACCCATCAATACATCCCCTCAGTCCACGGTAGGGATTCCCTTTGGACAAGGCTTTTGAGAAACTTGTCCTTCAGGAGTGGAAATCCCCAGACAAGAGTTTCAAAACAAACAAGGCCCAGGATACCTTATACTCCTTCTCTAGGAGAAAGGATCCTATATTCCGTTCCCCTAAGGTAGACGCTGGAGCCCCTTCCCTGGCCAGACACACGGTGTTCCCCACTGAAGGGGATTGCCACCCTAGAGACAGCACAGATAGGGCAATTGACGCGGCTCTTAAAAAAGCCTCGGAGGCAAGCTCAGTGGCCCTAAAGTAGGAATAGCATCCTCTTATGTAGCTAGAGCCATGCTTGCTTGGCTCCAGGAGCTGCAGGACCCAGAAATATCAGAGGGCAGATACCAGAGGTTGAATTCCAGAGTTTGCATGGCGGCCGCCTTCCTGGCTGACGCAACCAAGGATAATCTAACCTGGTCAGCTAGATCAGTAGCCAACAACATTGCAGCCAGACGTAGGGTATGGCTACGCTCCTGGGATGGAGATGTCACAGCGAAGAATCTACTCACGGCTTCTCCATACAAAGGATCGAAGTTATTTGGAGTTTGCCTGGAGAAGGTGCTAGAAGAGGCTTCGAGCAAAGACAAAACGAAAACCCTCCAGCAGCTATCTACAAGAAGGGGCTCCTTTCGAGGACATTCCTTTCGCTTTAGGGGCTTCACAGCCCCTTCCAGAAAATTCCAGACTCCCGCTCAGAGAGGCTACAACTTCTCCTTCAGAAACAGAGGCTTCGACCAGGAAGATACGATAGACGCAGGTCCACGGGTCCACCTGCATATCAACCCAGACAAGACTCACGACTACTACGACTGCCGGGTTGGAGGCAGGATCCAGCGGTTCCACGACGTGTGGGCACGCTCGATCACGGACACCTGGGTCCTATCCTGCGTAACACACGGGTACTCCGTAGAGCTCGACAGTCCACCGACACACAGATTCCTGATCTCGCCACGATCTCGAGACACAAGGAAACACCTCGCCATGACCTCCGAGATCATGAGGCTCCTCGACACCAGGGCCATAGAGAAAGTACCAAAGTCCAAACATCGTTCAGGGCTGTACTCCATTCTCTTTTTGGTGGCAAAAAAGACGGGCAAGTGGAGGGCAGTGCTGGACTTAAAGGCCCTGAATCGGCACGTAGCAAAAAAGGGGTTCAAAATGGAAACTGTGACCTCCATTTGCTGCCACATACAGAGAAACGACTGGATGGTATCTCTGGATCTACAGGATGCATACCTTCACATCCCAATCCGAGAGCCTCCCAGGAAGTGGCTACGCTTCAACTACAACAACCGCCATTGGCAGTTCCGGACTCTTCCCTTCGGCCTGTTCTCCGAACCTTCACCAAAGTTCTAATCCCACTGAGGCCAACCTCGGGATGGAGGGCATTCATGTCCACCCCTATCTAGATGATTTTCTGATCCGGGCCCACTCCCCGGAGAAAACTATACTAGACTTCAACAGGACGATCTCCTATCTAGAACAGCATGGGTTCCTGATCAACAGAGAAAAAAGTCACCTCACCCTAATGAGGCGATTGGAGCACCTCAGCGCCATCATAGATACGAGCTCCGACTTCGTGTTCGTTCCTCCGGACAGGTCAAGTCGGATCCAGAGGCTGGTAAGGACCCTCGGATCGTCATCCTGAATGAGGCTCAAGTCACTAGCATCTCTCCTCGGACTGATGGTATCGTGCAGGGTCCAGATGACGTGGGGCAGACTCCACCTACGTCCCTTGCAGACGCTGCTAAAACCTTTTCAGCGAGAGCTTACAGACGGACACAATCCCTGGGTGCTCCTCCCGAGCCACCTAAAAAACTCCATGTCCTGGTGAAGCAGTTTCGAAAGGGGGTCCCTCTCACGGAGCCCATGCGACATGTGATCACAACGGACGCCAGTCAAGCTGGCTGGGGAGCCCACACGTCGGTACAACGAAAGTGGTCGCCGGAGGACTCACAACAGCAGATCAACTACCTGGAGTTGAAAGCCATCCAGTTGACACTTCAACAACTTTTCCCCGACGGGACCAGCTACCATCTCCTGGTCTACACCGACAATGTCACGGCAAAAGCCTACGTGAACCATCAGCGAGGCCCCAGTCGCGCCAGCTACAACACGAGGCGACCCGTCCCTTCAGATGGGCACAAGGCCACACTCTGTCCCTCAAGGGGCAGGACAACATGACAGCAGACTGGCTCAGCCGTCAAGCCCTACTGCCCCACGAATGGATGCTCAACAAAACAGTCTTCCGGGACATTGTGGATTGGTTCGGTCTTCCCATCATAGACGTGTTTGCAACCAAGACCAACTCCCAGCTGCCCCGCTTCATGACACGAGAAAGGTGCGTAGAAGCGGAGGCGACCAACGCCCTCAACCAACCCTGGCCCGAGGGACTCCTATATGCGTTTCCCCCGTTCCCGTTGCTCGCACGAACCATCGCCAAAGCTCGCAGGAAATGGGCTCTTCTGTTGCTGGTCTCCCCCTGGTGGCCCAGGAGACCCTGGTTCTCGGAACTGATCCACCTCAGCCAGGGTCAATTCAGGAGACTCCCGTTGAGAGTAGACCACCTGCAACAAGGTCTGATTCTCTGCCCGGACATCCAGACATATCAACTGACAGTCTGGCTATTGAACGCTTGGCACTAAAGAGACGTGTATATACAGATCCGGTTCTCAATACTCTCCAGAGCTCTAGGAGACCGGCCTCCAGGAGGTCCTACCAGAATATTTGGAGAGTGTTTGCCTCCTGGTCAAAACAGAGAGGAGTCGATCCCAGACAGGCAAGGTCCTCCAAGTCTTGGACTTTCTTCAGCAGGGGTTAGATAAGGGTCTTAGGGCTAACACTTTAGCCAGGCAGGCAGCGGCCCTAGACTCAGTCCTTAGAGCGGCAACTAACAGGGCAATCTCTGCTCACCCTCATGTTAAAAGATCCAGACTCCTGTCTCCCCCGGTTGTTCATAGGGTACCATCATGGAATCTAAACCTGTTCTTAGAGGCGCTGACTAAACCGCCATTTGAACCCCCGAAGCACGTCTCCCTATGCTTTTTGACTCTCAAAACGGTGTTCCTGGTGGCAGTGATGTCAGCTCGACAAGTGTCTGAGCTGAGTGCATTGTCCATGGAAGACAATTTCTGCATCTTCCGCACTGACTCTGTTACCCTTCGCTTGGACCCAGCATTCATCCCTAAGGTAAATTCCTATTTCCACAGGGCCCAAGAGTTGGTGCTCCCTTCTTTCTGCCCCAAGCCAGCCCACCCTAAAGAAAGGACTTGGCACAAACTAGACGTCCGGAGGGCTCTAAAAATTTATTTAGCCATGACTAGCGCCCTACGCAAGTCCACGGCCCTCTTTGTAAACATCTGCCCGCGTCTTCAGGGCCTTAAGGCTTCCAAGAACTTATTATCCAAATGGGTAAAACAGGCCATTGTTGAAGCCTATAAAGCAGGCGGGAGGATTCCCCCTTTGCAGATTTGGGCTCACTCCGTCCGTAGTGCTGCCACCTCCTATGCCTTCAATGCACAAGCCTCATATGAGGAGATTTGCAGGGCAGCAACATGGGCATCCTTGCACACCTTTGTTAGGCACTACAAGATAAACGCTTTCCAATCGGCAGAAGCAGCTTTCAGCAGGCGGGTGTTGCAGTCCGACCCTCCCTGCCAGACAGCATACAGTTCTTCTTGTACCAGACTGCTACTTGTTATTCCTCTGGTTCATTTGAGTTAGGCCCCGTTGGGCTCCAAGTTCATTTTTTTTTTCGGAGTTGTATTACTGTTGGATTAAGGACACTTTTCTAGGGGCACTCGGCTAGATTACTGACTGGAGAAACCGGGTAGCTCCTAGTGCATGCGCAAAAGAAAAACCTGATCATCTGCCTCCTATCAGCCAACAGCAGAGCTACCCAGCGGAGGAGGAGAATGAGAGTAAGGGAGAGGGGAATTCACCGAAGGTAGGTAACCAATTCTTCTTTCTAGGGGGCACGGGAAATGTAATGAGAAGCAGGAAAAAGACCCTCTCTAAGCCACACAAAAAGAAATCTCAACGCTCCCATACATCCTCTCCCCTCCAATACGGAGGATGAAGAGCTGTCTGAGTGAGATAAGGGGGGAGGAGCTCGCAGGGGGGAGTGCGTTTGAACCAGAGACTTCTGACCACAGTTGCTGTTGTTAGATCTCTCTGCCACCCACCCACCCCAATTGAGTTCCAAGAGGCCCCTAAGGAAAACAAGAGGATTTTTTCCTGGGGGGGGGGAGCACAGCTGTGCCTGAGCTTCCTTTAGCCAAATTTTATGTTGATACAATTAAGGGGGAGTGGGAGCAGCCAGCAAGGTTGAAAGGGACCCATAATTTATAAAAGAGTCCTAGGGGATGCAGCCTGTCCCCTCCCCCTAGCGAGCACGGTTTGTCCCCGCATAGCAGGGGTCATGAGAAGACACAATCCTTCTCTTCTGACTCTTAGAAGTCCTCCAGTTGTGTGATTCTACTTGGTGCCCAAAGCCCAGAAGTTTGTGATGCTTCCTAAGGTGGACATGGGGGCAGCAGACGTAGTGAAGTCAGCGGCTCTCTTAGCAGAAGGGAAGGGATTCCCTAAGGATCCCCTGGGTGAGAAGGTTGAAGTGACCCTTTGTAAGAACTATGAGGCATTCTCCATGGCCCTCAGAGCAATAGCGTCTGCCTCTAGCTTCAGTCGAGCCGCTTACCTCTGAGCCAGTGACATGGCTCTGAAAGTGGAGTAAAAGGTTCTAATGAACAGCTTCAAGAAGTTGGCCCTGGCTTTAGCAGACACCACTCTAGCTGTAGTCCAACTAAACGTGTCAGCAATGGCTGCCAATGTAGTGGCCCTCTGCTTGATCTGCTTCTGCCCACAGAAGATTGATATCTTCCCTCCCCCAAAGCCATAATGATGGGGCCCATTTCCAGGGAAGAAAGCTGTTCGGGGAGGCAATGGACAATGGCCTTACAGCAGAGCCCAAGAAGAAGGCTCTTCCTCAGATGCCTGCCTTCCCCCCCCCCCCCCCCAAAAAAAAGGGATAAACAAGAATTCCTTTCATCCTAGAGCTTCCTTTTGGAACCATACGGGCAACTGGAGAAGATATCAGCACCCTATTTGACCTCGATGGCAGAACCAGTGAAGGGCCGTGGACCAGTCCCAGTTCAGGAGACCCCAGCCCACAAACCAGAAACAACCCAAGTCCCTGGCATGATGGGCTTCTGCCTCCCCATGTTACCAACAGCCTTATAGGGGGAAGGCTTTGTCAGCTCTTCATGGAACAGTGGGCAGCTACATCGTTAGATGCCAGCATCAGGGAAACTATCTCTTGGAGGGTATGCAGTTGAGTTCTCCTCCCATCCCCAGTGCCAAAGGACCTGGTAAAGGCGAACAAGTCCAAGCAGGTAATCCTACACCTCTTGGACATAGGGGCCATTGAACAAGTACCATTAGATTGGAGGCGTTCAGGTGTACACTCCATTTTCTTCATTGTACTAAAGAACAATACTCTATCTAAAGGCACTCAACAAGAGGGTGAGGTATCAAAGTTTTGAATAGAGACGCTGAGTTCGATCATGGGTTTCCTGTACCCCTGAGACTTCCTGGCCTCAATAGATCTACAGGAAGTGTATTTACATGTGCCCATCAGGTCCTCTCACCAGAAAGTTCTGAGGTTCGCCATGCAGATCAGCACTTTCAATTTTGGGACCTCCCCTTTGGCCGCTCACTGGCATCTTGGGTCTTGACAAAAATCCTGGTAGTACTAGTGGCACATCTCCGGGAGCAGGAGGTCCATGTGCACCCATATTTAGATAACCTGTTAGTACGGTCCCCTTCTCCGTCCCAAGGTGAGAAGTGATGCTCGGCTGATGATCAACTGCCTACAAACCCACGGGTTCCTTCTCAACCACGAGAAGAACTCTTATTCCATCAACATCAATTGTGCAACTGGATACAGTCAAAGACCAGGTTTTTCTGTCCACCAAGAGACAGGAGAAGCTCCAGGTCATCTTAGCATGCCTGCCCAGGGAGGACCACTCAGATCAGAGACTCCTTGTGCAACTGCTGGGCAGCATGGGCTCCGGCCTCGACACAGTAGCATGGGCCAGATTCCACCTGAAATTGCTACGTCCCTATCAACAGGAAATAGCAAACCAGGTTCACAGGCTTTTACATGTTCCAAACCGGGTCAAAGATCAGTTGAGGTGGTGGTCACACCTGGGGTGCTTCCCAGGGATCCTCAGCAGCTGATCCTCACCATGGATGCCAGCAGTTGGAGTTGGGGGGCTCACTACCACTGCAGGTCTACTTGGAGCAGATGGTCTCCAAGCAAGGCAAAGTGGCACATCAACAGGCTGAACTGAGGTCAGCCTGGCCTTACTCGGGTTAGCCCACTACATAGTCAACAGCAACATTTTGGTTTGCACAGACAGCACAACAGTGATGACGTCAATCATCAGGGAGGCTCCCAATCAAAGTTCTTGCAGGAGGAGGCATCCCTACCCTCCTGTTCCAGTGGGCAGAGATTCCTCTAATAATGATCCAAAGCAGTCCACATAGCAGGGTCACTCAACTTTCAAGCAGACTTGCTGTGCTGCCAAGAATTGGATCTGGTGGAGTGATCACTCTTTTACAGAGAGCCTTTTGTCTCGTACGGAACCAGTTCAGCACTCCAGTAGATTTGTTTGGCACCAACAAAAAGGTCCACATGTTCCTGACAAGGAAAAGAGATCCTGCAGCCGCAGGGGTTGACACATTCTCACCGTGACTGAAGGGACTTGTTTATGCATTCACCCAGTTTCCAATAATTCCACAAGTCATCCAACAGACCAAGGAACAGGGGGCGCTGCTGATCCTGGTGGCTCTTTATTGGCCACTCTCTGCCCATGGTTTTCAGAGATCAATAGCAGAGCCCTTGAGACTGCCAGCGTGGGAGGACATACTGTCTTAAGGATCAGTTCTGCATCCAGATGTTCAGAAGCTACCAGTAACAGCCTGGTTGTTGAAAGGGAGCAACTAAGTTCCATGGGATACTCATGAAGGCGTCTCACTTCTATCATCAAGAAGGAATTCGACAACCAAGATATGCAGTGCATCATGGAACAGATTTGAAAAGTGGTGTGCAGATAATGGTACAAATGCATCGAGAGCAGGCACCCCAGAGGAGCAGCTTCTCCTGCAGGCAGGCCTGGACCTTGGCCTGAAAGCCAACATGCTAGAAAGATACATATCTACATTATCGAGCATTTTTGAGCTGCTCAGGCCAGCCTCCATTGTAGGCGCACACACGTCAAGAGGTTTTTCTGAGTGGTGGAACTTTTCTGTCCTCGAAAACAACAATGATTTCCCACATGGAGACTCCATGTACTCCTGTCTGCCCTGACTTACTTCAGCCAGCAAGGTATCCGAGCTAAGGGCCCTCTCTCTAGAGTCAGACCTCTGCATCTTTCATAGGGACAAGGTAGTCCTGAGACCTGACCCCTTCCTTTTATCCCAAACACCCCAAAGAATGGGCTTGACATATATTAAACATAAGAAGGGCTGTAAAAGTATACCGTTAATAGGTCTGGCAACTTCAGAATACTCAGCCCTATTTGTAGTCTTCCGGCATAGGCGGAGGGATAGAAGGACTAGCAAATCTACCTTGGCCAAATGGTTGAAATCCCTGTATTTATGGAGGCATACAAGGCAGCTGGGATTCCTATACATAAAGGAATTATGGCTCACTCAGTCAGGGGGGCAGCTACCAACTCGGCCTTACTGAGTCAGGCTTCAGTGGAAGAAATTTGTAGGGTTGCTACCTAGGTGTTGGTTTACACCTTGGCCTGTCATTACAGGGTTGCCTTTGGTCAAAGGATGCTGGGGAGAGTATTAGATGCCTATATATCGGGTAACACCCAGGATAGATGGTGACATACTTGTACTGGTGGGAATCCATCCTCCCTGGAGAGACACTGCTTGGGGACAGCCCATCAATAAAACAGTCCTGCAAAGGAGGGAGAATGGAATATTTCTTACCTGTGAATTTTCCTTCTCTTCTTTCATGGGACAGATGGTCTACTTCCCTCCCATTTGGAATTCCACCTAGGTCTCGGGGGAAGGAGTGAATTCAGAGTAGGAGTAAGGCTTCCATCTTTCCTTCCCTGCTCTTATATTCTCTACACTTCATTCATTTTAGTGACCCTTTGATTACAGTAGTGTTGTGCTGGTTAAGATTTATAACAAAGCAATTTTAAAATGTGAGAGTTCTAAGTAGCTTTGGCAGTCTCATCCTGGCGATCTGAGGTAGGCTATACCCCTCCCATGGTCTGAGGCTGTCAATCATAATTGATCCTGCCTGTCTGGAGTGAGGAAGGACATATCCCATCAGTAAGACAGTCTGTCCTGCAAAAGAAGAGAAGGAAAATGTACAGGTAAGAAACTGTTTTCTTTTGTACGGGGTTTTCAGAGTGATAAGAGAAGAAACTAACAAGATGATGGAGGCAGGGAAACCTGTATTGGTACCTACTTACCTTAATTCAGCTTCATATTATTTCCTGCTAGTGGTGCCTTTTGCAGAATTAAAAACATTAAAGCTGTACATCCAAACTTGGTTCTCTTTTCATTCTTACCTCCGTTTCCTTCCGTTTATCTTTGATCCTCCTCCCACCACTTCTTGAAATAGCTAGTTCTTACTTGTCAGTATATTCAAAAGCCCTCTGCTGCCAACACCTGCAGATGAATTATCAGATTTGACATGGAGATATTTGACCCAAAAGTCATGTCGGTTGAAAACAGTAGGACTTTCTGGATACCACCTTTGTAAAAATACCAACTTCTGGAAACTGGATGTTCCAACTAATTTATCTTTTCCTCTTGTAGATTCCACTGTTTCAGGCCCACCCACAGTTAAAGCAGTGTGTACGTCAAGCTATAGAACGTGCAGTCCAAGAACTTGTACATCCTGTGGTGGATCGATCAATTAAGATTGCAATGACTACTTGTGAACAGATAGTAAGGAAAGACTTCGCTCTGGATTCAGAGGAGTCACGCATGCGTGTAGCAGCCCACCATATGATGCGGAACCTGACTGCTGGAATGGCCATGATTACTTGCAGGGAACCTTTGCTGATGAGCATAGCTACCAACCTGAAGAATAGTTTTGCTACTGCATTGCGGGTAAGTCAATACAGTTTTCTCATGCGATGGGAAACCTAGTGCTTGTTTCCTTTCCAAATGTTAGGTTTTTCTAATTAACTGTATTGGTGTTAACTGAATACTTACTTAATGATTCCTGGATACATTTATTGTCGTGAGTAGAGGATTTGGGGGAGAATATCTTTGGATTGGCTGGGCAGTAGGGAAGGGAAGAATGACTGGATAAAGACAAGTAGCTTCTCATTACTGAGCTTCATGTTCTGATGATTTTTTATTGTATGACACAGTTTTAACCATTTACTGACTGTTCATCGCAAGTGTGCAATTCACCAGTTTACGCCTCAAACTTTGAAGACTGTTGTTGGCTAACTCTTGGTACTGGATGTTAAACTTGAGACAGCTTACTAATAACTATAAATTGAAAGGATTACACTGTATGGTTTGACTTGCTTGACTTATTGTCATTGTTAGCACAGATGTGTGTTCACAAAATTTTAAGCATCTTTTATGGCTTTGTAAGCTGACAATCCTTTTTAAAATGTAGTGTATTTTTAAAAGTAGCTTGAATTGCCAGCTTTTGAGTAAATAGCTAAGTGGGTTAGCTGCCAAAAAAGTGACATTTGCCAGCACTGTGAATAGATACCAAAACCACCTGGAAGCTGAAAGCATAGGTGTTTCTAAGTGCAAACGTTTTAAATTAAGCTTTCAAACTTAACCATTCCATTCCTCGTCGTGGGCCTGAGAGGGAATTTGTTTAATTCCTCCTATGGCCCTCGGGAGGTGGGCAGCTGCCTTGTTACGGAATGATTCTGCTGAATAGGGCTGGTAGGGCAGGATTTTATTGTGCAAGAGGCTGTATAGGGTTAGTAAGGAGCCTGCAACTTCTGTGATGGGCCAGTAACTACAATGAGCAGTCTCCTTCATTTCTGATTCCATGAGACAGATTACTTCCTTGGATCAGAATCGTACTTCTGACGTTCTCAAACATTCTAGAACCATGCCCCCTTTTGCTTGTCTGTGTAGTTGAGGCCTTTTCCCCCCAACACTTAAACATGCAAACTCCTTGCTCTCTGACTCTCTCCCCCTTGCATTACCATTTATTTTGGAAATTTCCTGTAGCTCAGCCAGGGTGGAACTAGGTGTTTGTCAGATGTAGTGCACCTTGCCAGAATACCTTCTGCATCCCCCCAAGTTACCCACCTCCAAGTCTGAGAACTACTGCCATATCGAACATGTGTTTATAGGTTGGTGGGAACAGGTAAACATACTGAAGAGGGCCAAGCAAACAACCCTGTTTGCAGCACAGGTTCACGATGCATCTTATTTAATGCTAGGATTAAGAATCATGGCCACAGACCCTTTGTCCCATGTTTCCCACACTTTCAGACTTGAAGATTATTACGGACATCATACCTTTTATGCCCCGTAATTTATTGTAATTTCCTGAAGTGCATTCCACAAGTGTCTTGCAGAAGTTGGTTTATAGTCAGTTTGATCTGTTTTTCTCCATCTACAGTGCTATAAAGTTTTTGTAAAATATTTTTTTCTACAAATGGACACTTGAAAAATCAGGATTACTCACAACCTGTACAAGATGTACAGCACTGCGTACGACTAGTAGCGCTGTAAAATAAGTAGCAGTAGTCTCCAAATTCAGTCTTGAGCATAATTAGTTTTGAGTGATGTCTCACTGTGCAAAATAAGCATTATTGGGACTGGTCTTAGATGTACCTTTTTTAAAAAAGGCTATCCCCATGCAATGACAACCTAAAATGCTTTTAATTTTTAAGCCGTGTGTGCTGAAGCTAAATTGGTGGTAGACTAGTCAGAAACCCAGAAAAGGCCTCTAGAAAACTTGGTGATGGTACTTTTGGGGAATTAGTGGCAATTAGGTTATTTTTATGGACAAATGCGCTGAATTAGAAAATATAGGTTGCCAAATTTTGTACCAAATTGTTTGGTTGCCACCTTGGAAAGTGGCAACCATTTTCCAGAAATTATTATGAAAGGTGACGACGTGGGGGGATTAGTAACAATGTGGTGGTAATGAGAGAAATTTGCTGAATTCAAAATCTAGGTTGCCAAATTTAGTACCACATGGTTTGGCTGCCATCTTAGAAAATGGTGGTTTTTCAAAAATTAGTGTGGAAGGTGACAACATTTGGGGAGACTTTTGTGGCAACAAGGTGTTCCTTAATGAAAGAAATGTGCTTAACTCAATATCTAGGTTGGCAAACTTTGTGCCACATTTGGATTTGTTTTTATTAGTTGTGATTAGCCCTGTTTTAATTTATTATTGTTATAAATGTTTTAAATTGTTTTTAGTATTTTATATGTTGTAAGCCACCCTGGGCTGCATGGCAGGAGGGGCAGGGTAAAAATCAATTGAAATAAATAAAAATAAATAAATAAATGGTTTAAAGTCACTTAATACATAGGCCTATTTTTACCAAGTGGAACCAACTTTTATTTTTGTACAAAATTGCAAAGTTCATGATTTCAAGGCTTTCAGGATAGGGAAGCATCCATCAACTGCTTGTGGACTCTGTTTTCAAAGTGCACTTAGTGGAATTTTGAGTGGCCATGAGTAAAGATATCTGGAAACATGTTATAAAACAAACACAATTGTAAATGCAATGTATATAAAAGACAAAGTTATAGACTTATAACTTTATGTTGTTAGACGCAACAAGTTTTCCTTTGTGATCGCTCAAAATTTGGTCAGCATGCATTGGTCAGTTATGAAGTGTAAGTTCAGTCCATTGATCTGTTCACACATGTGACTCCTCGACTACATTTGAAGCTTGGAGTACACATAATTCTACAATTTTTACACTTGGGCTGCATGTTTGTATCCACAAAATATCATTTCTGTGCAGGACTTTGGAATGGCATTTCTCCGTTGTCTAATGTCCATCCCAGGTTTATAGGGCTTGAAATGACAGGAATCAGTATATTTGCCTCCACACCATATTCTGGTAGCGAAGGTTGATACAATGCCTCCTGTGTGAGTGGCAGTTATTCTTCCTTTGTTGTGAACATCATACAGCGAATCTGACAGACATCACATCATGAGACATTGCATTATTGTGATTGTACAATTAAGATATAAATTTCTATGCCCTCTCATCCAGTCCTTCGGACGAAGGGAGCGATCTCCCTCTGGCCACAAGGGGGCAGCAAAGCAACTTTCAACTGGGCATGTGTAGGGGATCGCTCCCTCGCTTTCCCAGTTGAAAGTTTGCCTCCGGATCATCAAGCTCCAGCAGGGTGCTCTGGACCCACAGTGACCTTTGAGCCCCCAACTCCTTCCGAGGGGGGGCTTCTCCAGTTTTAGTGTACGGGGACTTAGCCCAAAGTCCTTGCGCGCCAGGCGCCACCGCAACCAAAGCCACCTCAACTCCTCCCATCCCCCCGGTGCCGGCTCTCAAGCACAGACCAGAGTAGAGCAGGCGCGGGGTTCAACCCACTGGGTACGCCCCCCGCTCGGGCCACCTGCTATGGCTAAAGCTGCAAAACACCGGGCCGCGGCTCTACGCACCGCAGCGCAAAAAGAAGGCCCCGCAGCGGCAACCACAGGGGAAAGCATAACCGCGTGCATTCTCCCCCCACCCACCCCCCCCGCCCAGACCAAGGCATGCACGCAGCATGAGGAGACCAGAATGGAGGAGGAGGAGATGGCCTCAGCTGCCTCACAAGTAAGAGGGGCCCATTCCATGGATTTCCTACAGGTGCAGCTGGATGCCCTTAGGTCTATGATGGGGGTTTTGGCCCATATAGAGAGCAACCAAAACAGGGCACTGTGTGCTCGCAAGTGACCCCGTCCCCTCCCCCCCCCCCCCAAAAAGGCCTCCTTTAAAGGCACTTCCAAAGCTGCGAGCAAGGGCAAACATAGGAGTCAATGCAAGCCCCTGCAGAAAAAATTCCTCAAAGACCACCTCGGTTCCTTCAAGTCCAACACGACTTGGACTCCCTTCTCAGTGAGGAGGACGAGTTGCCCCAGGAAGAGTCTAGCTCAGACTCACCCCCCCCTTCCAAGAAACGCAGTGGAGCCACTAAATCAACCCGAGCACCAGCACGTGCTTTACAGGAGTCCTCCTTAGAGGAAGAGCTGGCAGCTGCTTCTTCTATCCACACGCATCACTCTTCTGAAGGCGAAACGCAGGGGTGGGAAGATATCCTTTCCAAGCTGTATAAGGAACTGGGCAGGGAGTTTCCACATGACCAAGGCCCAGAATTATTCAGGAGAGCGGAGAGGGTGCTTAAAATCACACCCAAGACCCCGAAGAAAAAAGATTCGGATTTGTCCTCCAATGAGGACGACGATTCAGATAGGGATTGCATCCCTAAGTTGGACCACAGCTCTAGGGGGGCCTCTTTAGACAGAGCATTTGAAAAAATAAGGGCACAAAGGAAGCTACCCACCAAATCTTCTAAGTTGTCCAAAGCCCAGCAGGCACTTCATTCCTTCAAGTATAGCAACCCAATTTTTGGATTGCTCCAAGTGGATGCTGCAGCCACCTCCCTCGCCCGCCAGTCTGTATTCCCAGCTGAGGGGGACCTCTTACCCAAAGACTCAACTGACAAGGGGGTTGAGGTGAGTCTAAAGAAAAGTATTGCAACCCAATTTTTGGATTGCTCCAAGTGGATGCTGCAGCCACCTCCCTCGCCCGCCAGTCTGTATTCCCAGCTGAGGGGGACCTCTTACCCAAAGACTCAACTGACAAGGGGGTTGAGGTGAGTCTAAAGAAAAGCTATGAGGCTCTGTCCAACATCCTACGCATGGCCACCACTTCCTCCTACGTATCTAGGGTCGTTATGAAGTGATTCAAGCTGGGTAAGAACCCCGATATCTCTGCCTCCCTGTCCCGTAAGCTTGCCACCAATGTCACCTTAGACCACGCATTCCTAGTGGATTAATCTATGGACATGCTCACCTGGGCAGCCGTGGCAGCCAGGCGCAGGTTGTGACTGCTCCTGGTGGGCGGATCCATATGCAAAAAACCTCCTGGTAAATAGCACCTTCAAGGGCGGGAAAACTATTCGATTCAGCCTTGGACAAGGCGCTCGCCAAGTCGTCCAATAAGGATAAAAAACACACCTTGAACCAGGTTCAAACATTTAAGAGCTTTTTTCGCCCCTTCAGCCGTTTCAACCAGGGACCTAGATGTAGCCAATTTTTGGGCACTACCTGGAACTCTCAGACTTGCAGCAGGAATCAGAGGGGTCGCGGAACAAGGGCCAACAGATCCTCATCACACCAGCATTACCCCCGTCGTCCCAGATCTTGCCCCCCACCACCACCACCACCTCAAGCAGTAGTCATGACTATTCCGGACCTTCCTGCCCCACCTCTACCTGTCTCAGCGCTCGGCTTCTGCAGTTTGCACCTAGGTGGGTACAATCAACCACGGATGTCTGGGTCCTTCAATCAGTGGCGAGGGAATACTCCATAGAGTTCAGAGACACTCCAAAGGAGCTCTTCCGAGTATCCCCTCGCTCACGCATCCCCTCCCAACACAAGACGATGCTTATGGGATTAACCAGGCTCCAGCATATGGAAGCCATAGAAAGAGTGCCATGGCACAAAAAAGGGACAGGGCTATATTCCATCATCCTGGTGCAGAAGAAAACAGGGGACTGGAGGGGGGTCCTTGACTTGAAGCGCCTGAACAGGTCACTTCGAAAACACCACTTCAAGATGGAGATTCTGGCCTCTCTCTTGCTGGCCCTATCCAGGGACGACTGAATGTCCTCCTTGGACCTCAAGGATGCCTATCCCCATGTACCCATCCTGTCGGTCCACAGACGATGGCTCCAATTCTGCTACGAGGGTCAACACTGGCAGTATCTGGCCCTCCCCTTCGGCTTAGCATCAGCACCGAGGGCATTCACCAAGGTTCTTGTTCCCCTCATAGCAAATCTCCGCTTGGAGGGGGGATAGCCATCTACCCTTACCTAGACGATCTATTCATCAGGGCCTCATCACGTCAAATTGCCCAGGCCCATCTGCGGCGTGCCATCTCCTACCTTCAACGCCATGGGTTTCTGATCAACAGGGACAAGAGTCCTCACGCCCATGCAGCGAATGGAGCACCTAGATGTAATCAACACCGCACAGGACAGGGTGTTCAATCCCCCTCAGAGACAACACAAAATTAGACATCTAATCAAAAGGGTATGAGCTCAACCTCGTTCCCCACTGCTGACACTTGCATCCCTGCTAGGGTTCATGGTTTCATGCACCCGCCACCTGCAATGGGACCGCTTCCATTCCCGAACCCTTCAGTCCCTGCTCAGGCCATGGCAAACTTCAATCATCAACAGCTCGCCTGCTGCTATCGTAGTCACCCAAGAGACCCTACGATCGCTCTCATGGTGAGAAAACCCACACAGGTTCAACCTAGGAGTTCCCCTGACAGAACTCGACAAGCTGACAATAAGACACCAGCCTGCCAGGATGGGGGGCCCATCTGCTCCCAGAAACTGCACAGGGACTTGGGTCTACACGAGATCGCAGACACAGCATCAGCTGGCTCAAGCTCAAAGCTGTTCGACTCGCCCTGCTTCATTTCAACTAGCATGTACGAGGGAAGTACATCCAGATACTCACGGACAGCACCACCGCCTTAGCTTATGCCAACAACCAGTGAGGCTCACGGTCGCAGACCCTCCACAGGGAAGCGTCACGTCTGTACCTATGGGCAGACACACACCTCCTCTCTCTCATGGCACATCACATCAGGGGGAAGGAGAATGTAGAGGTTGACTGGCTGAGCAGGCAGACAGTAGACCCTGGCGAATGGGCCCTCAGTACAGCGGCCTTCAATCTGATTGTCTGCACATTCGGCCTCCCAGTACTGTTCTCTGCAACCAACACCAAGACGGAGCAGGTTTTCAGCAGTTGCCTCACCCCAAAGCAGAGGCCCATGATGCGCTCAGTCAACCATGGCCCCAGGGCCTACTGTACGGGCCAAAAAGCTTAGAGCCACAATCACCATAGTAGCCCCCTTCTGGCCCTGCAGACCATGGCTTCCCGATCTGATCACTCTAATCACAGGGGACCAGCTAGAGCTCCTGGTGACCCCAGACCTGCTAGCCCAGGGGGGCCCCTGTTTTACAACCAGCCGAACTTCCTGAAATGACAGCCTGGCTATTGAAACAGCAGCCCTTCTGAAGCTAAGGTATTCTGCCCCCATCGTACAGATGCTTTTGGCGTCTTGACACAACTCCACCAGACACATATACCAGTGCTCCTGGGGGATTTTTGTCATATGGTGCCATTCCCATCAGGTCCCCCCTGTTCCTCGTCAGTACCGCAGGTCCTCCAGGAAGGATTAGACAAGAGTCTCCAATCAAATACCTTGACCAGACAGCTAGCAGCCCTAGACAGCACGCTAGGAGCTTCTTCAGGACAGTGCCTAGCGGCCCACCCGCATATCAGGCAATTCCTGAGGGCTGCCTGCCACATATCCCCCCCGTTGTCCATAGATTTCCTAATTGGAGCCTCAGCGTGGTGCTAACGGGAGCCCCCTTCGAACCCCTCCGGGAGGTCTCCTTATACTTTCTATCAATCAAGGTGGCATTCCTCATTGCCGTCGCCTCAGCCAGAAGGGTATCAGAGATTGGGGCCCTCTCCATCAATCCAGCCCTATGCACCTTCCAGAAGGAATCGGTAGTCCTCCATTTGGACCCTACCTTCCTTCCGAAGGTATCCTCTATGTTCCACCTTCCATAGGAGGTGGTCCTTCCCTCCTTCTGCCCCAATCCCCAGCACAGACTGGAGAGACTATGGCATACCCTAGATGTTCTCCAGGCGCTCAAAATTTATATCGAGCGCACTCAGGCCTTTAGACGAATTTCCTGTATTTGGTTAACTACCATCCGCACTCTAGGGGTGCCAAGGCCTCCAAAGCGGTCCTTGCCAAATGGATCTCAGCCTGTATTGTGGACGCGTACAGGGCAGTAGATCTCTTACCCCCAGTCAGAACTCGAGCTCATTCTACCCGGGGGCCTCTGCTAACTGGGCCTTCAGATCCCGAGCCCCAATTGGTGAAATCTGCAAGGCAGCCACATGGAAAAGTATGCACACCTTCACCAGACACTATGATAGATCTTTTCGAATCAGCTGAAGCCACCTTCGGGTAGCGGGTGCTGCAGGGGGTCCTGAACTCTCCCTAGGCACCCTGTTCCCCCCCCCCCCCTTACCGAATTCTACACTGCATTACCTCCCTTCATCCGAATGACTGAACGAGAGGGCATAGAAAGGGCAATTGGGTTTCTTACCTTGTGAATTGCCCTTCTATGTCCCTCGAGGTAGGTCATTCGCTCCACCCAGGTGTTATACCCAGGTGCCGTCAGACCTAAATTGTTTTCCCCGTCAGGGGTAGTTCCTTAGTTGATCCCCCATAGGGGGGAGAGGTTTTATTCTTTTTTCAGATAAGTAGTTACGTTCCCTTGGCTGTGGTCCACCTGGGAAAGCGAGGGTGCAATCCCCCTACGCATGCCCAGTTGAAAGTTGCTTTGCTGCCTCCTTGTGGCCAGAGGAAGATCGTTCCCTTCATCCAAATGACCTCCCTCGAGGGACATAGAAGGGGGCAATTCACAAGGTAAGAAACCCAATTGCCCTTTCTCAATATCGACTAGTTTCTCATGTCGGTTCACCCTCACCCAGATGGTGGTGTTAAACGCTTTCCATGTTGAAAACTGGTTACTGAAGTAGGACGTACTACCGCAGCCAGTCAGTGTGTGAAAAGGTGCCACACAATCAGGTGGCAAGCTTTTGTGAACTTCCTGTACATCAATGTACTGTGTTTGCATGTGCTCATGATTTGATTCAGAGTTCTCTTCAAGTCAATGTGGGCAGGTGTGCCAGCAAAAGTATTGAGACATCAGTGTGTCTGTGGGAAATTAGGACAGCGTCATGAGGAATGTTTGTTTATTTCAATTGATTTTTACCCCGCCCCTCCTGCCATGCAGCCTGGGGCGGCTTACAACGTATTGTAATGTTGGCTGCATTCAAGATGCATGTGTTGTCCTCCTTATGTGAAGCCTGCAGAGGAGTAACATCCAACTTGGCACTTGATGCTCTTACCTCCAGTGGGTCAGCAAATGCTCCAGATATTATGATGTCCTTGTCAGTTGGTGCCTTTGCAATTAGCTCTGTGGCCAAACATTTTGTTAGGTTTGCTTTGTTGCCTGGTAATGCCATAAAGTTCTTCCCAGCTTGTGGGAAGAGGAACATCTCCATAGTCTAATCACTCAGTGTATTGGTCTAGTATGCCTGCTTGTTAAGCTGTTTTTACATGGACTCTTCCCCCCCCCCCCTCCAACTCGGTGTTTGGGTGGATGGGCGGGGGGGAGGGGCGTCCGTGTATATGGATGGGGCGGGGGAGGGAATGGGTGTCTGCTCAGTGCTGCCCGTGTCAACACAGAGTGGGATGGGGGGAGGGGCGCGTGCTCGTGCGCAACACCCACCTCCAGCCATCGCACACCCATCTCCACCCATGGAGCCCTCTGGAAAACCGGAGGAGACTCCATGGGTAGAGGTGGGTGTGTCCATGTAAACGGACACACCCATCCCCCCACCTATCTCTGTCCATGTAAAAAGGATCTTAATCCAATCAATTTTTTTCAGGACAAGCAACACCTGCTGTTAAGACATCAGCTAGCACAGATTTCTGTCCAGTTAACGCAACATTTCTCTTTGTGAGTGACACCAGTACTAGTAGAAGCTTGTGTTGAAGCACCTCTGACAGATCAGCCTGACATAGTTCCTTATAAGCAGCAACTAGATGCCGTAGAATACCTGTCTGCTTTAAGAACCTCTTCTTTCCCTCTGGTGCACTTCACCACCTTGTATAAAGAACCAAAAATTCTGGCATGATTTTGGGTCATTTTTGCATGGATTTCTCTCTGAGGAGGTATTTCATTTTCATGAAGCACTCTTCGATAAAAATTATTAGCTGGACATTGCCAAATTCACAAGCATTGTGTAGAGAATCCTGGATATCTTTTGAGACCAGGTCCTTATTGGAGGTATTCTGAAAACACAGTTCATCCAGATTGTGGAAAACCTTGAAACATTGAAGAATGCTGAGCAATGAATCTTCTCCGTTATCGCGTTGTTTCTGTGCATTGCTGACTTCATCTTGTAGGGCTTCAGCATGGAAAACGGTGCCGTACAATGCATAGGTGTCCTCAGCTAATTGAGATCAGAGGTTATACAAAAGAGCCCGTTAACTCAAAGCTTTCGACGTCTTTGTAATTCCCACAATTCCACCTCTTCTCTTTCCAATTCCATTCAACTATCCTTGAGCCTGGTCAGGGTCGACCTGATCCTTGATGACAGAGTTACCAGTTTTGAATTCAGTAAGGATTTCTGCTGGCAGCTGTTGCATTTCTGCTGTGTAAACAGTGACTGCATAGCTGGAATGATCATAACTCATGAAGAAAGGTAACACAGAAGCAAATGAATGGATATGAAGGTCCCATAATCCTTGACATCGTACTGTAGTGAACAGAAGGAGAATTTCCGCCACTTCTATATATCCTCACAACAGAACAAAGTTTGGGTGAGTCATCTTGTTCTGCATGAAGTTGTGCTTAATTTAATGGAAAACCGAATCATCAAGCAAATCAATAAACTTTTCTGCATTCTGCAATTCACCTGCAGCTCACGTCATCTACTTCAGAATTATGATTGTTTAGGAACTCAAAGAATATTGGAAGTAGGATGCGCCCACAGGGCCTGCAGTGTTAACTTGTGTGCTTGCATAGCTTGATTGCATAGCTCCCTGTTAAGTTGCTATGCAGTGTTCTCACCAAATAATCCACTCTAGCCAAGCTTCCTCCAAACCAGTTGCTTTTGGAAAACAGAGTCCATAGGAAATCTGGAAAACAGCCACCGTTTTCGAAGAAGGCAGCCAAACCATGCGATACAAAATTTGGCAACCTAGTTTTTTTAATTCAGTGTGTTTTTCCATAAGAAACCTACCTAGTTGCCACTAATTCCCCCGAAACACGCTCACTGTCCACAATTTCTGGAAACCTGTCCAGTCTAGAGGCCAACAGAGGCAACACCCTGTAAAGCTTAAACCATCTGTTTCTTCACTGTTACTCTGGTGATTTATCGTTCTTGGCCTGGCAACTGTAGCTACCCAACTCCATGTTATGAAGTTCTTGATGGCAGCTTGTCAGTTGGGTTTCTGCTTGCCTCTTCACAGGGGTCTTCCAACTACTTACTTGAGGGAAAGATCTTCTTGGCTGCTCTCCCCCCCGCGCTTTCAGGGTTTTACCATAAAGGTTTTCATAATGGAATCCTTTAACAAAGTGAGTTTCTGTGCAGAGTATGGTGTCATCCTTTAAATTAGAGCAGAGCCTCACTACAATAAGAGAGTCTTGCAATTCAGGTATAAAAATCTAGTTTGAAGTACATAATCTCTATAGAGGAGACTTGGAAAACTAGGTAGTATTTGAACTTGTGTTTTATTTATTTTATTTATTTATAAAAGATTTCTATCGTGCCCAGAGGGCAGCCCGAGGTGGCAAACAACAAGATAAAAAACAATAATACAATAAAAACAATTTTAAAGTTTTAAAAATGCCATATGCAGGGAGAAAACACATAAACACCCCCCCTAAACGTCGAAGTGACAGGAGAGTGGGGGCCAACTGAGCCTCCTCTGGGAGCGAGTTCCACAGCACAGGCGCAGCCACTGAAAAAGATCTAACGTCGGTGGCTACTCATCTCGCCCAGGGAACCTCCAAAAAGGCTCCCACGGATGATCTCGGGTCACACGGGCACATGGGGAGTGAGGCGGTCCTGCAGATAAGCACGGCCCAGGCCGTGAAGAGCTTTAAAGGTCAAAACCAGCACATTGAACCTAGCCAGGTGCTTTATAGGCAGCCAGTGCAGAGCCCAGAGCACAGGTGTCATATGCTCCCTGCGGTCCGCCCCCATAAGGAGATGGGCTGCAGCATTCTGCACCAGCTTCTCAGGCAGCCCCACATAGAGCACATTGCAGTAATCCAGCTTCGTGATGATGAAGGCATGGATGACAGTGGCAAGGTCAGAGTGAGAGATACGGCCAAAGCTGTCGAACAAGATGTAACTTCCAAAATTCACTCCCCACCATGGCCACAACCTGAGATTCCAGGCTGAGCCGTGAATTGAGGAGTACACCCAGATGCACCTGAGACCATGGGAGGGTGACCCCCCCCCCCCCAACAAGAGGAGATTCAACCACTCCCAGGACCCCCAAGCCCTTGCCCACCGACATCACCTCCGTCTTTTCAGGATTCAGTTGCAGATGGCTCAACCTCCTCCAACCCCCCCACAGCTGACAGGCACTGGGAAAACGAGACTGCATGGCCTGGGTTGATGAAAAAAGAGAGGTAGAGCTGAGTGTCATCAGCATGCTGCTGACACTGCATACCCTGAAACCCTCTCATGATCTCCCCTAACAGCTGCATATAGATGTCAAACAAGAGGGGGGACAGAAAGGCACCCTACGGGACTCCAAACATGAGTTCCCGGGGAGAAGACGTGCACTCCTCAAGACCACCCGGTGAGTTCTCCCAGCCAGGAATGAACTAAACCAGTCCAAGACCGTTCTGCAAATCCCGGCATGGTTTTGCAGGTGAGTCACCAACACCTCATGATTGACTGTGTTGAACGCAGCCAAAAGGTCTAGCAGGACCAGTAAGGTCTGATGACCCTGGTCAAATGCCAGATAGAGATCGTCAACCAAGGCCACCAGTGCAGTCTCCATACCATACCCAGCTTGAAAGCCAGACTGAAAGGGGTCAAGGAAACCGGTGCGGTCCAGATGTTCCTGAAGCTGCCGTGCCATAGCCTGCTCAATAACCTCCCTTGGAGACTGGCCGATAGCTGGCAGGAGCATCCGCGTCGAGAGTTTCTTGAGCAGGGGCCTAACCGCAGCCTCTTCTAGGCAGTCAGGCACCCTGCCCTCCCGGAGGGAGGCACTGACCACCCCAGCCAGCAACAGCTGTAACGTCTCCTGGCTGGCTTTCACCAGCCAGGACGGGCATGGATCTTGTTCGCAAGTGGTGGCACGAATAGATCCCAACAAGGACTCCACAGCGGCAGGTGACACCATCTGAAACCAATCTCATAAAACAGGACAGGACGGGGCATCCATAGCCCCAAGATGATCCTCTGCAATAACTGTGGTACTGAAATCGTGACAGATGCGAGCGTTTCATGCTTAGAATGGATGCAGTGGAACATTTCCTGCAGATGCCGAAGCTCCCTTCTTGGAGACTGGTAGCTGAAGCTAGCAAAATAACATGACCTGCAAAACAAGTTAAGGATTGGGATTGATAATCTGTTTCTCTTTCCTAAAGAGACGCAGGTAAACATTTTACTTGCGTTTTTTTAAATTCGGGGACTACTAGGGCTGACTTAAATTTCACAGAAAGTTCCTGGTTTTCTATAGTCTTGACACACAAGTTCTCATTTTAAGTGATCCAAAACCTGCCACGATTTGTGCCTTAAAAGATACAGGACATGAAACCAAAATTTGGATTATGCATAAGCTTTACTGTAAAATAGAGAGAGATCATGATATTTGCATGGGATGAACCTTAAATTGACGTCTGCATTCAGGTTAGGTGTCCTGAAATAAACTGGAGAATTTTAGTTTGGGTATTGGGCATCTGGAGGAAGCAATGTAGGTTTTGAAAATAAAAGAAAATGGATCAAGAACTCTTATCCCCAACTCTTTTGGGAACTGTACCTTGTTGCATCCAGTAGAGATGGCAAATACGGTTCACCTCAGAGTTGTCCCTAGGCCTTGTGCTCATTCACAGAATATGTGTTTTTGTGGGGCGGTTTTAAAGTAGGGTAGTGGCAGGCTATTTTCTAGAGATGGAAGAACTTTGGGTCGGTGTCTGTCACATATCTATCATTATGGCCCAGAAAACTTCTCTGGTAGTTGGAGATGAATTTGTTCTATACAATTTCTTTCAGCAATTGGGGGTGAGAGTATGATTGTTCTAGGGGTCTAGTACTGACAGTAGATGGGAGAACTTTTTGCATGCTTCATAAAATGTTATCCAGTTGTGGTACATAAGCGTAATTACTTTGTTAGCTTATTTCAGAGTTACTTCATGTTCCTAGTGACATGGATGTTTCTGCAGTCAGTTGCTCAGATTTCAAGATTGACTGATTTGTTAATGAAGACAGCAAGCTACCACTGTATAATGTCCTGACTTTTTAATAGGCAGCATCCCCGCAGCAAAGGGAGATGATGGAACAGGCAGCTGCGCAGTTGGCTCAGGATAACTGTGAGTTGGCATGCTGTTTCATTCAGAAGACTGCTGTGGAAAAAGCAGGCCCTGAAATGGACAAGAGACTGGCAACTGTAAGTATGGAGGTATTTAGTTGCTAAAGTTTTCCCATAAACAACATGCAGTAACCAAACTTCAAAGTATTATTGTGTTCGCAGGAATTTGAGCTCCGAAAGCATGCTAGACAAGAGGGTCGTAGATACTGTGATCCTGTGGTATTAACTTACCAAGCAGAACGGATGCCAGAACAGATCAGGTTGAAGGTGAGAATCTTGCTGGATATCTTGGGCATTGTGGCTCTTTGCCTGCTATAAACCAGAACAGGATGTCAGCTTTAGAGAAATATTTTATATTTGAATTCCTTGACTAATCAGCTTTTGATTGGTCATGAAATCTATTATTATTCAAGCTATTCTGTTCCCACTTCATCACAATTCTCTTAAGGATGTCTGGTTGCAGTGCTTTCTAGATATTAGTGTCTGAAGGGAAATGGTCAATAGTCTTTCTGGCTTTTCATTTTCTTCTTGCCCCTCAATTTCTGCTACTTCCTGCACTGTTTCAATTGCTTTTGCGCTGCTTGCACCAAACACTCTGGAAGCAGATAAGCGGGCATCAGTTTCACTCTGCCAGTGAGAGCACGAAACGTAGAAGCATGGGCAATGGTTATGGATTTTTTACTGTAGAAGTAGTAGTAGTAGTAACTTATTTACGCCCTTAGGCAAGAAATGCATATTAAAACATATCATACAAAAATAAATATAAACTACATAAATGACAGACAATAAAGCTCTTAGTTTTCTAGTACATCAGTGTCATAATATTCGAGAAAGAACTCCCCTCGGCAAAACTACAGTAATGCCTTCCTCTTTCTGGGGCTTTCTTTGGTAGAGTTTGACCCCTGTTTGTAAGTGAATAGCTAAACATTTTTGCTATTCAGCATAGGCCTAAAATAATAACAGACCATCCTAAACAGTTGTGTGATGTAAAACACTTATTAGAATATTTGTTTCTTCTATTACCTTCCCCTAAGTCAATAAATACAAGGCCTATTACTTTTTCCATTTACCGACAACTTTCCTTCTCTTCCCCTGCGCAGCGAAGAGGAACCTGGCCAGAGCAGTTACTGTATTCATTGATGGCTCATATAAACATTAGCCGTTTTCTCATATCCGGATCTCCCACTTTTTGCCACTTGCAAAGGGAATAACCACTTCCTCCTCTCTTCTTCATAGAAGGGGCACTCCCACAGCATGTAGGCAATATCCTCTACCCTTCCAGAGTTACAGGGGCACTACCTTTGCACCCTTGGGATCTTGGTCCACCTTCCTTCTTGGATCCTAGATTCTAATTGTGAGAACCTCAGCTTAGTAATTATCTGCCTTAAGTGGTGGTGTGGGATTTCCAAATATGGAACACAGGATTCTGGTGGAAAAGTATATTGGTTTAACAAAATGTGGCCTAATTTTGCCACCTTTGCCCTGTCCTCCTGCAAGGAGATATCAGCCATATGCTTTATAATCAGATTTTTGTCTGTTGATACAGGTATCTGGTCTGAAACTACACAGAGAAAGCCTAACCCTATTCTTTCTATGTCCCCTTTTATTTCTTTCACCCAAGTTTTACGCTCTTTCGAGAATTCCAGAATTTTCAAATATATTCTCTTGGGGATACGATATAGGGAGAGGGACTTAATCTTTATCCAGTAGGATAAAACCCTCTGTCTAGCTTTGGTCCCTATATTTATAGCGCCCACTTCCATTCTAACAAGTACTCAAGGCATGGACCTTTGGACCCCCAATAGCTTCTTCAAAGGATTTTTACTGGTTAAGTTCCACAACTTTGCACTGAGCGTTTACACCAAACTGGAAAGTATGACCTTGAGGTAACTTGATTAATTTTGTACCCTGAGTGCATTAGCATTAGTTAGTTACCTGTAAGTGCTTCACAGACACTGTGCCAAATAGACTTACCACACGCTTGCATTTTGAAGGTTGGTGGCGTGGACCCAAAGCAGCTGGCTGTTTATGAAGAATTTGCACGCAATGTCCCTGGTTTCTTGCCTACCAATGACTTGACTCAGCCCACAGGATTCCTGGCTCAACCTATGAAGGTATAACTGTAGCTGCTATACTGGCTCAAATTGCCAAAGCCATTTTTAAGTGTCATGGTTTCATATGGTGATCTTAGTACAACAATAGCACAAATTAGAATTTCATGGTAGTTGATATGCTAGTAGTGCCAGTTGCTACTCATTGGTACTGATGTTAATTAATACTTATACAACACCAAAGAAAATTCCTCAAGTGTAATTCAGAAAACTATTTTCAGCAAGGAGAGCAATACATGCGAAAACTGCTGTAGGTAACAGACAGTGGTATTTGTTAAGCACTGCTCTATTTGTAACCTATCACTAGACTGGAGTTATTTTATTATTATTGACATTTAATAAAATACATAAAAATGTAAAAGTTCCCTAAAAACCTCACCTCATCTCCCCCCCCCCAAGACACCCCCACCGAACCCCAATTTCTGTCTGTCAAAAGAAAGGTCTTACACTGCCTCTGAAAGATACTCAGGCTTTAAACCAACCTCCAAGGGTGGACAGAGAGAACATATCCCTGTGTGCCTCTGTCTGAACCTGGCTGGGAGGTGGTACTTACAAGAGGGTGCTCCTGGCTGACTGCAGGGATCATGATGAGACATAATGGAATAGACAATCTTTGGTCAATAGGTTTTGACCTATAAAGCCATTTAGGGCTTTATAGGTCAAAACCAGCACCTTGAGTTTTGCTTGGAAAGCTATTGGCAGCCAGTGCAGACTCTGAAGCAGAGGTGTAGGGTGCTCACAGTGACCCACCCCTGAAATGAGGTGAGCTGCCATGTTCTACACCAGCTGCAGCTTCCCAACAGTCGCCAAGGGCAGTCACCATGTATGACAGTGGCCAGATCTGAATAGGAAATAAGTGTCGGGGGGTAGGGGGAGCACAGAGGCCAGCCGAGAGGGCTGTCCTATCCCCTCCCCCACCCGGAAGTAGCCAAGGGCTTCAAAGCCCCGCGAGCTGAAGGGCCGCGGCACTTTGGGGCGCTTCGGGGGCGGCACGGGGGACGCTATTGTCTGGTGGGATTCTCTTTTTGTGCAGGGCTAGGGAAGTAGGGAGGGGGTGTAGGAGGGGTGGGTAGAAGTTGGGGGAGGGAGAGTCCCGGTGACATCCCCTGGTGGCAGCAGCGGGAGCACTGGGAGG